>OX421448.1:14503279-14505779 GCA_949126865.1 Montipora capitata | reverse complement strand
CGATTTTCTTGATGAAAAAAGCACCAAAGTCGTTTACTAAAATTTGAGGGCTATTGTGTGGTGGTAATGTATCGTAACGATTGGCAACTTTACAAAGAGAGATAACGATACTAAAAAGCTTGTTAGTGTCTTCAGCGGGATTCTTCACTTAAGTTGGTATAGTATTTCGTCTTAGTGTCACTTAGTAGTCTTGTGTATTCATCACGTGTATTACGATATGCCATCTTATCCTCTGGGAGGCCTGTAAGTAGCATTCTTCTTTCCAATTTCCTACGCTTAGCTTTTAGTTCTCTTAGAATGTTAGTATACCAAGGCAATTTAGGTCGTATTACCGTGACTTTCCTCTGCAGAGGGGCATGCTTATCAAGCAGAGATGCCATCGTGCTGTCATAGCACTAGGCCAACTCAGAGACGTTTTTCCACGTAGATGTACAAAGCAGAGATTCTGTGATATCGGTTTTAAGGGCATCGAAACCCAATGTTTTAAGTTTACGGTAGAAAATTTCGTTAACAGTAGAGCTAGGTCGAGGAATATTCAGATTGCATTCAATAAAGAAGTGATCTGATAGCGTCAGAGCTGCCTTAGGAGATGATACAGTAATGTCATTGTTTGACCTAGTGATGATGAGGTCCAGGGTGTGGCCACTTTCATGAGTTGGTACTTGTACATGTTGTTGAAGACCATAGCTTTGAAGAATTTCTGCAAAGTCCCCCGCGGTAAGAAGAATACCAGGTGCCATAACTATATCTTCTAGATACGTCGAAAATTCCTCAAAAAACACTCTTGATGAAATTGGATGGTCGATAAAGTGAGGTGGACGATACACAGATACAACTTTGATAACATATTGATGAACACAAACTGTCCATTCAGAAAACTCAAAAGATTGTTTCTCACTGCCGTCAGACATTTTAACATTTAATGAATCTTTAAACACGATGCCGGTGCCCCCACCACGTCTCCCTGATAAACGAGGAAAGTTCCTGAATTCGTAGCCAGTTGGTGACAAGCCCGCAATGCTTACAGTGTCACAGTCTTTTAGCCAGATTTCGGTAAACACACAGATGTCGATGTTTTTGTTTAGTATATGTAATAGACCATTCTCTTTTAAAGCGCTCCATGTTGATTCTGTAAGCGGTATGAGCTTTCTGGGTTGATGACAATAGCTGCCACTTTGATTACCAAGCGTGGTCGAACGTTTCCACCAAAATTGTAGTGAACAGAGCGTTTCCCTGGAATACTGAGTGATCTTGTATATGGCCATCAATACTTTAGGAACAATTCAAAGTAAATAGAAAATAGCTAAACTTTGAAATTAAGAGTTAAAATAAAAATATCCTTGAGAGCGCAGTCGAACATTAAATTACCCAATATCAAAAAATACCATAAAGCAAGTTCCATTGGGGGTATTCTGAAACTGGCACCTTTGGGTCATTTAATTGATTACCATGCCAATTTCTTGCAGAAACTAAAAAAAATCAGAAATAAAATACAAACCTTTTCCAGAGTTTTATTTCAACTGGCAAACTAGAGGTAATTTGTTCCTATGTGTTCCACCCTGGGGAGAGGAATAATAAATTATCAAGCCATCTGTTAGCTTTTGACGGGAGCTGGAGTAAACTTGAGGAAAAGTAAATAGAAATGGTAAGTAAATTTTCAAGGCAGATTACGACCTTTCAAAAACAATTCGCAAAAGAACATACAAATTTCCATGCTCTTTTCCAAAATAAAATGTAAAAGAACATGAAAATTTCCATTTTCCTTTCATCGATAAAGTGTAAAAGAATATAGAAATTTCCATGTTCCCTTTTAGAGACAACATGCGAAAAAAAGGGGCATATGCATGTTCCCTCTATAGATCAGTGTAGGATCTTGAAAAGTACCATGCTGGTTTGAGTGACAGAAAATTGGAAACAGAAGAAAGGCATATATGTGAAAGGTACTTCCTCACTATCCACATTTTTCCAGCGTAAAAGAAAAAAAAGGAAAATTGGTAGTCCAAGTATTGTTAGGTTTGATTATGACCCAAAAAGGAACAGTCTCTTGCTTGTTTTCTTTTTTATGTTTTCATATTATAAGTTATTCGATTGTCCCACAAAAATGCCTTGGGAGTTCCTTAAAACGTTGAATGGCTGAAATCCTTTTTCTGCTGGAGTTCTTAGCTGCCACGTTTTCTCCCACCATTAAAGAGCTTAATTAAGCCACTCCGACGTCTTACTTCGCATTAACTCTCATGGTTTACGGTTCTTCAGTCATTTCTAGCCAGTTAAGTGTAGCCATAGTTAATGCATGGAGATGGTTATGAAACACTACAAGTCTTTGTTTCCTGTTTTTGTCTGTATTTTTGGCCTTGACGGTGCACAAAACACACCTTCTTTCAAAACGATAACCAATCGAATCTTTCTATTAAATTATGCGCACCTAATTTGCTAGTGCGAAGCAAAAACAAAAGACCGTGCACTGTCACGATCAGTTCAACATCAATTGCGATAACATTGT
>OX421448.1:14433279-14470779 GCA_949126865.1 Montipora capitata | reverse complement strand
GAACCCGGGATATCCGGATCTCAAGGCAAGCGCCCTAACCACTGGGCCACACTGCCTCGTAGGTCAAAGAAAGCGGGTGGGTTGTGTATCACTTACTATCCACATGTCAACTTCTGTGATCTAGCGGCATCGCGCAGAAGAATGGCAAAATCCAAAATCATTAGACTTAATAACACAACCTAATTTTTGCGGTTTCTCCTCATGTGAGTGAATTAATCAAGATGACTAGAGAGAGAGAAATCATATCAGCATATTTGTGGTAGAGCGGTTTTCAATTGAGTGTCGAAAGTAATTAGCGAATTTCTTTGGTTTTGCATTACTTCACTCAATGATTGGTTCAAAGTTCTCGCGCCATTTTTTCAACCAATCAGAAGTGAAACCATAAGCAATCGTGGCTTGCGCGTGCACATTTTCCCGCGCTTTGTGTCGGCTACGTGTAATTACTTCGAGTTTTGATTGGTTTACTGGATTGTCACCGTCCTTATTGATTGGCCAAAGTAATTACTTTGGTTTTGGTTTTACGACACTCGATTGAAACTCTCTCTATCCAGCAGAAACCGGTCCAATCTTGTTTCACCAGGTTCAGTTACCTGCCGAAGCTCCAATAGCCCCAATAAGGACTGCTGGGATGGCCATTATGACACAACCAAACGCTGCTGCGAAGGACAGTCCTTGCGCCTTTCGAGCTGTCTTACATGACAACACACGCTGGAAGTAAACTTGCCACGGAACACCGCCAAAAATCTAAACATAAAATCAAACAAACGGTCACAAAATTGAATGCTTTGATCTCTCCCACCTTTGGAGCCAAGTTTTTTCCCCTCCATTTTGAGAGCTAACACACAAAAGAAAATTAAACGTAATGTAAAATAGGTGATTTTAAGGTGACTACGAGTTTCGTTAATGCACATGTCAATAACTCGTGGACCCGAAAGTTTAAATTCCAATCAATTGTTCCTTTCTCACTGCCGACAATAACCGCAGCGGAACTTGTTTATAACACGCATCCAGCGTAGCGATTGGCTGATTTCGATTCTTTTGGCTGATTACTATTTTGAGCAGTGCGCCTAATGTCGCTGTAAACAAGTTTGGTGACTGTAAAATGAGCGTTGGTTGAAAGTTGAACTTAAACAGAGTCCTCAATGGTTTGGACTTCTGAGGGTTAAGACTTGAGCTCATTCGAAATTGAGCCCTGAGTTTACTGGAGTGAGGAGTGCATTCAAGAAAACCTTTTGTTCTCCATAAAATAGTTTTCAGGGTTGTCACTTACTAATAAGAGCGCGAAGTCCAGCCATACACCAATATACTTCGTGGACCACTCTCCAACCCATCGTTGACCAGAATTTTCCGCAATACTACTGACTGCTGAGTTTGTCAAGGCAAATGGAATGCTTATCCACTAACAGAAACATGATAAAGCAATGAAAGTAAACAAATGATTACCAATCAATTGCTTCATGCTACAATCGGCGTCAAAATTGTTGAGACACTCTTATCCTTTAGGGGTTATTTCAAGCTCGGTTCGAAAATGGCCCCCTCCCCCTCACCCCCCGGGACAATGTTGTGTTATTTTCTGTTGCCCAAGACCCTAAACAAGAGCGGTACAACATTGATTAGGGGGGAGGGGGAAGGGGTTCCCGCAAAAGTACTTTTTGGGCTATTTTTCTTTGAAAATCGGCAACAAAAGTTTCGTTACCAGTGTCCTCTGTTAGCAAAGTGTCCCAACTAATTTTGTCGCCGATTGTAGCTCACGGTTCATCACTGTGCAACATTTGTTCATCAACAAAGGTGTGTCACCAGCTTACCGAGATTTCTAGTCGGAACGATTCAAGAGCAAATGGCAACTTGTTGAACCGAATTGGACCGCTCGACTGTACTGATTTTTGCTTATATTCCCGCACCACATTCACCATGTTTTAACACTTGAGAAACATTTGTTGATCAACAAATGACCAACAGTATGTCCGCGATGCCGATCTTCTTCTTGAGACTGGAAAACGATTAGTTTTGAACGAAATAGAGCTCTTCTCTATTTATATGTATGTATATACTATAACATATGTAAATAGAAGCAATCCAATGTAAACTCTCATTGTGCCTGAAGCTGCTTTGCCCAGCCGAAATCAAGTACATTAAATAAGTAAATAATCAAATCATTTCGTATGGAATTCGTTAAATCAATAATTCATGAGGGTAAAAGCGGACAGAAACGCATTTATTCAGGTCGCATGTATTCCTTTGCGAATTCCGCTACAGTTGACATGATAACCGTTATTATAAGGCATCCCGTTTATCGCGAGAGATTATAATGGCAGCGTCTGGGTTGGAGTTTTGGCAGCTATTTAGCTGATTTGGACTTGCTATACCCACCCACCCACCCATATACTCAAAGAGGACAGCCACAACACCGGGAACTTCATCCCCTGCTCTTCTCGAATAGTGTGTGGGTTCTTTAACGCCCCACAGGGAACTAATGAACATGGAAGATGTTTGTGAAACGAGGCCTACGGTTTATAGTCCTTATCCGAGAAGACTTGAGAGTCTAACGATTTGCGGATGTAATTACAAAGGGAGCACTTTCTCCTCAGTTATTTTAAAAAACCCTGAGTGTTGGTCCGGCCGGAGTCGAACTCACGACCTCCCGCATGGCAGCCCGGTGCTCAACCAACTGAGCCACCGGTGCCCAACAAATTGATCCGCTCCCAACTGTGTGGCTTCATAGCTCAGTTGATGAAGAATTGAACCGGCATCGCAGAGGTCGTGGGTTTCGAATCCCGTTAGAGCCACCCGAATTTTTCAGGTGTCCATCAAAGACAATTCCTTAAATTGCCCAGCTCCCTGGGAGGATCACTCAGTTCTCTCATTCATAAAATGTTTGATGATGAATTAACAGTTGTTTCTACTCGAATTAACAGCAGCTTTCCACTCACCAGACCTAAAAAGATGCAGATAAGTTGAATAACATCGGTGTAAGCCACAGAATAGAGTCCACCAATCAAAGTATAGAAAATAGCGATGCAGGCGGAAGCGATGACGGAAGGAATGCGATCCAAGTCAATTACGACACTGATTGTTGCGCCGAGAGCCGATAAAATAGCCGCTGACCAAAATATTTCACCCATCAATGCAGGGATATACAGCAGTCCGCCCATGCGCAGACCGTACTTTTCTTGAAAGGGATCCAGCATTGTGAAGTATTCCTTTTTACGCATGATTTTAGCGAAGGCCAATCCGCCTAATCAAAAGATAAAAACAACAAAGGCACAAAACGTAAATATTTTCAAAGATCCCGTGCTAATCATTCAGGTTTTCGCATGTTCTCCAAAGTAAAGAATCCAGCTGTTTTCGTTAAGGCTAACCGCAAAAAGGCTTCCACAAAAACGCAAGGTATTTGTTTCACAAAAAGTTACAACAGAAAGAAAACAAGGAAAGAATGTTCTCTTTCCGAACCCTGTGAAAGAATCACAGGAAGCAGAAATGTCTAACCTCCAAGTTTGGTTTTCTGATACAAATTCGTGGCTACGTTAATACCATTAAAGTTAGGATTTCCATTTTCATAGAGAGCAACAAAAATGAACAACAGTTGCAGTTCTGCCCATCACGAATTTAACGTCGGTGTATGAACTAGAGCAAGCAAGTTTAACTGCAACGATTCACCTCGAAGCCGACAATAGTCACATCAAATTTTGGTATTTTCCTTGAACGCGAAAGTGGAAGTCCATGAAACTTTCGCGCATTCTAGCTAGGCCTACCACTATACAAGTTTTCCGTCTTTTCGGCCAGATTTAGCCTAAAAACGCGTAAAAGAAAAGAATTACAGGTAACGATTCCCCGGCATTTTCTTGTTTCATACACAAAGCAATTTGAGGAAAGCTTGACACGAAATATGCAAAGACTGTTGGCCAGTTTGGAGTTCTAAAAACACACATTCGCGCGAAGGCAATATCAAAAATAAGACCGACGTTCGAAGCACCCTGGGTAGGAAACGAAACACCCTAAACCACATGCAACCTGGGATGCTTCTTGCCTCCGTCGTCGATTTCGACACGACCTTTGCGCGTCAAGAAGAAGATTTTGTATATAAATTGAATCGCGCTACTAGTTTGCACAACAAAAGCAGAAAAAATAATATGCCTGTTTTGAACCCCTTATGCGCACGTGTTTTTTTTTTTTTTAACTCCGAACTGATTAATCCATGCTTTGCTAGAAAATTGCTTTGGGATTTCGTTATGATGACCATATTAACTCTTACCTATGACAAGACTTAGAGCGTAGCCCCAAGGGGACTGGGCCCAGACCAAGCCCAAGTCCTTATCGTAGACAACTTCTGCAGTGCCATTAATGTAACCACCACCAACCCATGTTGCTATGGAAATAATAATACCAACAATTTTATGCCAAATATTTGCGCATATTCAAACTCTGCTCTTTTTCATGGAGGTGAAAACCGATAATCAGAGATGGGATGCTCAAGGCGAAAGTCCCAGTGAATAAGGTCTATATTTCGAATCATGAGTTACTTTATAATTGATCATAAACTCAAGCAAGCATAGCAAATAATGAACGCTTTAAAAATAAGTTGGAAAAATCTGGTAAACGTTTTTCAAGTTTCATTTCGATCCGATCATATCGGAGCCCTTCAAGGAACACACACAAGAGAAATACCGATTACCGGAAGAATGGATCATCGCTTAACTTGCGCTATTGCTACGACGAAAAACCTGTTTTAGTCTCACTGGTGAGACATTTTCAGGTTTCCTTTTGTTCTCAGTTTTGTAATGTTGCCAATAAGAGGCAAAAAACCAATTCTGACTCGCTCGTTTGCGTTTCTTCGTGCTTAGCTCCTCATGTCATTTGTCAGTGTGCGATTTGAATTGATTTTATCGTCCGCGCTTTTTTGTGATTGGCCAACCTTACGACGGTGATGGGCTCTTGTAACGGGCTCTTGTAACGGGGTATCTAGGTTTAGGATCTGGACTGCAGGAACTAAAAATGAAAACATTATTCATTCTACCTGTCATAGTGAAGGTGCCAACAAATATTCCAATGCTTCTTCCTGCTAACATGGCCTCTTCTTCGCCTTCCTTGCGACGACGAGCCGCCCACAAACCGACAATTAGAATCAGGAGATAAAACACAATGATCGCAACGAGGCCAACAATGTTAACGTCCGCCATACTGTTGAATCAATTGAAAAAGAGAACTAAGAGTTCTAAGAGAACCAAGAGATATACGCAACTGTTTAAAGTTGAAACACAAATGTAACAATACACGAAGTTACAACTGGCACTTTGATTTTTTTCGCAACATCTCTCGACGACCTCCACGAAAGTAGATACAAACAGATGCTCGGTGCACTACGTTACCGACTTTGCTAATGACATTTACCTCTATTTCTGTGTGACCAAAATCGTGGCAAAAAATAAGTAATAGATAAAATATGAGCGGGAGACCTTTATGGGCATTTTTTGCGGCTCGCCGTTTTAAATCCCATGAAGGTCGGAAGCGAATATTTTATCTTACTTGTGAAATGAAACAATAGAATGTGTTTGTCATGTTAATCACGTGGGCGTGGAGCTGTCCTATAGGAGTTTGGAAATACTCAGCACTGAATTAGGCAATAGATCAATTTCGATATATTAAAATTCAGTCGAGATGACGCCTTTTGTTTAGGACTGAATTTTGATATATCGAAATTGGTCTATTCATTTTGATAGAGCTTTTGTAGTAGAAACATGGCTGGTTGGTTTTTCTCTCCAAAGGGTAAAAAAAGAAGAGACCAGTTTTGTGTCGGAGGCCACTCCGAGAGCAACACAATACAGCACTATAAAATGGGGCAGAAAAGTCTTGGAGGAATGGCAGCAATGTGGGGAACTTGTTGGAGTGGCCGGTCTCAAATGCGAAGATGTTCAAAATCGGACACTGGAGCACATGTCGCCAAATACGCTATACTTTTCGTTGAGCAAGTTCGTTTGTGAAGTGGCTAATGAAAATGGAGATTGTTATCCACCCAATTCGCTTTATTTGTTAATTTGTGAGGTTAACTGTCAATTGTGTGAGACTGGAGGAGAGGATGCATTAAACGTTTTCAATAAGGCTGACAAGAGGCATGTAAATTGTTACGTAATAGTTGTGATTGAAATATCAAACTTGTGATTGATTAATAAACGTACAAATTTACAGGACTCGTCTTTATTAAAGTTAAGCATACTAATGTGGTGAGCTAGAGATCTTTATAAAAGTTAATCCCATTGATAATTCAACTAATTAAAAATTCATCAACGCCAGCCTTTCCCTGCTATCTATTCAATCCCTCCCCGCGCTTTCAGACAGTTGAACTTTATCGGGATTTACAAAGCAACATATGTGACCTGAATAGTGCGTTTCTGTTGGCTGTCATCCTTATGAATTATTAATGAATTTTACAAGGGTTCTTAATTTGCGTAACGACGAAGTGATAGCAAAAACAAAGATCTTCTTTTGAATTTATCAAGATAATCGTTCAAATTTCTACGAAATGCAAAAACATTTAAACGATCAACTTATCAGGGTTAATTTGAGGGAATTGACATTTAAGTTCACAAGATCACCGTGGCTCTATGTGCTAATTAGACTCACTAGCCTCGTTTGCATGGACAAAATAAAATAGAAATGTCGTTCGAGAGCGAGGCTAGTGAGTCTAATTTGCACATAAACAAAAGAATACATTTTTGGCCGCCATTCATGCAATCGGTCTATTGTCCTTTTAAAATTAAAATGTTAAAATTTAATTGGTCGCGAAAACCTATGAACAAACATGTCAACTAAAAAAACCCTGTGAAGTATAAAGGGTTTTCCCAACGATTACCAACGAATTTTCAAAACTAAACTTGAGCTCCATATAACACTTCTTGTAAATTGAAAAAGGGAATCGTATCAAGCGCAAGTGATGCGAAACTTACGTTGTCAGTCCTTTTTTATTTATTTGCATGTTTTACGAAAGTCAATTTTGCATTAATTAACTTCAAAGCAAAACAGAACTTGGCTTACAAACTGCAAGCAAGTGCTTTCAACTGAAAAGGGTTGGTCCATCTGTAAGAAGTGCCTCTAAGAATCTAGCATACAAAGAAGCTCATGGCTGCTGCGTTGGAGATTTAAAAGCTGTAAATTCTTTCACATATTCTTCTTATATTAGCCTGACTTTGACAAATTCCAGTATACCCTTCTCATCGCGTTATCAACTGAGATATTTACAACACAAATGTCACATTTGTTCCACAGGTGATTGTCCAAGATCCTGACATCCTTGATTTAAAAGAACTCAAGCCATTTTGTGGCCTTGACTCTCCCCTTGAACTTGAACTTTGGCGCGCTTAATTTATTTTACTCGAGTAATTTAAATGAAACCGATAAACGAACAGTAGGAGTCTTATCAACCCTGCAAAACCGCACTTAGCATTCCTTATCAAATCTTCCTTGCACGTTGAATGCTGTCACTATGCAAGTTGCACGTGACTTGATAACGGTTAAACAACCAGAAGACAACTGTAGAGTTCATTCAAAATACAAAATGTGAAGGGGTGATAAATCTGCAACCTTTTAAGTAAAAAGCACCCTTACCTCGTGAGCTGCATATAACATATCACAAGTACATGCGTCAGCCACGTTTACATTGAGTGAAGCATGCAGGATGGTTTTTAGAATGATTTATTTTAAGGGCATAGCAAGGGAATTTTTAAATTAACTTCACTTACTTTGCCAAAGCTGCTTTCAAAAGTCCGGACTTTCTCCTAGGAACGTGACCCGTATCATTGCCCGCTGTTTCTCAACTGCGCACTCAACTACGTATGAGAAGGGTCTGGCGAATAGTCACACAATCAACTGTCATGGCGACTCAAGATGACAGTGTACGTTTTCCCTTTTCTGATCCTCTTCCACGTTCACTGCAACTGATTGGAGAATTGTAAGGAAATGTATCTAGAAGGGATGGCATTCTTCGATTTTCAAGTCGTGTGGAAAAAAGCGACATTTGCTGAACCTTAGCCAAAGAGGATTATAAACTCGGATGCGCCTTTTCATATGAGCCAGAGGAAGACGACCTCCGAACTCCAAGCACGTATTCAACAACGTTACCAGGACACAGCTTGGCTTATTTATCATCAGCAGCACGTTAGAAAGCCAAACACAGTTTTGAGTTCTCCACAAACGCGTCAGGCGTTCGTAAAAGCAGAGAACACACACGACCTTGAAGATATCTGTAGCCAGCCTGGTCCTATTCATGACAAAGTTCAATCGCAGATATGCGTCATAATTTAACACATGATTTGCTTGCGAACACAGACGAAGAGTAACGACAACCGGAAATACGTCTGTGTTTGCAGGTTAGTACATGTCTCGCAAGAAAATTTCAAGCAGTGGTCTTAAGTGCAAAACCATGGCATAGGGCTTGTTGACTATAGGCTTGACATGACTGTGGGTTTAGACCGCCATTATCTGCCCACCCCAACTCTTGACTTTGTATTAATATAAAATTACTGTTCGACGGTATTAGCTGTCATCGACTTGCGATTTTCCACTTCCTTTAATGAGAACGCTTCTTTTCAAAATGATCACATACCGAGGTGAAATACTCGGAAAATGCAGCGAGTTCTGGCAAAGATTTATAGTAGTAAACAGTAGTAAATGATCTGCAAGTCAATAACCTGTCAGATTTAATGATTTGTCGGTTGCACATACAGCGGATGATTTACAAACAACTTGATGTGGTTGGTCCTCTTGAACTGTGGTGCGTGACCTGGCTGCTACTCAATTAATGAGGTCTATCAAAGTGCTGCAGTTTAGTTGAAGGTCAGTCAGTGCCGTGTTCCAAACATTTTGATGTTTTAAACTAGAAAGTTTCACTTTTTGGTATCCTAATAAAGAACAGGTACACAGATCACCAACTGAATGAAAAGTGAGGATCTCTGTATCCGGTTTTTAGCTGGATTATAGGTGAGCTGACTTCTTTCAGCAGGGATGCTACAATGATGAGAACACCTGCCTCTGGGTTCAATTCCCACATGTGTCTTGAGTTTGTTGGTTCTCTACTCTTGGGCCCGTTTCTCTAAAGTCCTGAAACTTTATGGACCATTTTTGGGTGTCACAATTCCCTCATACCTCGAGAACGGAGAGGATTTAAGTCATCAAACTTCACAGTCAGTTTGCTTTTTGTTATCTTGAATACACCTTAAAAGATCGGCTTTCCTGAACAAGCAGTTGGCACATTCACAAATGGCTTTTCGGGCCCAAAAAGTTTTCAGGACTTTCGAGAAATGGGTCCCTGGTCCGAGAGGTTTTACTCTGGCTACTCTGGTTTTCGCCTCTCTTTAAAAACCTATGTTTGATTTTATTTTATTTGAGAGCCACAGGGCCACCAGTTGTAAAACTGTTATGTGCTATTCTCTTTATGTGCTATTTCTCTTCCTATTCTCTCTTCTTTTAAAGTCATTATTATTATTATTATTATTATTATTATTATTATTATTATTATTATTATTATTATTATTATTATTTATTATTATTATGTACAATTTAACTCAGTTTTGCTGGTCAACCAGATAAATTTCCTCTGAGTGGGTTCAGATATTTACAGTCTAAACAGCTCAAGCATTCCTCTGACAAGCAGATTAATGAGTTCATTATTGCAAATTTGATTTCAGTAATCATTTCAATAATCTGGTCATTGGATGAATAATGCAAAATTCAAATCAAGCCTTTGTTCAAAACTTGAATTTTGATTGGAATATTGCTGGCTTCCGGTGCCAGGCTGGCGTGAGAATTTCACAGGTTTACTGATTTGCTTAATCTGTCAAACAACGGTAATTTCACTCTAGCATCATTACTTTTCTATAACCTACAGTGTAACCAGTATCCTCAAACTTGAGACACTGAGAGAAGTGAATTTAAAAGAAAGCCAAATCACGCTTGTTAACGACCGTGGCAGATTATGCAAATTAGTACACCTGTCAAATTCTCATGCCGGCCTTGCAACCAGAAGCAAGCAATAATCCAATCAAAATTTGAGTTTTGAACTGAGGTTTGATTTGAATTTTGCATCATTCATCCGATGACCAGATAATTGAAATGATTCCTGAAATCAAATTTGCAATAATAAACTTATTAATCTGCTCGTCAGAGGAACGCTCGAGCTGTTTTGACTGTTGCAACGGCAAAGAAATGGACAAAAGTGAAAAACACACATGCAGGGCGTGCAAAGCTATTGCTTTTGCCCAATAAATATGCCAATGTGGGATGTTCTCATTGCCCTTGCCATTGTCATTGCTTAAGCTCCCTAATGGGTCCCACTGGTCTGCAGGCTTTGAAAAGTCATGCACCTACAATTTGCAGGTCCATGACAGAGGTTGAAGGTTCAACTCAATTTTTTCATTGTCCTTTTGCCTGTTACCAAACCAAGCAACTAGTTTCCCACTATTCAAGTTTCTTCTTAAAATGTAATCTTGAACTGAATGAATGCAGGAACACTGAACCATATCGTTCTGGTACTTTTATTTTGAGTACTCTAAAAGTCAACATAACTTTTTACACATTTTTTAAACATATAGAAACGAAACAGTCTTAACCAACAGTGGAAAATATGTGACCTTCAAAGTAGCTGATTACAAAATAGCTGTTAAAATTCAGATGTGTATACATTCAAACTTATCCCTCAAATAAGTGACTTGCCGCTCTTTTTATTTACAACTCTAAGGAAAAAATTGTAATATTTCATTTTAGATACTTGTATTTTGGTAAGTGAATTAAGCCACTCTATCCATTTTTTGTTTGATGCAATTATGAATTAACATAATCAACCCAAGAAAATATTGTTAAAATACACAGTAATCTTAAAGGGGCTGTGTCAGAAAATTTAGCCAAATTTAGCAACTGGAAACTGGCAACCAAATCAAGCGAAACAAAAAAATAACTACGTAGAACATTGAAGGGAGGTTTGAATAAAACAGCAAATACAAAAGGAGGCAGGGATGGGCAAAATTGAAGAAGATTAAAATGGACTGCAAGCAGGGTCTTTGAAAACTGTTCAGACTAACAGCTTTTCAGATGTTTGTAACTTTAAGGACGGTGCCTACCAATTCAAAGGTATTTTTGCCCCGATTTATGATTATGCAGGAAAGCTTGATTTTAACAAGTGTTATTGAAATCCAAAAAGAAAATTGGGGGTAACCACGCATTTTTCGAAGATCATTCATGAACAATATTTGTAAAAAGCTCTAAAATACATTTAGCAATGTATGGCGTTCTTTCTCAAATTGAAGCTCAATTATCTCTAAAGAATGCATGGTTACCCCCAATTTTCTTGTTGGATACCAAGAGTACTTACGAGGATCTACTTTCTCTGCAAAGTTTTAAACCGCGCAAAAATATCCCTGCATTAGTAAGCATCACCGATAGGAAATCCGAGTATCTGGAGATGCGCAGAACGTATGCGCAATAACAAGGCACCATCCTTAATTACGTACTAGGCTCAACAGCCAACAAAAAATGATTTGCAGTGACACAGCCCCTTTTAATATGCAAGCCTTTCTTTGCACATAATTTTCTGGAAAACAAAAAGATTGTTTTACTTCTTTGTTATTTTAATATTTTGGGCGTGCGCTGCTATTAACTTTTGTTTGAAAAATTAATCTCTAAAAATCATAAATATGCTACTCGAAAGTCACTTCAGCCTTCTTTTTAACCCATTGACCCCTAGAAGTAAGACTTAATAACAGATTTTACTCTGTGCAATGCCAGACAATTTTTAACTTGTCAACCGGGGGCCATCCTACGGTGCCGGAGGAGTGAATGGCTTAAGAAGTCCAAGGACCAAAAATATTGTTTGCTAAATTAAATAATTTTTATCACGAAGACTGGATTTATTCTTGCCTTTAGTAGGAAGATAATTATTAAGAATTCAACTGGACATACTAACATGGTATGAGGCTTGGCTAAGCAATATATAATAAAAATAATTATTATTAAACCAGGTTGAACAATGGTGAGGCTTAACTGTTGTGACTTTTTTCAATAATGGTTATTTTGTCAAATCACTGACAAATTTCAAGCAATAGGGAGAGCATAATCTCTGAAATAAAAAAAATAATTTTTTAATTATTAATAAATGAATTGACTTTTTTTTATGCATTTGACTGACAAAAATCTCTTGAAGAAGATAGGCACTGTGTATTGGAAATTTTGCCCAAATTTCAAAAATGAGAAAAAGCCTAACCATCATTATACTTACAAACTTTATGCAAAATTCATTAAAAATTCCTGAGCTTGACGCCAACAGAAACAAAGTATTTAAGTTAAACGTAGCCCAGTAAATCACAATAAATGTCAAATTCAACTTCAATATTAGTATTCTATATGTAGATTACTGAATGAAGGGTCTGTAGCAGTAATTTAGATATACATTACTAATCACTTTTCTGTAATTTATCATTACATATTCACTTCACAAGGCTGATACAATTTGCAAGAGATCTGGATGGGATTTAAAATTGCTCTCCACTTTAAGCCACTGATTATTTTTAGCCATGGGCAATATGATGTTAAATCAATCTGGATAAGAAATTTCTAAAAATATGAGAAAATCAATGAAAGCTGATTTATTGACCTTCCAAAATATTTACACCACTTGGGGATGCATACTTTTAAGTAATAAAAAATAGTAAGACTCCAGCAATTTATTTGTTACATAATGAACACGGTCCAGGGTCTCCAGACAAAAAAAACACTTTTAAGTGCCAATGAAGTGAAAAATATATTTTGCTTATTTTAAAGACCTTTAAAGATGATGAAGAATGGTGTTTTCTATTTGGAATGTCTTCTCTCGTTTCCAAGATATTAAAGTTTTTGTTCAAAAATTGATGATGTCACAAACTGTGCACATGCCTACAGTGTCTGTATAATAACTCCGAAAATAATGGATGCGCTTTTGTTCACACTTGGCACCAGTAATGTACATCAGACAAGACAAAAAGTGACACCCATTAAGATGTTGCCATGGCAACACTCTCGTTTCCAGTCCCTCTCTACCAAAAACAAAATATCTCAGATTTTGAACAGATAAGCACAGGCAGATGGTCAGACTTGAAATGCATAAGCTGCCCATAATGCTTTATATCTCTGTATAAGCTTGCCAAGAGTGAACATATCTTATTACGAGAGTAAATGACAAAATCAATCATGCATTAAATAGACACAGCAGCAAAAAAATGGTTGCCATGGCAACAGCATAGAGGGTATCGCTTTGTGCCTTACTTTACATAGATTACCACTGCCAACATCGAATATTTTAGCAGATATTCTTAATTTCTTTTATATGTTGCAGTCAGTTTGTGAACTAAAACTTTAATATCTCTGGAACAAAAAAAGAAAAAGCCATTCTTTGTCGTTTTGAAAGGTCTTTAAAGTAAGCAAAAGATATTTTTTACTTCATAGGCACTTTAAATAATACCATAATATGGCATCAATAACTTTTCTTAATGTGAAAGGTTACTGTAATTGACTTATTCATTTGCAAAAATTTGCACCAATTTTCTGGGTGCATGTTGGCCACTTCAGAAGTTGTCTTTGTTCTCTCCTTGAGGTAAACATTACATGATTACGATACCACTTTCCATTGTAAATGTGTCTTTCTACATAGCAGCATCCAATCGACATGTTTACTGCACTGAGCCGAACTGAATATTTAACTTCCAACCTATGAAGTATTAAAAAGTATTAGTTTCATGTAACTTGTTATCCATGTCAAAGTAAGGCCCCAGTTAAAGGTTTTTAGCTCGAAAAACACTTTTTATGCCTTGCTAAATTACGAAAATTTTCACTGAATATTAAGCAAACAGTTTTACAAGCATTACATTTTTACATCGCTTTTTCTGTTGTACTAAGAAAAAAAAAAGGGAAAGTTGATTCCTTATCTGGGCATGGTATATGTACTACACAGTAAAAGGTTTTTCAAAGGTAACAAAGAGATCATCAGCATTCTTACTTACTATATCTTGCGCTCCTTGACTAATATCTCCTGCCGCAACCCTTCAATCTGTATTTCAACTTCTTGCAGTTCATCAACGGTGCCACCAGTGGAATCTGTGCAGTGACCCCCTGTCATCAAACCCTGGAGAATGCGTTTCCTGGAAGATTTTTGATCACACCTTGTCGTAAACAACTACCATTTTTATGCAACTTTCAATATTAATTTTTGCAAATTCAAGGTCAAGTTTGAGAAAAAAAAAAGTGAAAAGAAAAAAACATAGCAACGTGAAAAATAGGAGTATATTAGTTAAATGAAAAGCGTTCGTTAATACCGTGAGAATTAAGGGTGCCGATTTGGAAGATGAATTTTTGTTCCAGATTCTTGCGGCTTTCCATCGTACCTAGATGTAGGGAGATAGCCATGTGTTTTTTGGAGGATACCTACGGCCTTTCCCTACATCTCCGTACGACGGAAAGCGGCAAGAATCTGGAACAAAAATTCATCTTCCAAATCGGCACCCTTAATCCTCACGGTATTAACGAACACTTTTCATTTAACTAATATACTCCTATTTTTCACGTTGCTATGTTTTTTCTTTTCACTTTTTTTTTTTCTCAAACTTGACCTTGAATTTGCAAAAATTAATATTGAAAGTTGCATAAAAATGGTAGTTGTTTATGTTGCCATGTTACCACCAATAGCGTAGCTCCTACTCTACCATAAAAGCTACACGTAACCCATAATTCCTCGATTTGCTCTGACGAAGGGCTAACGCTCGAAACGTCAGCTTTTAGAATCTCTGTACGGTGGCCAATTTACATTATCAACTCCGTTACAACAAATTACAACTCCGTTACAAATTTTTGTATACTACTTCCCCACAGACGCAGCACCACAGTTTCTTTAGAAACTACCCCCTTCACTTGTTTAACATAGCTTTGAAATCCAAAGAAAAAGAATGATAATAATTGATTTATTGGTCATAGCAGCACTTAAATGTTAAGTTTAATTATTTAAGCTAGGATGCTGCCACAAGCTCTAGCCTTGGAAGAGAGATGTGCTTCCAGCTCTCATTTCCCCCCAGCCTGAAAATTACATGTACCTTTTCAAAGGGGGAAAGATCAGGCAAAAATGAATCAAAGTGTTATTATAATTTTTTGCAAGTTGTACATGATCTAAACAAACTGGACATTGTTCCCATTATAATACATGTGCAAGAAAAATGAATGATGATCTCTCTATTTGCTGAATTCTATATTTCAGTCTACACAAAGTACCTTCTAAACTGCATAGCTTGCAGAAGTAACTGAAGCTCATCAATTCCTAGCTCTGATTCTAAAAACTGATCTTCTGAGCTACTTGTTGCCTCTGATCCTAACTTCAGCTCCTCCTCCTCCTCTTTCTGTGGAGAATTTAAGAAATAAGCACAAACCAAGTAGCATAATAAATTATGACCAAGAATTCTGGAACTTGCCAAAAATTAACGTATTAATTTAAGTCATAGCCAGTGAGTAGAGAAGCAAATCACTGAGCTACACTTGAAAGAAACATTAATGCTGATATGAAATGAAAGTACAGTAGTATGCCAGCTTATGGGTTTTAACTTAAACAAATATTTCCACCAAGGTTTGGAAGAGCAGTGTGCTGGCAAGCAAGTTGAGCAATGAGAATGCATTTCTTCATGGTGCAGAAACACAAACATTTTTGTGTAATTTATGCTACATGTAAGGCAATACATTTTTCCAACAAGCAAAATTCCTTATCTTTGAATAATGAGTTCAACATGCAAATATAGTTTGCACTGTTACATTGGTAATTTAAAATTACCTCAACAAGCCAGTAGTCTTCTTTTTCTTTCTTGAAGCAATTTATTTCAGCTAAAAAATCTGTTAACAATTCTTCAGAAGGATGATCAAAAGTCTTTAAAATTTCTGGAACTCTAAAACAAATCCATAATAATAAAAGATTATAGTTGACAAAGGGCTGTATGCATAATAATACATTGGAACCTCCCGTAAGCGGACACCCTCGGGACCAAGGGTAAGTGTCCGCTTACAGGAGGTGTCCACTTATGGAAGGTTGAAAAAAAAGTGCAATAGAGGGCATTTAATACACCACAATAAGTCCTTTAATTCAGACAACTTATAATTGTGTTTCAAGGTGAAGGAAGGCCAAACACGACTCTTATTGGTCAAGATAGGAAGATCAAAGGCCTCACTCAGAGCTTTGCTCTAACAAGTACCCCTTTCAAAGACCTCCCTTTTCTGTATGAAACCATTTGTTCATTAGAATATGTTTGAGATTGGGTGACGAAGTTTCTGAACTGTGCGTCTAACTCAGCAACGGTTCTTATTTATATTACGAAGAAGCGGATACCGGTAACAAGAGGAGCAGGATATATGGGATGGAATTGCCTTACGAGTTTAAGTTTTAAGGAGACAAATTATTGTGCGACTGGCTTAAAGAAAAGTTAGAAAAGGAAAACTTTGATGTAATACTGTAATGACAAAAAAAAAAGAAAATTGTAATCGCAATGCCTATGTTTTGTCTAGAACACTGGGATTAAACCATTAAAATCTAACCCATTTCATTAGAAATTTCCTTTATGTTATTTACTGTCCGCTTGTGGGAGGATATTTTAGACCCTGTGGACCCTGCGAATAGGTGTCCGTGTCCATGTCCGTTTACGATACACGTCCACTTACAGGAGGTTAAATATATAGTGTCGGTGCTTTAAGGGAGAAATCGCCGGGAACGCAGTTTGGTGTCCGCATTCGGGAGGTGTCCGTCAGTGGAGGTTCGACTGTACAGACAACTTAACAATGCAAAGAAATCTTGAATATTTCCAAACATTCCCTTCCACATTAATTCCTTTCTTGGTCATTGATCTTGGAATCAATGCTGCATATGGTTGCCCTAAGTTCAAATCCTGTTCTAACCTCTGGTTTGGATTTGTAAATAGCCAACTGGTTGCCTCCTGCCATTTGGGGTTCTTTTAAATCATGTTTATGTTACCTTCTTTTTCAGGTTTTTAAAAGAGGGGTGCCTGTGAACTAGTTTGATAGCTAAGTGCACTTCCACTATAAACAAAGCATTTACATTTTTTTACAATGCAAATTAACCCTTTTGAAAACTCCAAACGTTTCATGTCATTTTAATTCATCCAATTAAAGCGCTGACCATTCTTTTATGACTGCAACACAGTTTGTAAAACCATTTCTCTCTACTTCCCTGGGAAATCATACTTGTAGCCTCTGGCAAAAAAAAGGAACTTAATTTAAGAGTCTAGTGCCAGGGCACTAATTGGGGACACTGTACATACTGTAAAAATCAATAAAATTAACTCAAATGAAAGTAAATGCTGGAAAACTGGAGTACCTGTACCTGCGCCAGCCCTGCTCTCTAAGAGACATACATACATGTACACTATTGTAGTTGTTATAAGTGCCATTTTTAAAGACTTGTACAAATACTGTATGAATCTATTTTTACTTCTTACCCTTCTAATTCATAGAGTGTGACAAAACTCCTTGGTTCATCTCCATCTGAAACTCCAGGAATGTTACACCTGCAAAAGCAATGCACAACATACAGTGCATTCACATTGAAACTTGTTTAATCCAAATCAAGGTAAATTGACACACTTCAACATTATTGCAAGCTTTCTCTGCAGCTTTTAACCCTGCTTTAGACACCAACAAGTCCTACACTTCACACATGATCCACACTGCAACACAGAATTCGAAAACCTCAGCCTACAAGCTTTGTTTAACAATAAATTAATTTGAAATGTGGGCATCTACCTAGAGACTTACAAGTTAAGGTGAAAGCAAGAACTCTGCATACTGAAATATTATCAGATTTATAATAGAATGAAGTCTCAGATAACGCCAGAGTGTTTCTTGGATTCTGACCTGATAAGAACTTCAAATAATTCCTTATTCTCTGCAAAGGACACAACCACCTTGGCTAGGGTCTTTTTCTTCTGCCGAAGCTGGGGGGAAAAGATGAAAATATAATCATTAATTAATATCCATAATTTTAATACGTGTTAAATGTAAAAAAACCCTGCCAATATCAATCAAAACTAATGAACATTCAACACAAAGTTTTCACTTTACAAAAACCCCACTATGATTGACCAATAGTTCAAGGGACAACAATATTTTATAATACTGTCCAATCATTGCTTTCATCTAGCTTTCAAGCTTGATTCAACTTCCCAGATGATTTTTTTTGTGATATAGTCTCTTTATTTAGTTTTTTATGTTTGCAGATCCACCATGGGTGACCATGAGACAAAGGGCATTTTTGTAGCATTTTGGTGCTTAAGTGGAGAGATGGGCATTTTTGTGGAAGAACAAGGTACCTAACCTCCACTTAGCAATGCAGTTGTTAGCATCTTTTCATCTCGCATTTCCATGGTAACTTCAGCACTATGTTTTTCCTAGTCACTCAATTGACGAAAAAGTTGGGTGATGTAGCAGCTCTTGTAACATATATATGTGATTGGCTCGCTGCCCTAGCCAAAAACAAAAGACTAAACAATTGAAGAAGGCTATGGAAAAACATGCTGTGACAATTTAGAATTCTTAGAATTTTTGCTTAAATTTCCACAGATGTATTGGAAATGTAAATAAAAACAATGTCTTGGTTTTTTTTTTTGGCAGTTTTGCCCTTTATATTCGAGAATTATCATATGCAAAACACTCCGGCGGTGCTGTTTGCTAAACAAGAAACAAAAGAAACCTTTTGTGTTTTAGATTATTGCATTGGTGAAGCAACAAATACCGGTCTTTGCTCAAATACAAAATGTGATAGAAGTTTCATGCAAGAGTGGATTCGTAGATGACTCAATCGATTTATGTGCACAGTGTATGAGACAGCTGGCGAGTGTTCAATCCTCTGTTCACATCCCAGCCCCAGAGCTCGTTTCTTTTTTCTTTCTCTTTCTAGATCAGTTGCGAAGAAGATTCAGCCGCCGTATTGAATTACATAGAAGAGAGGAGCATGGAAGTGAGTGCAAGTGTACCAACGGGGGTAGCTGTGTGGTTTCAACGAATAACAGTGAAATATACAAGATGGCGTGCTTTTAAATTCCCTGCTAGCAGTGGTCTCTTTCCTTTTTGCATTTGATGGGGTAACGAGTACAATCTTTCTTCACTAAGTTGAGATCACACCTGTGTTTGTTTGAATACAACATGTAATTTAGAAGTTCTGTCTAATAGTGGATTCGTCAATGGCTCAATCGATTAATGCGTTTAGTATGCGAGACGGCCAGCGAGTGTTCTAATCTCCGTTCACATCCCCTTTTGCGTTCACCATAGAGCTATTTCTTTTTTCTTTCTCTTTCTAGTTCAGGTTACGAAGAAAATTCAGCCGCCATATTGAATTATAATTATAGAAGAGAGGAACGTGGTGTACCAATGGGGGGTAGCTGTGTGGTTTAAACAAATAACAGTGAAATATAAGAGATGGCCTGCTTTTAAATTCCCTGCTAGCAGCCGCCTCTTTCCTTTTTGCATTATTGACACAATGACTTAAACTTAAAAACAACAGACAGTGCTTACAATACCAAACAATAGCAAGTTACAAGAGCTGCTACACTACTGAAAAGGAAAAAAGCAAGCCATAAAAGCAAAACCCTAGCTCATTTTGTGAGGGATAATGATGGAAACTTGACCTTGTTTCAATCAAGAATCTTTTATTCTCAAAGATTATACACTACAACTGTAAATGTGTTCATACCATAGATCTAAGAAGGTCACTGTCCCAGAAGAGGGCTGATATTTCAGCACTGATGAGATAAGGTTTTTCCTCAAACTTGATGACATGGAATACGAAATCATTTGCAACTTTAATCCTGACAAAAAAAAGGAAAAAGGGTTTTAAAACGCTGGAGATAATGGTAGTATGCTGACACCACATTAAGTTATTTTCTGTAAATAGAATCTAACGCGATTGTACAGGCCAAGGCAAAAGCAAAACAACTGTGTAAAGTAGTCAAATGTTGCATTGGGTTGGCTGCTCAGTGCCTTAGTGATCTTTTCTCAAGTAAGAATGATACAACTCATTATTACCTTAGGGAATGGGGGGTGGGGTTGCTGTAATGGAGCAAAACTGTGGAACTCACCTCCCACTACACTTCGTGAATCTGAAACCCTTCTAATCTTTAATAATAAATCAATGTGCCTGCTTTTATCTGACTTTTATGTGACTTTTGCTTGTCTCATATACTTTTAGTGAATGGAATTACATGCATAAGCTTGTGACTTACAATAAGTATAAGTAACTTTAACAAACTGTGAACAATAATATTAACTATTGTAAATAGCCTTATTACATTTGATCAATACAATTATTGTAAACACATGCCCCTTATGGAAATCAGCTTTTATGTAGATGGGGCAAGCATGTATAAGTAAAGTTTTTACTTTTTTTCGTTTATAATATTCTAGTGCCGTCTTGAATTTTACTAAATGGTTAGTATTAACCATTTACGTATGCATCTAAACACAAGTACAGTGCCCGTTGCTACAAAAAATAAATGACTATGCCCACTCCACTTCCACCTATCATTAACCACTTCCTATTATTTTAACAATTCCCACCCAGTTTCTTTGACATGCCACTTCTTTTTCTCAAAATCCTGTATCTTTGTTTCCTTCAATTGCAACTTCACTCAACATTGACATTCCATTTTCTCTTCACTTGCTAATCTGTGAATTCCAATCCTTCTATGCTTCATTTCCCTCCCTATTCTTTTCATTTGTATCCTTCAAATTCCCACTTCCCACACACACTACAGTCGCTACCAAGCACAACACAGTGCTTGTGAAAGAACTACACCTATAAACACAAACCTTTTGACAATCCCTTCATTGCTGGGCATGTTTAATTCTAACTCTTGATTAATTTCTTCCACAAAACTCAGGTCATCTTTGTATGCCACATAAGGAGCCATATTACTTGAACCTGAATTTTTTATAAAACCAAATATTGTGGTAATAATATTTGCAAGACACAGGAAGAACAGGAATTAAAAAGAGACACGTTAATGAAAAGAAAATAAAACAGAAGTGGGAGTCCATGAGTAAGAGCTTGCCTCGCCTTTTCTAGCATCTTTCTATTTTTTAGGAAACTGTACATGTGAGTTCTTTGGCTTTGTATGCACCATTTAGAATGGCCAATCAGAATAAAGTTATTGGTAAACGAAGACAAAAATGGCAAAAACAATTTCTGCAAATTGAAATAAATTGATGTAAATGTGAGTCGATCTCCTGCTGAAGGGTTAGTTCTAAAAATAGAAAGATACACAGGCAAAGGTTGACTCAAGGATATAGTGCATAGGGATGGCTCCTAGTCATGGACTCCTGCCAAAAGAAAAGACACAGAATTTTCACTTACTATAATTGAGCTGTGAGTTTACAAAATGATTAGTATATGGTGCTGTCTGATTCAACCAGCTATAGAGGAAAAGGGGAACAAAGTGAGCAAATGATGACAATACCAGTTTTTTTTTTTTAACTCAGACATTTACCTTGTTATATCTTGTGGGTAAGCTGGGATATCTAGGCATATAAAAGGACAAAGTTACAAAATGTTACATGTACTGTACCTCTCTAATTCGAACACTATTAATTAACTGACAACGACCTACGGATTAGTTAAGAACTCAGTTCTTGGGTAATACAGAGATACAAGCTTGAACCTTGGCAAAACCAACACTCAAGGTGGAAAATACCTTAGGAGGAAGAATGCTTGCAGCACAGGGGAGGAATGATTATTTGATCCAATGGTCATTTTAAGCAGCCAGTACCCCTTGCCTCCTAGGAGTGAGACTTTACAAGAGTTTACTCTGTCTAATGCCAGACAATTTTACTCGATTTTACTTGATTTCACCATCAATTTATGAGTTTTTGGCACAGCCCCAAGGCAGAACGCTCAATGTTGTTGTTTAACAGGTCACATACATGTGCAATAGGAGCAGCAGTGTTAGCCCACATTTGTGACCTTCATGTGTATAACCTTGACACAAAACTGCCATGCATATTGCATATCACTTGTTATTGTACTCTTCTCTATTGTGGTAAGACTGCTCTCATTCACATGGTCAAGCTCGAGATGGTAAACAATAAAGAATCCTCCTCATCATCATCATCTTCACCATCAACACCCAGTTCATCAATACAATCTGCTAAGCTCAGTGGTGTAACCATATTTAACAAACTGCTTGGGTAGCACATCAGTGACTTTTAAAGGACATCCATCACTAACCTGAAAGCAGTGGCTGTACATTAATAGCATGTTGTTTAAGGTACATTTGTTGCTCGAGCGTAAGCTGCATAGGGACATTCTGTGTGATAAGCTCCTGTTGCTGTTCTTTGACACCATTTCTGTTTTGATCCTAGAAGAGAACATTTAATATTCTGTAAGAAACAAGGTTTGAAGCTGTACTCTGGTTTGAAGAATAAAGAATCCTGCTACAGTGTACCATCTTCATCATTATTGATCTATATGATCTAAAACATAGATGGTTGTCTTTTCACAATTTTAATTTTTTTAGGACACTTGGGAAAATGTAAAGGAAGTGTTTACCATAAACCCCTGCATACCATGCATTTGATTCTCACCAGATCATATTTATTTAATTACTTGCCAAGAAAAGTCTGGTCCTAAGGGTTAAGTGTCTAAGTTCTTTCTTGGAGTGATTCTAAAGCTAAGAAGCGACAAGTTACCATCACGTAATGGATTAATGGCTACCCAACATCATCTCCCTGCAACTGTCTAAGACCAGTTGTTCCTTCTCGTCACTTGCTCAAAGATGGGGACTGAGTTTTGCTGTCCTTCCATACATCCAAGGGGTTAATTAACAAGCCCATGAAGAGAATTTCGACACAAAGTCATATTCTTGCCAACCCTGAAGGATCCTGTTCCTCAGCAAACGACTCAGTCTATTCATTTTATACCATGCATCAATTGTACATGTATACATTTCACAAATGAAATACCAGTTTGGTGCATGTTTAACCCTTTGACGTCCAAACCGGCCAGACTTTATTTCACTCTGTCTAACGCCAGATGAATTTACTCGTCAATGGGGAACCCCTGGGAGTCAATGAGTTAAAAGGTACGAGTAATTTCGAAAGTTCTCAAATTGCACTCGCCTAAAGGCTCATGCAATTTGAGAACTTTCAAAATCACAAATAGTACAAGAAGGTTGAACGATTTTTTATTCATAGTATACTCAACAAAATTACGATCAACTAATCAGTGAGTAACAGTGAGCTTTGTATATATCTCCGTTCGTGTTTACTTCAGAAACCTTTGGTGCAACGTCTTCGGAAATCCTCGAAAGACCTTGGTTGAACCTCGGACACCTTCTAAATTCTTCGGGTAAACTTCGGAAATCTTCTGACATCTTCGGGTTAAACTTCGGAAATCTTTGGAAGTCCGTGGGGCAACTTTGGAAAAGTTCGGAAGTCTTTGGATGCTTTATGGTCGCCTTCCGAAGTCTGTTAATTTCGGAAAACTTTGTGTCAACTTCAGAAAGAAAAGTAATTGGTACTCCTACAGAGTACAATTTGGGATTAATTGTACTCCTCTCGTCCAATCAGAATCCAGTAATTTTGTTGAGTGTACTATAAGAGAGGAAGTGACACTAATCAGCAAGTATAAAAGGACTGTTGTTGGATGTGAAAAAATGAAAATGTTGGGTCTTGAATCATAACTTCAAAAATTTGCATCATTGTTCTTCCCACCATACACTATTCCACTCTACTATTTCACTCAAGAATTACAATGAATTTAGTTTTGCAGAAATGTAGGGCATCAACATCCAATATTAATAGAAATGCTTCATTTTGCCACATGGGACACGGATATTTTTAGAGTTCACTTATTTAATGTATCACAATGCCTGTAAAGGAATAGTTGTAACAGTTGTTATATAGCTGAGTTTTTCCCCCAGCAACGCACACTCTCATTGGTTACTTCGAGGTCACATGACACCTAACAATAAAACTGTTTCCTGCCAAAAGTCTCTGAGAAGGCAACAGTGCAAAATCTATGACGTCAGAGGGTAACAGTGCACTGATACCCGCGAATGTGGACTGACGACCGCCGTTGCTGTTGATCGTTTTTCTTTTTGTGCTATGAATTGTAACAACTCACTTTTAATGACTTTTCCCTCGAGAAACAGTTCATTTTGTTTCCCTCGGCTGCACCTCCGGAAACATAATGAACTGTTTCCCTCAGTCATTAAAGTGGTACTATGATCAAAAAATCATTTCCTTTTTTTGTTCAGATTTTGAAAGTGTGTTCGCTTAACACCTAACTGGAAAAATTTTGAGCTTCGAGTTTTATCCAAAGGCTGTTTATTTTGAGTGTAAGTTTTAGATTTCATGGTCCGCCATTACTCGCGTTCAAAACTGGCCCATTGGACCTCAGAGGGTTGGATCTAGAGAAAATGACGTCATTTACTCACCAGCTTAAAATTTCAGCGTATAAACGCAATTTATTATACATGCAAAACACGGGTTGAAAAGTCCGAAAGCCCGAAACACCCGTGCTGCATATTAATTAGGCCGCGTACACACACATTGCATTCTTAAACTAGTGAGTGTTTGACGTCATTTTCTCCTCGACCCAGCTCTCTCAAGATTTTAAAGTTAGTAATGGCGGACCAATAAATAAGAAAATTCCAGCTAAAATAAACAGGTGCCTTTTTAAAATCAGAACTTAAAACTTGGGTGAGTTAGTGTTTAGTTTTTATAGTTTTGAAATCCAAAGGAAAAACAATTTTTTTTTTGGCTGTAGTACCACTTTAAGTGTTTATTTTTAGTCCCAAATGTGCATGCTTGGAGTTCAATGCACATTAAGTTAAGTTAAACCACGAAAAATAGGCAACAATGTATGATATCATGCCCAAACATAAATATAATCATTTACAAAAACGTTTTGTCTTGTATGTTGTAAACAAAATGGTTAGTGTAAAGAAGTTTTTATAAGTTTTGAATACACAGCTTGTTAATGTTCATCGCTCAGTGAAATCTGAGATGGTAAAAATAAAATAAAAAATGTAATTTTGGAGTTTGTTTTTGCTGGAATGGTGAACAAACCTGGCCATCAGGAGATGGTGTCTCAGGAGAATTGATTTCAGGGCAAGTAGCATACTCTTCTGAAACCAGCTCATCATTAATATGCAGGTCTTCACTTTCGTTAGTGTCACAGAGACACAAAGACAAAACCTCTTCCTAGACAAATACAGGAAGTAAACAAAAAGTTACATTACACTGGGGTACAGATGATAGTACACTGACAAATTAACCTGGAAGGAGTCAAAAGCTGGGCTCAATAACAATGTTCCGAAGACTACTTTACCTTTAAATCTTGACTTTGTCTAGTTTTTAAACTGTTAACCCAGTCTCAAACAACCCAACCCTTCTCAGATAAAAAAACTTACCGTATTTACTCGTGAAAAAGTCGACCTTTTATGACCTAAAAATCACCCCAAAAAATTGCCCTCGACTTATACTTGAGTCATACACTCAGATAGAGGTAGTTTGGTAGCACTAGAACAGTAGACCTATAAGATAATTGGCATAACAATTGTGGATAAAAATCTGCATAAAAACTGACTTTACAAAAGTTCTGATTGTACTAAATTTTGTGTTTGATGAGGCTGGGCATTTCGTTGTCCACAGGAAAATATGGAGAAACAAGACACCTAAAAGCGTTTCCGTAGGATGCACAAACAGTTCAGTTATAGCAAACCACCAAGCTTAGTCAGAAAGAAGGAATCACAGGTAAAATTTGGAAAGAGGCGAAAGTTTACCAGACAGAAAACCCTGTAACTTTAAGTCGCTGCTACTTGTTGTACTAAAGAGAAACAAAGGATATCTATTAATTGACTCAAGTAAATTTGCCAACGGAAACACTCAGTACAGCAGCGATCATAATTAATTTTACTTTTACTAACGATTATCAAGGAATGTCAGGGTATGAAGGTGAGATTTCTTTGGAATACTGAATGAAGATTGACCACTTCTGATCATTTGTTTGCTTTGTTTTGTGTACAAACCGAATTAGCATTAATTAAGCTTATTCACAAACACTAAAAACAACACACCTTTACTGTAGGGTAGTATGAAGTCCTAAATTTCAAATGAAGTACAGCAAATTTAACTGTTGCCAATGAAGAATTGCACAAAAAGCAAAATTTAAAATATTATAATTGTTAAAAAATCGAATGTAAGAATGTATATTTGAAGTGCAGGTTATAGACCAATCCCTTTGGAGCCACCAAATAGATGGTATAAGTGTGTATAATTTAACAGACAATTGCTTAAATCAGTAGCCTATAACTAGGAACGAACAACGGCCCTATATTCCTGTTACGGTGTTTTCACAGACTGCGATTTACTTTTGGATTGAATTTCCCACGAATAAGACTCCCGCAAGATCGAGCCTGATGACCAGTCACAATAAACTAAGTTGATGTCATAGTGTCAACGCACTGGAACTATCTTTGAAAAGGTCGTCTAAAAATAGATCAGTTTGTAAAAATCCCACGACAAAGACTTATGGAAGTTGTTTGCTCCTAATCATGGGCTACCCAAACATGGCTATAGACCTCTTCAAATAGTCATTCTCGAGTCCCTTAAACTCCACTGTTATCCTTTTTTTGCCAAGTGTGCTCTATTTAACATTTCTGTCTGGTTTGACTCAAAACGAGATGCTTCCGTGAAGCATACACTGGGTTGCCTGTGGTACGTGTTACAGAAAATCAGAAGGCACTGAATTGTGTGATATTGAACTACAGCATTCCAGTCTCTGAAGAATAACAAATAAAAGAGAAGCAAGAAACATTGGCTTCTGGGCTGACATGTTGATAATTTTCAAGTTCCCTCACAACTTCTTTTCACCACAAGTTTAAGCGTGCCCTCTGAGCATCTGACAGCTTTGTTAGTGTTTGGATGGGAGACCAAAACAATATACCCCTTATAAAACAGAAACATTGGACCCAAAAAAATATTAACGCTAACAAATGTGAACTCAGCAAGGTACATATTTTGATAGCTTGCTTTATGCAAAACAAGAACATCATTCTAAAAGCTTATTCTACGCAAAAAGTAGGTTCTGGAGGTAATTTTGAGAGTGGAAATCAAGGTTACGCGGCAGACGGCAAATACAAACTCACGATTTAATTAAGTTAACACACCAGAAAGATGCTAACCTCATTTTGACAAGAAAATGCTTTACTATTGCCATAAAAACTATCCAGTTAAGCTCGCATATCATAAAACATGATGAATTCATAAAGGCCACCTTTTCCAGCGAACAATTTTTTGAAACAAACAACATATTTGCTATTAGAGGCAAAAACCCCTTCTATTTAATTTCGTGCGTGAAGAGAAGAAACTCAATCGTGTCAAATATGCGCAACATTGCAACAAATTAAATTTCAGGATCAAGCCGTTTCCATGAAGAACCTTTTCCTTGAATAATGAAGCACAAAATACACGACAAGCTTTCTTTCAAATAATTCTTGGTTGTTACATTTCCAATTATTTTTTTTACCTGAAGACTGTGCAGAGTTGATCATAGATAAGGTGTGTGATTCGTTCAATTGTTCTCTGTCTTTGTTGAACCCATAAGTTACCAGAGAATTTTCCATTTGGTTTCAGTGTTCTATATAACAGCACACTTGGTTAAATATTATTTTAGAAATACAGCTCACTTTGATTTCGGCTCGACGGGCGATAGATTGTTGTCGAAGTCCATTACTCGTCGCTTTTGAGATTCCAGGTGTTGGTTTTTCACCACCTGCCTAGTTTATCCAACTGACTTTCCATTATTGAGCTCCATATAAGGGTATATTTTATTTAAGGATCCACTAAAACGCCATTCGCGTTACATGACTTTCAACACCATTGCAGGCTAAGTTAATGATTCTCCTGTGTCCACCAGAGAAATCTGTGCATTTCCACTACCCTCTCGATCCTAAGAAAATACGAGAGAAGGCTCTATGCACAAAGACACCACTTACCAGGGAAGTGACAGGCAAGACTTTTACCGACACAGAAAAAAAAAACTAAAACGGAAAATCTACCCATTTTCCGACTGGGATTGCCATACAGCAACCCAGTAACCATATTTGGTAAATCACATGACCAAAACAGAAACTGACTAAAAACTCAGCGAGTTAACTATGTTTTACACAAATTTTTACTCCTTTCGTTTCCTGAGAGTTTTTACACATTTTTCACTGAAACGCATGGCAGAGGACTGATACTAGTTGCGCATGTGCCTTGTGATTTAAGTGATGTCAGATTTCAATTGAAAAAGTTACTTCAAAGAACCATCCATGCAACCTTTTTTGTAGGGCTCTTTACTTAAAATCTTCCTTAGCAACTATTGTCTTCCTGTAGTTACCTCCCCCCCCCCCCCCCCCCTCCTCATTAAATTGTCCAGATAAGTGCAAGGATCACTTCTCTCTTTTCTGCTTGTAAAATATGTGGAATTTACAAAATGAGGGGTGGTCCATGTCTGTTTTTAGGTCTTGAAAATTGGGGGTAAACTTATACACAAGTTTGACTGATACACGAGTAAATACGGTAGTTTGGACACATTCATCTTATCCAGTGGAACAGGAACAACCACATTTTCGGTCCAAACTTTAGTAGAATTATCACCAAGCACATGCAGAGTTGATAAGACCAAAATGGCTGATGAAAAAGATTAGATTGATGCATTAATTTTTACCTTCACACCACAAACTAGTCCCACCAGGTTCTTGTAGTTCTTGGTCAGGTGATAAAACCTGTGAATGGCTCCTGCTGACCACTCTTTTCCCTGATAAATATTGGTACCAAAAGAAAATTGCTCAACAAAGTGTGTAATAGAAATTACAGATTGATGATCCTAATGCTGCAACGAGAAAAGACCGCCATTTTACCCTTTCCCTATTGTACCAAGATACAATATCTTTATGCATGGACATAAATAAATAAATAAATAAATAAATAAATGTGTGAAAAATAGTTCAACCAGCTACAGTAAATACTGTAATGCACGAGCAACAAATTAAAAGCATAGTGTGATAAAGATGAAATATTTCCATAAATCTCACTGGATGCATCAAGATGTTAGCCCAACCTGGGTCACCTCGCAGCTCTTACAAGGTCTCACCTGATTGGAGACCACCCTAACCCTTAACAAAAGAACAAATAACAGAAACAATGGACCCTAGGCCTAAAACAAAAGGGTTAGGTTTTAGGCCTAGGGTCCATTGTTTCTGTTATTTGTTCTTTTGTTAAGGGTTAGGGTGGTCTCCAATCAGGTGAGACCTTGTAAGAGCTGCGAGGCTACCGCCCAACCTACTGTATATATGTGACCTTTCACGCGAAAAGGGGGCTTATGGATTTCATGGTGAACCGTGAAATAAATTTCACGGTCACGGCCCGTGAATTTACTATTTCACTCCGTGAAATTGAAATTTCACGGTAAGTTCACTATTGCTCCAATTCTTTTCACTATGCTGAGTGAAAAAGTTCACGGCGTGAAATCGAAGATTGTGGAAATAATGAAGTCACGGCGTGAACTCACTTATGTTCACGCCGTGAAATTGTTGCTACGCTATTAAAAGAATAACAGGAAAATTTCTTGGTCTGGTTTTGGAATTAAAATTGCGGTAAACAAGATAAACAATGCGTCGGAAATCGAATAATGGTATTTATTTCTTCTCTTGTGTGCAAAGGTTTTAATTTTTACGGGGCGCCGTTTCGTTATTTTCGGCGAAATCGAAGTTGGTACGATTGTTTTGCTTTTGCGTGACACGATATTATTAAAATTGCGGCCAAGAATGCTGTCACGTAGGTTAAAAAAGTGATTTATCTGCTGAGATTTTGCAATCTGGATAGTCCTTGCATGAGGACAAGTACTCACATTGATGTTTATGAGACTTCAGAAGATGGCTACGGGCTTTTTATGGCAAAACTCGATAACATATGTTTTTGTTAGCTTCCGGCCGCCCTATTTGCGCGTATCCATGCAAAGCCTTATAAATTTGATTTCGAGTAAAACATTTCTTCGAATATCTCCCGCACGAAACATCGCACAGGCCTGAACCTTTGCGAGACTCTTTAAATATTCATCTTCTTTTACCTCGTTTATTCTTGACTTTATTATTGTTGAATGGTGTTGATGATGGTGTGAAAGTGAAAACCGGCAAGAGGTGACGAGGAGTGTCTACAGTTTAGCAGAGAGCATCTCCATACCAAACATTATAATTTTGATGAATAACTTGAGTTTGGAATATCGCACAGCCCTGAAATTCGGAGTGGTTCTTTAGTTACATTACTCTGATACCACGTTTGGATTTTAAGTGTATTTTGAGCGGTTAGTCGCACCATTTGGCGCACTTTTAAAAACATACTATAAAGCGAGTTGCTGTGATTTTCCAAGTTGCCCCAAAGATTAATGCTCTTAATTCATTTTCTGCTTGGTGATCTCGAAAAGATGTTTGGATCACTGCTCGTCCTTGCCGGAAAATGCTCAGTACTCACATGCTCGCAAGATCCCGGATTCGCCAGCTTGAATGTTTCTTCAGTTGAGTTTACGTCAACCTTTTAGTAGACAAAAATTAATGAGCATCAAAAGGTTCATGTCAATGGTTCTTTCACACTCGAAATCTGCCAGAAACCCAAAACCAACGTATTGATAATGAAATTAATTAATTTAGAGGATTTTTTTTCCACGGCGTGAATTATTTCACGGCATGAATTATTTCACTACCCGGCGTGAACTAGTTCACGGTGGTATGATAAATTTTCACGCCGAGTTCACTCTGTTTTAAAGGAATTTCACGGTATTTCAGCTTGCTTTATATAATTTCACGGTTGTCTGCCGTGAAATCGGCATCAGCGTGAAATTTTCATAAGCCCCCTTTTCGCGTGAAGGGTCACATATTGACTGAATAATATACTATTAGGGGTTGACCTACACAAAAATTCAACCTGTAAACCAAGAAAATCAGAAAAGTACAGTAAATGAAATGACCATACCCCATCAAATGGCTTGATATATGCAAGCTTGCTTGGCAATGCCTGCGCTGGTAATTTCATGAATTGTGATCTGATAACAGGTAGGGAAAATTAAAAAAAATACTAAATAAAAACTGTTATATAATAATGATAATAATGACATGACAAGGTTTGGCAAACAACTATATTCACACACGATGCATTTGATCACCAGCTGAGACTGGGCATAAATGGAGTTGTTTCTCACACCAAGTACTTTCATGGAATTTGATTCTCGAGTGAGGGTAGACCTAACAAGGATTATCGCTTGTGAGAAACTCCCACTTTTAATTGCCCTCACCTTAGCACTCGAAGACTTGACAAAGGCAACCTTGCCTTGTTACCATAATCAACATAAAAGACCTGTTGATAGTCACAATAGTTATTTTATTTTTATCATTCCAAGAAGTAGCTACCATAGACCGAATGCATAAATGGTAGCCAAAAAAATAATTATTCTTTTGTTTATGTGCTAATTAGCCTCACTAGCCTCGTTTGCATGGACAAAATACAAAAGAAATGTTGCTTGAGAGCGAGGCTGGTGAGTCTCATTAGCACATAACCAAAAGAATACATTTTTGGCCGCCATTTATGCCTTCGGTCAATAAACATTTCAAGATGTAAAAGTGCTGATTCCAGCAATTGTCAGATTTCTGTACTTTTGCAATCTGCAATGCACTCAGTGCAGTGTACAAGATGCACATGTCCAAAATCTTTAAGAGTGCAAGACATCTGTAGCTTGTTTAGATCACTAAGATCAAAGGTAAAAGTAAAAGGTAAAGTCGCTTTATTTTTCGTTGGTACATGTAGTTCCATCGACTTAGAGGCTGGTATCAATGGAAGCCAATGGTGCGTCCTTTATCCCCACCCTCTGTCAGTGATCCATTTTACGGGTATCTAAAGCTACATAAATCAGAGGAAAGCCAGAAAAGGTTTTGAGGATCGAACCAGGGACCTCTTGCTCCAACCGACTGAGCTACGCCTGTTCCTTCCTTCCATCATGATCCTTCTAGCCGTAGATTAAAAAGGGGACAACAATTCCAACTCGCAGCAGATTGAAAGCTAATCTAAATTCCAACTGCCAGCTACCCAAGCCAGAGCAAAAAAATGTTTACCTCTATGCTTTCCACTGAGTGTATACCCACAACAAGACCACGGTACCAAGAGCCATCCTCGTACAGTGCACAACAAGCCTAAGGAAAACAACAAAAACAACAGTTTATAAGCAAGAAAAGTTTTCCACTGGCTGAAGAATGAGAGAAGTGGAAGTGTTTTCTCACACACCTCTGGGGTCTGGGCATGAGGGGCAATAAGCCACATGCTCAATACTTTAGTAAGTTGCTTTTTTGCTGTCTGCCTTTGCTGACTGAAATTCCAGAGCCACAGTTACCACCCAACCTTAATTATTTATCAAAGGACTTTCATATGCTAACAACCCCAAAACTTACCTGACCAACTGAAACAAACCAATCCGGCATCCTATATCTTGAACTTTCTCTAGTGGAATAGAATTGTCTGTAAATACAAAGGCAACAAAAAGTTGACACTGAAGTGCAACTGTACCCCTGTATAATTCCTTAAAGCCCATGTTTTCTGCCTATCATTTTTTCTGATAATATAGAAGGAGTATCTTGGATTGTAATGAATTCCTGAGCATGACCCACTTGAGGTCATAATGCATGATCCTAACTCAAATACCAGGAACACTCTGGGCACTAAATAGATTTGTAAAAAGCCAACTGGTTTATTTATTTCTACTCATGGGCCCAAACACTGCAATGTCTAAAGTGCTATAACTATGATTTTTAAAAAAATCACTTCCTCTTTTCGTTCAAACACTTCACTAACGAAATTTTATCCAAAAGGTGTTTACTTTCCAGCTAAAATAATCAGGTGTCACTTATTGTTTAATGAGTTAACAGAGCTTAGAAAAGGAAGAATAAATAAAATTAATTATTGATTTTTTGGTCATACTGTAGTAATAACTATCACTATTTATTATAAATACTATCACTTTTAAAATTGGTGAATCACTTCCTACTCAAAGGGTGCCATTATAAAGTGCACGTGTGCATGTAGGTATGGGAAGTCGACTGTTTACCTGATGTCTTCTGTAAGTGCCTGTAGCTTTGGCCAGTTCTCAATCATCATGACCCAAAAACGATGGGGATCCATAACATGTGTAACACAGACTTCAATATATCCACATTCAGGAGGTTTGATTTTGGAGAAGTATGTCCCTCTTCCCACACCATCAGGTAAGTTAAGAGGGTTACCAGGTAAGGAGGGGTGCAGGAGTGGTACCAGGTCCTTTTTCCCAGTTTCAACAGGAACAGAAACCTCACCATTGCTTTCTGAATGATCAATGTCAGCATCTGAGAAAGGCATTGTACAGTATAAAAGTACAATAACATTATTGATTGTAGACTATTACAGCTAAATCAGCTGGGGTTTTTTTCCTCCATTCATCACGTTACAGTAAATTAGGATATAAGAAAGAAGAGAAACAAGAATGGAGAAGGGAACAATAATTATAGTCAAGACTAGTTCAGGCCCTTATTATGGCATGGTCAAGGAGAAGTGATGGCACAGTGGGGAGAGACCTCGCCTCACACCAGTGTGGCCTGGGTTTGATTCCCAGACTTAAAGTCATAAGTGGGTTGAGTTTGTTGGTTCTCTACTCTGTACCGAGAGGTTTTACTCTAATTTTCTCCTCTCCTCAAATCCAACCTATGATTAATAGTGCCTTTAATTAGCGATAAATACACTTGACACTTAAATAATTATTCATCATCATCACCACACTGCACATGTACATCTGCAGATTTTTGGTCTGTATTAAATTAAGGGTACCATAGCAACAAGGAACCCTTTTTTTCCATAAGAGGAAAGAAACGAAAAAAATATTAATTTTTAAACTTGAAACCACTTCTTGGTTTGTAATGAATATCTTCCGGAGTACAATCAGGTTGTAGACATGCACCTGGCACCTGTAACACTGATAAGGCAGACCTGAAATGGAATGCTACAGATCTTTATACTAGTATAAGGACAGACGGAAGTCAAAATGACAAGAAACAGCAAGTGAGCATCTGCACAACACAGTGGGAAAGCTCCACAGGCCTACAGGTGTAGAGTCTAACACCACAAGCTAAGTCAGCAATGCCTCAAATTTAACTTTGCCTGAACTTCATTTAGCAGCATTTAATGTCCTAATTGACTCTTGGGAACAGAACTCAGTATAAAGAATTTCCATTGAGTGATCCTTATTCATTTATTTATTTACAAAAGAAATACCTTTAGCCAGGAACAAAAGCCAGTCAATCTTGGTGGGTCGTTCTATTCGCACTACATCTGGCATTGCAGACATAAATTCTACCATGCTCATAAACCCAAGCTGCTTGATGTTAAGCTCCTTGTTGTGAAGTTTCTGGGGAGGGCATGTTTCAAGGTGTTACTAAATGTGACCCTCTTTGGGAAAACCAGGCTTAATGAAAATTGTGTTGTGCTGTTTTTTCCGCGCAACGCATTTGGAAACATTGAAATGCATTCAAAAACATTCTCAATGCATTCTGAAACGTTTGCAATGTTCCCCAACGGAAATAGAAAACGTTCCATACCATTGAAAAATCATTTCAAAACATTCAGAAAACGTTTACAAACGTTGATAAGCATCATTATTTTTTCGCTGCATTAGGATAAATCCACAAAACTTTCCAACAGTGTCAATGATGACTGATTGTCATGAGTAGAATTCGGCTGTGTCCTTCTACAACTTAGTAGAATTACATGTAGTAGAGCGCTTTTCAAAAAATTAAAAATACCGAGAAAAATGAAGGGTCTGTGTTCGACGTTCACCTCTGCGTACCAATAGAAAGACAAGGGTGGAAAGCTCGATTTTGGATCGCTCTAGCACCAAGCCGATTTTCACTAACAAATTCCCATCGTACAGATTTCAAATCACGCACCAAGCAAGCTGAAACCCAGAGGTTTCCTCTCATGCCATTATATCTGAAATCCATCCAAAACTCTAAGCGCTGGACCTCAAATAAAAATTAATTTAAAAAATCCGGCATTCGGAACTCCAAGGAAGCGTAGTTGGATTTTGGTGTGACGGCTTGCAGCCATCACGACGTTTGCTCCTCTGTGATTGGCTAATAAGAAATCACCATGGATCCAATCAGAGAGGAGCCCATGGCGTGACGGCTGCAAGCATGTACCTAAAGCATTACCTAAAGCACCTAAAGCCGGTATACGAAAATCCTGCAACGCATCCTTGGAGCTCCCAATGCTGGAGTTTTCAATATTATTTGAGGTCGAGCGCTTCGAGTTTTGGACAGATTTCAAGCTGAAATTACTACGCTAATTGGTAGAATGGACAATAAAGACTCCAAAAATGAAGACCAAAGATCGAAGACCCATCCTGCGCGAACGCCAAATTAAATGCTATTGAATGATGCTGAACTTACCAAATTTCAACTAAAAAATATCTGTTAAACTTAACCACTCGCCTGGAGTTTCTCGCGAGCTTTTTTGCCCCCTCGGCATCTTAACTGATGATACAGAACTCTTTTATCGTATTTATAGCAAAGAGCTCTCTTAAGAACGCACCGCTTTGAATGCAACGTTACTTCGGCTTTGAAAACAACTTGAAATGCTACATTTCTTTGGATGAAAATTAATAATAATTTGTTGTATTTTACTCTGCAACTACAGTAGCTAATGAAGTAATGGATGCGCTGAATTAATGCTGTTATTGTCATCTTTGATAAAATAAATCTACCAAAAATCGGGACTTTGTTTTCAAAATTATCATTGCTGAAAAAAGCAACATGACAGCTAATTTGCTTAGGAAGTGGCGACGTATTCTGAAGTCGCTCCAAAATGCGGTGTATTTTCAATGTACGGACGTGCTGATGTTTATAATTACCAGGTCATAGTGGAAACGCCTTCGGAATTAAAATGTTTGGAAACGTTGCCAATGCGTTGAAAAACGTTGGAAAATCATTATGAAACATTAAACAAAACTGCCAACGATCGATGGGAAACGTTGTAAGTGCATTAGAATCATTGGCGAATGTTGGAATGCATTGTACTGCATTCAAAATGCGTTGAAATGCATTCTAACGCAAATTTCATTAAGCCTGGTTTTCCCAAAGAGGGTCACAAATACAGTATTTTTATTCCTTTCAACAAGCAAAGCCTTAAGCAATGACAATCTTGACTGAAATATGGATATGACTAGGAAATTGGTACTTTCAAGCTGAATGAAAAGGCCTAGAATTTAACTGGTAATATGATCAATATGATCATCATGTACTCATGCGCTCTCCACTAAAGTTTAAATACACATGTAAGATATTGTCTCATCATTGCTTTACAAGAAGAAGTGGACAAAATTTATGTACCAAGTTGTGAACTACATGTACATACTGTATTAAGCATAGTTTGCCATTCCTTCGTTTTTGCTCATCAAGTCTTAATTTTTTTTGGGAATTCTCATCAAAGGTCCCTGTCCTGGGTGCATGTTTTTGTGTAACTGTTATGGTTGTATTTTGGCAAAACAAAACTATCAAGAATTAATATTATAACATTATAAAACTGTACATTGTCACAAGAAAATCACCCATTTTTAGCCATACATAAAAGCACTGGATCATAGACAGCAAAATAACAGCAACATACTGTATCTCACCTTGTATTCTGTGGCAAATCTAGCTGCCCATACGCCATTTGGTCGCTTTACTAAAACCTGTTCATAAAAAAGTGTTTTTCAAGACTTTTTTTTTTAAACAAAAGCACACAGTTACCGGTAAGGCCACTATAAAAACACTTTTCTTTCCTGATTTGGAAAACACTGTGCATACCTGTTTACATTCATCTTGTATTTTTTCATCAATACCACTTCTCTTGTCAAGCTTGAGTTTAATTGAAGACGTTGCTTCCTTTATTTTGTTGCCATGATTGTTGTCGTTGACATCAGGGGTGGGTTTACTATTCCTCCTTTCCATGGTGGTTTGGGCAAATGTTGGGGAACTTTTGGTTCTGGATGGAAAACTATCACCTGGATCTACAGTTTTAACACCTGCAACAAGCAAGGAAGATTTTACATTTCAGTGAATGTATTCATAAACAAGAAAAAGAAACCTTTAAATGGTAACACGATTAATGTATGGAGCAAACTTCAATGAGCTACCTTAGAACAGTCAGCTGTAGTTCTAAGTTCCCCCCCCCCCCCCCCCAAAAAAAAAAAAAAAACAACATACCTGCAATTCCTTTCAGGCCGTCGAATAAGTTTTAAAGGTAAACTTTTGAGACACCTTTCCATTATTTATAATGAGATTTTACTGCCCCATCAGTGAAATACTGTTAATGGAACGTGACTGTACTAAAAGGGATATTCATGTGGCAATAGTTACC
>OX421448.1:14425779-14428279 GCA_949126865.1 Montipora capitata | reverse complement strand
TATTGCAGTCCACGTCAAGACAAAGACCCACGATGGGTACCTGCTCTGGTCACCAAAGTGCGTGGAGCTCGTTCTGTCTGTGTCAGAGTCTACTGAAAAGGACCAATATGGCGGAGGCATGTTGAGCAGCTACGTCCAAGACACGTCTCAGCAGAGGACGTGGAGCCACGTGAAACCCCAACCCCATCAGTTAAAAGCGGAGATCATTCAAATGGTGGAGCAGAGAAAGCTTCTCCACAGATGAAAGACAAAAAGTCAAGCAGTGAGGAGACATCAGCCAAAAGGAAACGTCAAAACCCCAGGATGCCAACTAGGTCTAGACGCACGAAGAAACCTAAATTTACCTAATCGCCTATAGTAGAACGTTCTGGGCTAGGGGGAAGGTGTTGTGGAACTGATTCAGTATTGTGTATACTGATCGTTGTGTACAATTGTGTACAACTTTGACGCTTTGTTCGATTGAATAGGACCTTAATTACATTGTTACCCCGGTATTCCTTTAGGATTTAAGAATATGTATATACATTGCTTTTGCTCTATGTAAAAGGTTGGATGTTGAATGTTGGATGTTTTCCGTTTAATTAATTAAATTAAACTGTGTTTGTAAAATCATTGTGAGGTGAAGAACACAACAACGATGTTTATTAGTGAGGTTGCTTCCAAACTATTCTGTGGACAATGAACTTCGCTAGTCGCATATTAAACATCCTTCTGAGGTCGTGACTTTTGCTAGCTCATTTACATCAGTCAGTGCAAATCTATTATGTTGAAATGCTGAATTTATAAAATCGCTAATAACCCACCTTTTGATTTTTTTGGCACAATGGCAAAAAAGTTGTCCAGGACGCCTTGTCTTTTCGCCATTTCCGAACGTGAAGCATGTGCTTTGAGTTCACGTGGAGTTTCACACAAATATTACATAACTGTGACAAGGAACTTGCATGATGGAACAGTCGTGAATTATTATTTAATTCGCTACAGATAACGGTAAGCCTCTGTAATTTGCTCAAATTTGTAAACAAGCCGCAAGGTTTTTTTTTAACAAAATGGCTATCATTCAGAGGTTTAGGAAATAAGATTCTTGGTTAGTGAAGCAAAAACGGCTATTTTACTTTTAAGAAAGACAGCGATTGAACGTTTCTGGGAAATGTCTAACACGATCGGTGAGCCAAGTAGGCGGCGGGATAAAGCAAAGTAGCCGGCTGTCCATCGCCGGTAGCTGCCTTCTATTGAAACCTCTTATATCATAATCATTTTTGACCAAGAATTCAACACTCCTGTACACCTTAGCACTACAGCTGTATACATACCTAAATTTACGTCAACTCCTCTTCCATAGACTCTGAAACCTCTTCGTCCTTTCATGTCCTCGATTCTTGCTACATCAGGAATTGACTCTAAGAGATGACCAAGTGACTGAAATCTTAATGTACTATAATTTAATTCCTGGCCAAATCTGCGGTTAAATGCAATGCAAAACATAGACCCAAGCAATCCAGAAGGATAACTGCTAAGAAGTTCTTTTATTTGAGTTCTGATAAAATGAGGCACGACTGGCAATGATTCAGGGCGATATGTGGTCAGACGAGTTTTTCTTTTCGGTGAAGTCTTTTTCTGTCTTTCAACCAAACTGGCAATATGTCTTGTGGCAGCATCTGCGATTCCTAATGACAAAACAAGAAACATGAGAAAGTTCAAAGCATGACAAACAAAAATATTATTGTCTTTCTTGAACACGCACTGAACTCAGCTCTTGCCATCTTATAACTAAGATCCATTTGAGAGCAAGCAACTACTTAATAAAAATTAACAGCTACCATAAATACAACATGTATAGGCATGTATTAAAATGATATCATGGTATAACATCTTAGCATACATGTATGTCGCAGCAACGGACAAAGTTCCTGCCTTTTGGCTTTATTTGGTTTTTGTTGTCTCATTTGCTTGATTAGCCCTTTAATCTAATCCTGGCAGAGAAAGAATACATGTACAGCTGTGGCAGACTCTAGGACATTCAAGAAGATTTTCCAACAGGATGCTGTTGATTCACAAGACTCTTCAATATACAATACATTTGCAAAAACTTGAAGGCCTTACAATGAATTGAAAGCTCAACCACAAATGACAAAAATAAAGCAAAAAATAAGGGTACGGTCACTCAGCACTTGTGGGGACACTTGAGGCTGGACAACATTAAGAGTTTAATTTGCAGCAATGCAATAACAATAGCACCTACATGTACACCACTGACATTGGGAGCTGGTCATTTGTGGGTGACCAGCTCCCAACATCAGTTGCTTCATAGCTCAGTTGGTTAGAGAGTTGCACCGGTATTGCGAGGTCATGGGTTCAAACCCCGTTGAAGTCCTGAATTTCTCATGCTTCTCTATGTAATTATTGTGTCCATAACTGCGAGGACCATAGCTTTACTTGAAGTCATTATTTTTAAAAGATGGAAGTCTACCCTTTCACAGATACATGTATAATTATGCACCTA
>OX421448.1:14345779-14413279 GCA_949126865.1 Montipora capitata | reverse complement strand
ACTTGAAGTTGCAGCTTTGTCTTTCGGGGATTTGTTATCTCTGTTTTGACTATAAATTAAATGTGCTGTTTGTTGTTTGTGGTGGTCAGTTATCAAGTTTGCTGTTATTACTGTTTCCCAAGCCGCTTACCCTTTCCCTTGGGATCATTTGGCCTTCTACTTTCAGGGAACTGGTACCCTTCAGATTCTTGTCAACTTCCTCGCTGTTAAAGAGTCTTGCTTGCCTTCTTTACTTTGCACGCCTTTGTTGCTGGTGTTTTTTGTTTTGGTTTTTTTTTGTAATTTAAAAGCTTTATTGTCAAAAATAGAAGAATTACATACATTTAAACAAAAAATACAACAAAGATAAATATAATACGAAAGAAACAGACTTACAGTGCGATGCACCTTACCATGGCCACCCTACAAAGTTTTCTACGATCAGGGTGTGCGAATTTCATTGACAGTCACTCCTCCTTGCAAAGTTCATACGGTTTTAATTTGAACACTGTTGCATGGGTTGTTGAGTTGATGTACTTACACTTAGTTGTCAAATGTAAAAGTTTGTTGGGTGGCCACAGTGAGGTGCGTTGCACTGTAATATGCTAAACAAAAAACTTTTACATAAAAATAATAACGTACAAGAATTATTACAGTTTACACGATTTACACTACCATTGATGAACTTCTTGAATTACGTTACAAATTATAGTTTACACAAAAAAAGTGATACATGTATGTCTTGGCTGTAAACTCTGATTTTGTGCCATTATTTATTCACTAACATGTAACAATATTTCAAAGTAATTGGTACTCTTTCAAAGTAATTGGTACTATTTTATGTTATTCATTATTAGATGTTATTGCCCATTAGAACCAATCAGAGGTGATCATTTTTGAGGGTGCCAAGTTTGACTAACATTATCCACTTTGTGCTCTGTTATATCCAATGAGAAACCTGTTAGTGAATAACAGGACAATAAGGAATAACCAAGATAGCATTATCCAGTAATATTAGCCGCATGAACTTTGAAAATTAGTGTTATGTATGGGCTTGCAGATATCGTTAAGGGCTTCCAGCACTCAAGATAAAAATTAGAACAATTTTGTCACCGAAATAAAAAATGTTTCGAAGGTTCTCGGGGAAAATTATCCTGTGAAATTAAATGAATTTAGATCAGAAAAAAACAGCAAAATACCTTGCCATTTCAGGCACTTTTCTATGAAGCGTAGAGATGCGTCTGTCATCAATTCAAGAGGGGAAGACAGTTTCTATGCATGGTACCCAGTTAACCCGTCTTGATTACCCATGGAGTCTTATAGATTCTGTTATTTCCAATTTTATTTCCAGTTTTCATTCTCGAAACCCTTCAGTAAGCGTAGCGGAGAGAAATACTGACGACAGCAACATAGTCAGAATTAGTCTACCATTCAAAGACCAAGTTTCACCTAATGCTGTTAGGAGGCAGTTGCATGAACTTAGCAATAACATTGGCCCCACTTTGCAGCCAGCTCTTGGTTTCAGAACCTGTTCTAATTGTTAGAACAGGTTCTGAAACCAAAAGAAGCCAAGCCCTCAATTGTCAATCAGCAATGCGTTGTTTATCATTTTGTATGTGATCTGTGCGATGCAGGTTATGTCGGCTACACAGCTCAACACCTTTTTGAACGTCTTTCTGAACACGAAAATTCGGCAATCGGTAAACAGTACCAAGTACAAGTAAACTAAATCCTCAAATGGGTGTTGAACCCAACAACAATTTCTTCTTCCTGTTAATTAAACACAAGCTGACCTCTGACCTCTATAATTTTACTTTTCCAGACCAAGAATCAAAAATATCACACACAAGCTTCCTTCCACAAAATGCAGTTTTACTATGACAGTGAGAAAATGAAATAAACAGCAAAGGATAAAGGCTTTTTACTGATTGTGATAGAGATCAGTATTCAAATGTCTGCCAAAGACTTGCCTTGCGTCAGTGTCGGCAGCCTGAGCAGAAGACACACATTTAATAACAACATTTGAACAGAACTATCGATCCGATGGTGAATTTGGCCGTTGGCAAAAATCTGGATCGGTCCGGATCAATAACAAAATTCCCACGAAAAGTAGACACATGAAATCCCTGGGTCACCAGTTCAGGTTACTTCCCACCTTCGGGAAGAAGTTCATACATGCATTAGTTTCAATAAAATCGTAACAAACTATACATCAGAAGAAATAGTCCAAGAAGTTATTTCTTCATTTAGCAAAAATGATAATACATTAATTCTGATCATTCCAGCCATTAATCGTCCTCTGGTCTTCGAGGAATTCCTAGTTTCAGTACTCTTTGCTGCTATTCCAAGAGAAGATGGTTCAACAACAATTCCGTTTCTACTCGATAACATATTGCGAAGAGCAAGTCATACATAAATAATAATAGAAACTGAAATTCTAACAAACATAGCTTATTTTTCCATGGAAAATGGAATTATATAGCCCATTTGATGTCCGATGGAAACAGATTACTTTGCACAGTGATAGAATTTCGAATTTTGGGGCCCCTGAAAATGCCGGGGTACAGAATTAATACAAGTGATGTTGTTCCAAAGCTTTCTGTAACTTGAGATTTTTTGGCCCACTTTGAGTAACTTTCTTCCTCTTTCACTTTGTATCTTGTTGCAGGAACTGCACAATGAAACCATTGATGGTTGCACTATACTTGTGGAGTATGAAGCAGCAAGAACCTTGAAGGGATGGATTCCAAGACGACTCGGTAAGCTGTCTGTGGGGAAGAGGCAACCACAGTCATCCCTTAAATGACAACTAATTCAACTTAAGAGTTAAAAGTTTCTTGTTAATTATTTTAGGGTGCGTTCGATTGTCCTTATTCCGGAATAAGAATATGTGGAGTGATGATTTAAAACACCATGTGTAGCATTTTGCAACAACAAGGATAATAAAGCTTTGTTTAAAATAGCATTTTAGCAGATGTTTGACAATATTAATGTGAATCTCTGCAAAAACGAAGGATTTCTAACTTCTATTCCATGTATTCCTATTCTGGAATACGGTCGATTGAACGCGCCCTTAATATGTGAGAGAATAACCCAGAAAGGAGTACTTGGATCACCTGGATTTTTAAGGGTGGGCCTCTATCTAAGCAAAATACCGGGGAACATGGATGGCACTGCCAACCCTTGGCACAGGGCTGCTGTAGTGGTGAGAGCACTTGCTTCTTACCGATTTGGGCTAGGTTCAATTTCCAGACTTAGGCATTACATGTGGATTGAGTTTGTTGTTTCTCCTCTGTGCTCTGAGAGATTTTTCTCCAGGTACTCCGGTTTTCCCCTCTCCTATTAAAGAAAACCAACATTTGATTTTATAAGTGTGTTAGTTTACAGTGTACCCAATTATTAGTGTTCCAGCACTAGAAGACTAGATAGACACTTAAATAAAGTTGCTTTCCTTTCTTTCCTGGGATGAGAGCACTTGCCTACCACCAGCAGTGATAAAATGTAGCCACCAAAGTATCACCAAACAATTCACACATGTCATTTGCTTGCAACATCCTTTTATGAATTTAAAAATGTCTGCACATGTATGGGCAATAATTACCCGTCACGCAAGAGTCACACAATGTCTTATTCTTAACACCAACATTTGATTTCATCTGCTTCGATTTCTGGTCTAGAGCACTTTTGCCCAACTAGATATACATTAAATGTGTGACAATAATGTGACTGCTTTTTTTGTTAGTTTATACATTTGTGATTATTTATCATTTATTTCATTTGTGTTTTTACTGGTACGTTCAGTTCTGTTTGTTAATAATTGGTTGTTTTAAGCTGACACTTATCCCTCAAGTGTGATCTAAATATTGTTGCATGATTTGTTCAAAACAGTTACTATGTAGGCCTTGAGATGTAAACAAAAATGTCGCAACTTGTCAAGTATTCCTCAAATTCAAACAAAGCAAAGGCAAATAGAGTATTCCAGATATTATCTGGCATTACAGGTTCGCTTGTTTTGTTTGAATGCAGGCAAATATCATTAGTTCAGCATCTTTTGAATGACATTAGTTTGTAACTTGCAGGTGGTGGTTTTGGAGGCAAAAAAGAATCCGGACAGTTGAGATTTGGAGGCAGAGATCGGCCATTTAGAAGACCAATGTAGGTTTTTAGTAATTTTGTCATTAATTTACATTTACCTTTTGTTATTAACGTTTTTAATTTTTTTATGGGGGTACAGTGGGGGTATTGATTGTAGAAGCCTTGAGGTGCTGTGTTGGTGAGGAATGAAACACAATAATTTGCATTCTAGAGGTTGTCCATGGTCACCCGGTCGTTTCCCCTTCACGTTGATTCGCCTACACTGAAGTCGATTTGCCTGCAGACGTTAAAGGGGCTAAGTCACGCAAAATGGATTAATTTCATGACGCCCAAAATACCCCCCCAAAAACTGTTCAACAACATAAAAGAAATACATCAAAAGGAAAGAGAAGTGTGGATGGATGCAAATGGACAAGATTGAAACAGATTGCATGTCAAGTTTAATGGTAAATCGCCTGGATAAAGGTCATTTCTGCTCAGAATTATCTTGTTTGTGATGTAACGATAATTTTATCAGTAAAGGAATTCCACATTACTATTTTCAAGTTTTAAATTCGAAGTTTACCAAAGATTTCCCCGAAACACCCTAAACTAACATGACATAGCCCCTTCAAGTCGATTTGCCAACATGTTTAGAAATTAGAACATATCTTATGCGTACTGGACACTCATTTGGTTTCATCAAACAGGTTGATGAAGGTAAATTAACCACTGTAAGAAAGATTTGTGTGGTGATGCTCAATATTTCTCATGATGCTTTCTTTACCTTGACAACAATTCATGTGATGTAACCAAATTTTCATGTACCTCTGGACTATCTCCAGTATGCATTAGTTTGATTTTCCATAAAGGTAAAACAAGAATCCAGTTTAAACAAGCTATAAATTACACAAACAAAGGATTAAAGTGCTGTGTGGTTGTAGTTTAGATTCTCTACACCACCTTTTTCATAGTTTGATTATGCTTTTTTTTACATATGGAATTTCAGTATGGGGTATTGCAACTTATGACAAGTGTCAGAAAATAGCAGTTCGTTTTGCCTTCCCAAAGGAGGTCAAGCCTGTTTTGAACCTTTTAGATGCTTCAGATAATAAGTGATGGAAAAGCATCACACCTTTTACTAAAGGCCCTTTGGCAGATCTCCTACCACCCAGTAAAACAAGCTGATTGTTAAGGAATCGTGGCCATTCCTATGTACTTCCTCCAATTAGAACCGAACGTTTTAAAACGCCCTTTTATCAATAGGTGTCTTTAAATTTATTTCATTGTAATTCAGAACGTCCGTTTTTGAAATTAATGAAGACCTTTAATTATTTATTTAATTTCATTTTTGCCACTAGACCAAGTGAACAGGATCGGAAACAAAACAACAACTATTTGCGTGGCTCACGTGATCACGAGACGTCGCGCGAGAATTACAGTTATCGCGATCGTGAACGCGAGAAACGTGAGCGTGACAGAGAAATGTCGCGAAGTACTTCTCGCTATCGTGACCGTGGAGATGATGGGAAAAAATATCGTGAACGTGACAGTGAAAGGTCTCGTGTCAGCGAGCGATCTCGTGACTATGAAAGATCACGTGAACGTGGTGGAGAGCGTTACAAAGAGCGCGGGCGTCACGGTGAATCTCGCCACAGAGAGAGAGACGGGTATCAAGATAAAGTAAAAAACAGTTACGAGACAAGTGAAAAGGCAAAAGACGCTTATCATAAACATGAACATCAGGAGGTCGGGATCAGCTAACAGATCTTTGTGTTGGTAGCTGCAAATTCAGATGGTGTCAATCTCCCAAAGCTGTCTGTATCACAACTAAGGAAACAGAGACCCATTGCGTAAATGGCGCTGAAATTTGAATAACAATACTTATACATCTTGAGCCTTGTGTTAGTGCTTTTTAACAAAGGACTTCTCGCGTAGATGTGAAGATGTACAAGTACTGTTATTCAAATTTCAGCGCCACTTCTGATATTTATGCAATGGTTCTAGGGAAGAGGCCCATATAGGAGTTTTCAGCCACAAATTTGGAGTACACCATCCCAGAGTAGCGCGCCACCAATTCAATGGCTGGAAATCTGAATCTAACCATCGACCAGATGGACTCTGGATTCCTCTGAATTTTTCCAATAAAAGAACAGGGCCAACAACGAGTGTTTGAGTGTGAGTCTTGTTTGTGGAATAACAATCAGCAGAAGATCGTTTTATGGTGTCCCATTCCCTTATTACACGTAGGAAGACATGTATGAAAAAACCTGGGTGCTGTTAAATAAAGGGAGTCAAACGTACGCTTTCGCGATTCCCTTCAATTGAGCCAAGGGATACCGTAGTTGGAACTAGACCATAAAACTAAGTTCACAGCCTGTATCCTGCAAGGCCGTTAAATGAGTAAGGGAAGTATTTGTCGATGATTGAGCAGGCATTTTCTGGGAAAAAAAAGAATTCTGACAGAAATCAGACCCACGCATGAACTTCTGATTACTAATTAGGAGTTGTTTGTCGTGGCTGGCTGGTTGGGTTAATTTACACAAAGGAAAAAGAGGAGGAGCTCTTGGTAACAGTTCAGGGGCTCCCAACGATCTTCGGTCAACGGTGAAATATGTGTTCGGCAGAGTCAAACTGTTGTAAGAATTTCGGTTCTACGTTGCCAAACAGCTGTCGATTATTTACTAAAACATCGCCAAAAAGATTCGCAACCAGGGAAAAGTATTCCGTTACGTTTTCGGAAGGGTTATTTTTGCAACTTTTGGCACTTAAAAACGTCACGTAGCAGTTTCGGGTGAGAAAATGGTACGGTTGGAAGTTCTTAGAAAGCAAGTTTCGGCTATCAATTTCTGAAATGAAGATGTCATTCCCTAAAATTTTCGTACACTTCAGTTCTCAGCTAAGATATCCGAACAGATCAAATTCTTCTAGGTGATAAAAAATCTCTTTAGACAGTCTTTACAAATTACAAGGATCCTAGAAATGTCTTTCAAAAGGCTTTTGGGTTGATTTGCTCGTTGGGTGCACTTGCCGTCAGCGTATACACGAAGCCTTCAAACTTTTTGAGAATGATTATCACAGTCTAGGAGCGAGTTTACCAAGAAACTTGAAAAATATAATCCAGGCTCAAATGACAGAAGTGAGAGCAGAATTGCACGGTCAAGTTCCGAGCTCCGCGATAATCATGCTCATAGGAAATCATTTTAGATATATGATATCTCTTGTACCCTTTCAATACTCTCTTTCTTGAAACACAGAAATTGTCCTCTTACCAGGCCATTTTAGGCGTCCCAGTCTGCATGAAACCATCTCTCACCTCTGTCTCGAGAAGGCCAGACACGCGCGGTTCTTACGTTACGTTTATACCTGTAGAATCAACTGAAATATCAATTCCTTGTAAAAACCAGCATCTTAATTTTTTTGGTAGGCTAGGCCATCGGAGAGCCTGAACATTTACGCATGTTTAAACAAAAGAGAAAAGTGCAGTACCTCCAGACATGGCGCTGGAGCGTCGTACCAAACGAGTCATCCCGGGATTTCGGCCCGTGCGATCGCTTTTGGACGCAGTTGGCCCTTCGCTGCTTTCTGCTACCGACCTCGCCTCCCGGTACGGCATTGAGGGAGAGATATGTCGGCCCCTAAACCATATGAGACAAATCCCACGCCTACTCACAGCTCCAGACCGCCCTTGTCATTACAATTTAGCGTAAGATTTAGTCGCTTATATATTCAAAAGATAAGTCATTTTATCTCTCATATGGTAAGCACTGGAGTCGCAGATTACAAACTGCACGCAGGCGCACTGCTGAAGGTAACATACTTACATGCATAAACTTTATTTTATCTCGAATTTCAGAATAACTACAGGAGCCAATGTCTTCGAGACATTACATTTACAACTAAAATACATAGCATACACAGATTCATGACTAAATACACAATATTTCAATATATATTACTTAAAAAGAAAAGCTGCATTACAAAATGCGGCCCTGGATTCTCTTTTAAAACCAGTGAACTCAGTGGTACGGATAAAATCAGGTAGCGCATTCCGCAACTTAGCTGATACGTACGTAAGAAAAAGAACTAAGACTGTCTGAGCCCTGTTGTTCAAAAGGTGGATAACGCTATCCACCGGATAAATCACTATTCTGCAGTTAAGCCTTCACGATAATGGTGAATTCAAAGCAAATTTAAAATTCACGGTAATCGTGAATTCAGACAAGAGATCGTGTTGAAGTGATTACGAGCCAGATAAGTGCTACGATCATTTCCCTCTTTCAGCTATAGCCCGTGCTTCAAATAAATACTCTCATTTTTGCTCGTACGATCAATAAAGAATAACTCAAAACAAAGTCGCCCGATATGGGACTTGAACCCATGACCCTCAGATTAAAAGTCTGATGCTCTACCGACTGAGCTAACCGGGCTCACGACGTTACACAAAATGTTGCGCAGTTTTTATGAATGATTGAGAACGCAGCTATGACAGCTTTTACGGGAAATGTTATGTTCATAGAACTCTGGACTCAAATTATCTTGCAAAAGAAGCAAAGGGGCTGCGCGATTTCATTGCACATTAACAAGATTTCAGTATTAATAACATGGATGACAAATTACTCCTTAATTTTGGCGCGAAATTTGAGCATTAATTTATAATTTCACTTGTGAAATTACATTGTTGCCATGGCAACTTTTTCTACAGTTTATGAAAGTACTGAAGGAGGCATCATCATAGCTTGAGACTGCACGTATATAGAATTACAGTAATATAGTACCATAACTGGTTGTTTTAGGTTTATTGAGGGACAGACAGAATGATCATGTAATTTCCGCGAAGATCATGCATAAGAAGATTTTGAATGCGCTTATTGCATAGAGATGTAGAGTTGGACTGAAGTGGTGAGAGGACAGGTAATTTGCAAATATAAATCTCAGTATTCCCTTATTTACATTAAACCGTTTCTTTGACAAGAAATTACGGAAGGCCAGCTTTTTGATACGAGGATAACAGCAAAAAAAAGCCCTACTTTGTGGCGAATTTTCTATAATAAAAACTTGTTCAGAAATCAAAAGTCTACGTTAACAACACACACCAGGTATACTCCTTAGTATCTGGCTAGAAATATTCTTCTCACTACTTTTTCCTCCGGCCGCGCTTTAGCCATTTGATGAGCCTGAGCCAGTCTCGTGCTTTTTCAAGGATTTTTTTATAAGTGTCGGCTCACCCAGCCCTAAGAGCAAAATACAACACCGATTGAAGATTTTAGCTTTCAAAACTTGCCCAAATTGTATCGGTAGGTCCTGGAATTCGTCCACAGAAAGGCCAGAGAGACAACTTCACTCCTGAACCGCCACTGATGTTTACAACAGGGCATTTTAGGCGTCCCAGTCTGCATGAAACCATCTCTCACCTCTGTCTCGAGAAGGCCGGACACGCGCGGTTCTTACGTTACGTTTATACCTGTAGAATCAACTGAAATATCAATTCCTTGCAAAAACCAGCATCTTAATTTTTTTGGTAGGCTAGGCCATCGGAGAGCCTGAACATTTACGCATGTTTAAACAAAAGAGAAAAATGCAGTACCTCCAGACATGGCGCTGGAGCGTCGTACCAAACGAGTCATCCCGGGATTTCGGCCCGTGCGATCGCTTTTGGACGCAGTTGGCCCTTCGTTGCTTTCTGCTACCGACCTCGCCTCCCGGTACGGCATTGAGGGAGAGATATGTCGGCCCCTAAATCATATGAGACAAATCCCACGCCTACTCACAGCTCCAGACCGCCCTTGTCATTACAATTTAGCGTAAGATTTAGTCGCTTATACATTCAAGAGATAAGTCATTTTATCTCTCATATGGTAAGCACTGGAGTCGCAGATTACAAACTGCACGCAGGCGCACTGCTGAAGGTAACATACTTACATGCATAAACTTTATTTCATCTCGAATTTCAGAATAACTACAGGAGCCAATGTCTTCGAGACATTACATTTACAACTAAAATACATAGCATACACAGATTCATGACTAAATACACAATATTTCAATATATATTACTTAAAAAGAAAAGCTGCATTACAAAATGCGGCCCTGGATTCTCTTTTAAAACCAGTGAACTCAGTGGTACGGATAAAATCAGGTAGCGCATTCCGCAACTTAGCTGATACGTACGTAAGAAAAAGAACTAAGACTGTCTGAGCCCTGTTGTTCAAAAGGTGGATAACGCTATCCACCGGATAAATCACTATTCTGCAGTTAAGCCTTCACGATAATGGTGAATTCAAAGCAAATTTAAAATTCACGGTAATCGTGAATTCAGACAAGAGATCGTGTTGAAGTGATTACGAGCCAGATAAGTGCTACGATCATTTCCCTCTTTCAGCTATAGCCCGCGCTTCAAATAAATACTCTCATTTTTGCTCGTACGATCAATAAAGAATAACTTAAAACAAAGTCGCCCGATATGGGACTTGAACCCATGACCCTCAGATTAAAAGTCTGATGCTCTACCGACTGAGCTAACCGGGCTCACGACGTTATACAAAATGTTGCGCAGTTTTTATGAATGATTGAGAACGCAGCTATGACAGCTTTTACGGGAAATGTTATGTTCATAGAACTCTGGACTCAAATTATCTTGCAAAAGAAGCAAAGGGGCTGCGAAATTTCATTGCACGTTAACAAGATTTCAGTATTAATAACATGGATGACAAATTACTCCTTAATTTTGGCGCGAAATTTGAGCATTAATTTATAATTTCACTTGTGAAATTACATTGTTGCCATGGCAACTTTTTCTACAGTTTATGAAAGTACTGAAGGAGGCATCATCATAGCTTGAGACTGCACGTATATAGAATTACAGTAATATAGTACCATAACTGGTTGTTTTAGGTTTATTGAGGGACAGACAGAATGATCATGTAATTTCCGCGAAGATCATGCATAAGAAGATTTTGAATGCGCTTATTGCATAGAGATGTAGAGTTGGACTGAAGTGGTGAGAGGACAGGTAATTTGCAAATATGAATCTCAGTATTCCCTTATTTACATTAAACCGTTTCTTTGACAAGAAATTACGGAAGGCCAGCTTTTTGATACGAGGATAACAGCAAAAAAAAAGCCCTACTTTGTGGCGAATTTTCTATAATAAAAACTTGTTCAGAAATCAAAAGTCTACGTTAACATCACACACCAGGTATACTCCTTAGTATCTGGCTAGAAATATTCTTCTCACTACTTTTTCCTCCGGCCGCGCTTTAGCCATTTGATGAGCCTGAGCCAGTCTCGTGCTTTTTCAAGGATTTTTTTATAAGTGTCGGGTCACCCAGCCCTAAGAGCAAAATACAACACCGATTGAAGATTTTAGCTTTCAAAACTTGCCCAAATTGTATCGGTAGGTCCTGGAATTCCTCCACAGAAAGGCCAGAGAGACAACTTCACTCCTGAACCGCCACTGATGTTTACAACAGGCCATTTTAGGCGTCCCAGTCTGCATGAAACCATCTCTCACCTCTGTCTCGAGAAGGCCGGACACGCGCGGTTCTTACGTTACGTTTATACCTGTAGAATCAACTGAAATATCAATTCCTTGCAAAAACCAGCATCTTAATTTTTTTGGTAGGCTAGGCCATCGGAGAGCCTGAACATTTACGCATGTTTAAACAAAAGAGAAAAATGCAGTACCTCCAGACATGGCGCTGGAGCGTCGTACCAAACGAGTCATCCCGGGATTTCGGCCCGTGCGATCGCTTTTGGACGCAGTTGGCCCTTCGCTGCTTTCTGCTACCGACCTCGCCTCCCGGTACGGCATTGAGGGAGAGATATGTCGGCCCCTAAACCATATGAGACAAATCCCACGCCTACTCACAGCTCCAGACCGCCCTTGTCATTACAATTTAGCGTAAGATTTAGTCGCTTATATATTCAAGAGATAAGTCATTTTATCTCTCATATGGTAAGCACTGGAGTCGCAGATTACAAACTGCACGCAGGCGCACTGCTGAAGGTAACATACTTACATGCATAAACTTTATTTTATCTCGAATTTCAGAATAACTACAGGAGCCAATAACTTCGAGACATTACATTTACAACTAAAATACATAGCATACACAGATTCATGACTAAATACACAATATTTCAATATATATTACTTAAAAAGAAAAGCTGCATTACAAAATGCGGCCCTGGATTCTCTTTTAAAACCAGTGAACTCAGTGGTACGGATAAAATCAGGTAGCGCATTCCGCAACTTAGCTGATACGTACGTAAGAAAAAGAACTAAGACTGTCTGAGCCCTGTTGTTCAAAAGGTGGATAACGCTATCCACCGGATAAATCACTATTCTGCAGTTAAGCCTTCACGATAATGGTGAATTCAAAGCAAATTTAAAATTCACGGTAATCGTGAATTCAGACAAGAGATCGTGTTGAAGTGATTACGAGCCAGATAAGTGCTACGATCATTTCCCTCTTTCAGCTATAGCCCGTGCTTCAAATAAATACTCTCATTTTTGCTCGTACGATCAATAAAGAATAACTTAAAACAAAGTCGCCCGATATGGGACTTGAACCCATGACCCTCAGATTAAAAGTCTGATGCTCTACCGACTGAGCTAACCGGGCTCACAACGTTATACAAAATGTTGCGCAGTTTTTATGAATGATTGAGAACGCAGCTATGACAGCTTCTACGGGAAATGTTATGTTCATAGAACTCTGGACTCAAATTATCTTGCAAAAGAAGCAAAGGGGCTGCGCGATTTCATTGCACATTAACAAGATTTCAGTATTAATAACATGGATGACAAATTACTCCTTAATTTTGGCGCGAAATTTGAGCATTAATTTATAATTTCACTTGTGAAATTACATTGTTGCCATGGCAACTTTTTCTACAGTTTATGAAAGTACTGAAGGAGGCATCATCATAGCTTGAGACTGCACGTATATAGAATTACAGTAATATAGTACCATAACTGGTTGTTTTAGGTTTATTGAGGGACAGACAGAATGATCATGTAATTTCCGCGAAGATCATGCATAAGAAGATTTTGAATGCGCTTATTGCATAGAGATGTAGAGTTGGACTGAAGTGGTGAGAGGACAGGTAATTTGCAAATATAAATCTCAGAGTTCCCTTATTTACATTAAACCGTTTCTTTGACAAGAAATTACGGAAGGCCAGCTTTTTGATACGAGGATAACAGCAAAAAAAAAGCCCTACTTTGTGGCGAATTTTCTATAATAAAAACTTGTTCAGAAATCAAAAGTCTACGTTAACATCACACACCAGGTATACTCCTTAGTATCTGGCTAGAAATATTCTTCTCACTACTTTTTCCTCCGGCCGCGCTTTAGCCATTTGATGAGCCTGAGCCAGTCTCGTGCTTTTTCAAGGATTTTTTTATAAGTGTCGGGTCACCCAGCCCTAAGAGCAAAATACAACACCGATTGAAGATTTTAGCTTTCAAAACTTGCCCAAATTGTATCGGTAGGTCCTGGAATTCCTCCACAGAAAGGCCAGAGAGAAGACTTCACTCCTGAACCGCCACTGATGTTTACAACAGGCCATTTTAGGCGTCCCAGTCTGCATGAAACCATCTCTCACCTCTGTCTCGAGAAGGCCAGACACGCGCGGTTCTTACGTTACGTTTATACCTGTAGAATCAACTGAAATATCAATTCCTTGCAAAAACCAGCATCTTAATTTTTTTGGTAGGCTAGGCCATCGGAGAGCCTGAACATTTACGCATGTTTAAACAAAAGAGAAAAATGCAGTACCTCCAGACATGGCGCTGGAGCGTCGTACCAAACGAGTCATCCCGGGATTTCGGCCCGTGCGATCGCTTTTGGACGCAGTTGGCCCTTCGCTGCTTTCTGCTACCGACCTCGCCTCCCGGTACGGCATTGAGGGAGAGATATGTCGGCCCCTAAACCATATGAGACAAATCCCACGCCTACTCACAGCTCCAGACCGCTCTTGTCATTACAATTTAGCGTAAGATTTAGTCGCTTATATATTCAAGAGATAAGTCATTTTATCTCTCATATGGTAAGCACTGGAGTCGCAGATTACAAACTGCACGCAGGCGCACTGCTGAAGGTAACATACTTACATGCATAAACTTTATTTTATCTCGAATTTCAGAATAACTACAGGAGCCAATAACTTCGAGACATTACATTTACAACTAAAATACATAGCATACACAGATTCATGACTAAATACACAATATTTCAATATATATTACTTAAAAAGAAAAGCTGCATTACAAAATGCGGCCCTGGATTCTCTTTTAAAACCAGTGAACTCAGTGGTACGGATAAAATCAGGTAGCGCATTCCGCAACTTAGCTGATACGTACGTAAGAAAAAGAACTAAGACTGTCTGAGCCCTGTTGTTCAAAAGGTGGATAACGCTATCCACCGGATAAATCACTATTCTGCAGTTAAGCCTTCACGATAATGGTGAATTCAAAGCAAATTTAAAATTCACGGTAATCGTGAATTCAGACAAGAGATCGTGATGAAGTGATTACGAGCCAGATAAGTGCTACGATCATTTCCCTCTTTCAGCTATAGCCCGTGCTTCAAATAAATACTCTCATTTTTGCTCGTACGATCAATAAAGAATAACTTAAAACAAAGTCGCCCGATATGGGACTTGAACCCATGACCCTCAGATTAAAAGTCTGATGCTCTACCGACTGAGCTAACCGGGCTCACAATGTTATACAAAATGTTGCGCAGTTTTTATGAATGATTGAGAACGCAGCTATGACAGCTTCTACGGGAAATGTTATGTTCATAGAACTCTGGACTCAAATTATCTTGCAAAAGAAGCAAAGGGGCTGCGCGATTTCATTGCACATTAACAAGATTTCAGTATTAATAACATGGATGACAAATTACTCCTTAATTTTGGCGCGAAATTTGAGCATTAATTTATAATTTCACTTGTGAAATTACATTGTTGCCATGGCAACTTTTTCTACAGTTTATGAAAGTACTGAAGGAGGCATCATCATAGCTTGAGACTGCACGTATATAGAATTACAGTAATATAGTACCATAACTGGTTGTTTTAGGTTTATTGAGGGACAGACAGAATGATCATGTAATTTCCGCGAAGATCATGCATAAGAAGATTTTGAATGCGCTTATTGCATAGAGATGTAGAGTTGGACTGAAGTGGTGAGAGGACAGGTAATTTGCAAATATAAATCTCAGTATTCCCTTATTTACATTAAACCGTTTCTTTGACAAGAAATTACGGAAGGCCAGCTTTTTGATACGAGGATAACAGCAAAAAAAAGCCCTACTTTGTGGCGAATTTTCTATAATAAAAACTTGTTCAGAAATCAAAAGTCTACGTTAACAACACACACCAGGTATACTCCTTAGTATCTGGCTAGAAATATTCTTCTCACTACTTTTTCCTCCGGCCGCGCTTTAGCCATTTGATGAGCCTGAGCCAGTCTCGTGCTTTTTCAAGGATTTTTTTTTAAGTGTCGGCTCACCCAGCCCTAAGAGCAAAATACAACACCGATTGAAGATTTTAGCTTTCAAAACTTGCCCAAATTGTATCGGTAGGTCCTGGAATTCGTCCACAGAAAGGCCAGAGAGACAACTTCACTCCTGAACCGCCACTGATGTTTACAACAGGGCATTTTAGGCGTCCCAGTCTGCATGAAACCATCTCTCACCTCTGTCTCGAGAAGGCCGGACACGCGCGGTTCTTACGTTACGTTTATACCTGTAGAATCAACTGAAATATCAATTCCTTGCAAAAACCAGCATCTTAATTTTTTTGGTAGGCTAGGCCATCGGAGAGCCTGAACATTTACGCATGTTTAAACAAAAGAGAAAAATGCAGTACCTCCAGACATGGCGCTGGAGCGTCGTACCAAACGAGTCATCCCGGGATTTCGGCCCGTGCGATCGCTTTTGGACGCAGTTGGCCCTTCGCTGCTTTCTGCTACCGACCTCGCCTCCCGGTACGGCATTGAGGGAGAGATATGTCGGCCCCTAAACCATATGAGACAAATCCCACGCCTACTCACAGCTCCAGACCGCCCTTGTCATTACAATTTAGCGTAAGATTTAGTCGCTTATAGATTCAAGAGATAAGTCATTTTATCTCTCATATGGTAAGCACTGGAGTCGCAGATTACAAACTGCACGCAGGCGCACTGCTGAAGGTAACATACTTACATGCATAAACTTTATTTCATCTCGAATTTCAGAATAACTACAGGAGCCAATGTCATCGAGACATTACATTTACAACTAAAATACATAGCATACACAGATTCATGACTAAATACACAATATTTCAATATATATTACTTAAAAAGAAAAGCTGCATTACAAAATGCGGCCCTGGATTCTCTTTTAAAACCAGTGAACTCAGTGGTACGGATAAAATCAGGTAGCGCATTCCGCAACTTAGCTGATACGTACGTAAGAAAAAGAACTAAGACTGTCTGAGCCCTGTTGTTCAAAAGGTGGATAACGCTATCCACCGGATAAATCACTATTCTGCAGTTAAGCCTTCACGATAATGGTGAATTCAAAGCAAATTTAAAATTCACGGTAATCGTGAATTCAGACAAGAGATCGTGTTGAAGTGATTACGAGCCAGATAAGTGCTACGATCATTTCCCTCTTTCAGCTATAGCCCGTGCTTCAAATAAATACTCTCATTTTTGCTCGTACGATCAATAAAGAATAACTTAAAACAAAGTCGCCCGATATGGGACTTGAACCCATGACCCTCAGATTAAAAGTCTGATGCTCTACCGACTGAGCTAACCGGGCTCACAACGTTATACAAAATGTTGCGCAGTTTTTATGAATGATTGAGAACGCAGCTATGACAGCTTCTACGGGAAATGTTATGTTCATAGAACTCTGGACTCAAATTATCTTGCAAAAGAAGCAAAGGGGCTGCGCGATTTCATTGCACATTAACAAGATTTCAGTATTAATAACATGGATGACAAATTACTCCTTAATTTTGGCGCGAAATTTGAGCATTAATTTATAATTTCACTTGTGAAATTACATTGTTGCCATGGCAACTTTTTCTACAGTTTATGAAAGTACTGAAGGAGGCATCATCATAGCTTGAGACTGCACGTATATAGAATTACAGTAATATAGTACCATAACTGGTTGTTTTAGGTTTATTGAGGGACAGACAGAATGATCATGTAATTTCCGCGAAGATCATGCATAAGAAGATTTTGAATGCGCTTATTGCATAGAGATGTAGAGTTGGACTGAAGTGGTGAGAGGACAGGTAATTTGCAAATATGAATCTCAGTATTCCCTTATTTACATTAAACCGTTTCTTTGACAAGAAATTACGGAAGGCCAGCTTTTTGATACGAGGATAACAGCAAAAAAAAAGCCCTACTTTGTGGCGAATTTTCTATAATAAAAACTTGTTCAGAAATCAAAAATCTACGTTAACATCACACACCAGGTATACTCCTTAGTATCTGGCTAGAAATATTCTTCTCACTACTTTTTCCTCCGGCCGCGCTTTAGCCATTTGATGAGCCTGAGCCAGTCTCGTGCTTTTTCAAGGATTTTTTTATAAGTGTCGGGTCACCCAGCCCTAAGAGCAAAATACAACACCGATTGAAGATTTTAGCTTTCAAAACTTGCCCAAATTGTATCGGTAGGTCCTGGAATTCCTCCACAGAAAGGCCAGAGAGAAGACTTCACTCCTGAACCGCCACTGATGTTTACAACAGGCCATTTTAGGCGTCCCAGTCTGCATGAAACCATCTCTCACCTCTGTCTCGAGAAGGCCAGACACGCGCGGTTCTTACGTTACGTTTATACCTGTAGAATCAACTGAAATATCAATTCCTTGCAAAAACCAGCATCTTAATTTTTTTGGTAGGCTAGGCCATCGGAGAGCCTGAACATTTACGCATGTTTAAACAAAAGAGAAAAATGCAGTACCTCCAGACATGGCGCTGGAGCGTCGTACCAAACGAGTCATCCCGGGATTTCGGCCCGTGCGATCGCTTTTGGACGCAGTTGGCCCTTCGCTGCTTTCTGCTACCGACCTCGCCTCCCGGTACGGCATTGAGGGAGAGATATGTCGGCCCCTAAACCATATGAGACAAATCCCACGCCTACTCACAGCTCCAGACCGCTCTTGTCATTACAATTTAGCGTAAGATTTAGTCGCTTATATATTCAAGAGATAAGTCATTTTATCTCTCATATGGTAAGCACTGGAGTCGCAGATTACAAACTGCACGCAGGCGCACTGCTGAAGGTAACATACTTACATGCATAAACTTTATTTTATCTCGAATTTCAGAATAACTACAGGAGCCAATAACTTCGAGACATTACATTTACAACTAAAATACATAGCATACACAGATTCATGACTAAATACACAATATTTCAATATATATTACTTAAAAAGAAAAGCTGCATTACAAAATGCGGCCCTGGATTCTCTTTTAAAACCAGTGAACTCAGTGGTACGGATAAAATCAGGTAGCGCATTCCGCAACTTAGCTGATACGTACGTAAGAAAAAGAACTAAGACTGTCTGAGCCCTGTTGTTCAAAAGGTGGATAACGCTATCCACCGGATAAATCACTATTCTGCAGTTAAGCCTTCACGATAATGGTGAATTCAAAGCAAATTTAAAATTCACGGTAATCGTGAATTCAGACAAGAGATCGTGTTGAAGTGATTACGAGCCAGATAAGTGCTACGATCATTTCCCTCTTTCAGCTATAGCCCGTGCTTCAAATAAATACTCTCATTTTTGCTCGTACGATCAATAAAGAATAACTTAAAACAAAGTCGCCCGATATGGGACTTGAACCCATGACCCTCAGATTAAAAGTCTGATGCTCTACCGACTGAGCTAACCGGGCTCACAATGTTATACAAAATGTTGCGCAGTTTTTATGAATGATTGAGAACGCAGCTATGACAGCTTCTACGGGAAATGTTATGTTCATAGAACTCTGGACTCAAATTATCTTGCAAAAGAAGCAAAGGGGCTGCGCGATTTCATTGCACATTAACAAGATTTCAGTATTAATAACATGGATGACAAATTACTCCTTAATTTTGGCGCGAAATTTGAGCATTAATTTATAATTTCACTTGTGAAATTACATTGTTGCCATGGCAACTTTTTCTACAGTTTATGAAAGTACTGAAGGAGGCATCATCATAGCTTGAGACTGCACGTATATAGAATTACAGTAATATAGTACCATAACTGGTTGTTTTAGGTTTATTGAGGGACAGACAGAATGATCATGTAATTTCCGCGAAGATCATGCATAAGAAGATTTTGAATGCGCTTATTGCATAGAGATGTAGAGTTGGACTGAAGTGGTGAGAGGACAGGTAATTTGCAAATATAAATCTCAGTATTCCCTTATTTACATTAAACCGTTTCTTTGACAAGAAATTACGGAAGGCCAGCTTTTTGATACGAGGATAACAGCAAAAAAAAGCCCTACTTTGTGGCGAATTTTCTATAATAAAAACTTGTTCAGAAATCAAAAGTCTACGTTAACAACACACACCAGGTATACTCCTTAGTATCTGGCTAGAAATATTCTTCTCACTACTTTTTCCTCCGGCCGCGCTTTAGCCATTTGATGAGCCTGAGCCAGTCTCGTGCTTTTTCAAGGATTTTTTTTTAAGTGTCGGCTCACCCAGCCCTAAGAGCAAAATACAACACCGATTGAAGATTTTAGCTTTCAAAACTTGCCCAAATTGTATCGGTAGGTCCTGGAATTCGTCCACAGAAAGGCCAGAGAGACAACTTCACTCCTGAACCGCCACTGATGTTTACAACAGGGCATTTTAGGCGTCCCAGTCTGCATGAAACCATCTCTCACCTCTGTCTCGAGAAGGCCGGACACGCGCGGTTCTTACGTTACGTTTATACCTGTAGAATCAACTGAAATATCAATTCCTTGCAAAAACCAGCATCTTAATTTTTTTGGTAGGCTAGGCCATCGGAGAGCCTGAACATTTACGCATGTTTAAACAAAAGAGAAAAATGCAGTACCTCCAGACATGGCGCTGGAGCGTCGTACCAAACGAGTCATCCCGGGATTTCGGCCCGTGCGATCGCTTTTGGACGCAGTTGGCCCTTCGCTGCTTTCTGCTACCGACCTCGCCTCCCGGTACGGCATTGAGGGAGAGATATGTCGGCCCCTAAACCATATGAGACAAATCCCACGCCTACTCACAGCTCCAGACCGCTCTTGTCATTACAATTTAGCGTAAGATTTAGTCGCTTATATATTCAAGAGATAAGTCATTTTATCTCTCATATGGTAAGCACTGGAGTCGCAGATTACAAACTGCACGCAGGCGCACTGCTGAAGGTAACATACTTACATGCATAAACTTTATTTTATCTCGAATTTCAGAATAACTACAGGAGCCAATAACTTCGAGACATTACATTTACAACTAAAATACATAGCATACACAGATTCATGACTAAATACACAATATTTCAATATATATTACTTAAAAAGAAAAGCTGCATTACAAAATGCGGCCCTGGATTCTCTTTTAAAACCAGTGAACTCAGTGGTACGGATAAAATCAGGTAGCGCATTCCGCAACTTAGCTGATACGTACGTAAGAAAAAGAACTAAGACTGTCTGAGCCCTGTTGTTCAAAAGGTGGATAACGCTATCCACCGGATAAATCACTATTCTGCAGTTAAGCCTTCACGATAATGGTGAATTCAAAGCAAATTTAAAATTCACGGTAATCGTGAATTCAGACAAGAGATCGTGTTGAAGTGATTACGAGCCAGATAAGTGCTACGATCATTTCCCTCTTTCAGCTATAGCCCGTGCTTCAAATAAATACTCTCATTTTTGCTCGTACGATCAATAAAGAATAACTTAAAACAAAGTCGCCCGATATGGGACTTGAACCCATGACCCTCAGATTAAAAGTCTGATGCTCTACCGACTGAGCTAACCGGGCTCACAATGTTATACAAAATGTTGCGCAGTTTTTATGAATGATTGAGAACGCAGCTATGACAGCTTCTACGGGAAATGTTATGTTCATAGAACTCTGGACTCAAATTATCTTGCAAAAGAAGCAAAGGGGCTGCGCGATTTCATTGCACATTAACAAGATTTCAGTATTAATAACATGGATGACAAATTACTCCTTAATTTTGGCGCGAAATTTGAGCATTAATTTATAATTTCACTTGTGAAATTACATTGTTGCCATGGCAACTTTTTCTACAGTTTATGAAAGTACTGAAGGAGGCATCATCATAGCTTGAGACTGCACGTATATAGAATTACAGTAATATAGTACCATAACTGGTTGTTTTAGGTTTATTGAGGGACAGACAGAATGATCATGTAATTTCCGCGAAGATCATGCATAAGAAGATTTTGAATGCGCTTATTGCATAGAGATGTAGAGTTGGACTGAAGTGGTGAGAGGACAGGTAATTTGCAAATATAAATCTCAGTATTCCCTTATTTACATTAAACCGTTTCTTTGACAAGAAATTACGGAAGGCCAGCTTTTTGATACGAGGATAACAGCAAAAAAAAGCCCTACTTTGTGGCGAATTTTCTATAATAAAAACTTGTTCAGAAATCAAAAGTCTACGTTAACAACACACACCAGGTATACTCCTTAGTATCTGGCTAGAAATATTCTTCTCACTACTTTTTCCTCCGGCCGCGCTTTAGCCATTTGATGAGCCTGAGCCAGTCTCGTGCTTTTTCAAGGATTTTTTTTTAAGTGTCGGCTCACCCAGCCCTAAGAGCAAAATACAACACCGATTGAAGATTTTAGCTTTCAAAACTTGCCCAAATTGTATCGGTAGGTCCTGGAATTCGTCCACAGAAAGGCCAGAGAGACAACTTCACTCCTGAACCGCCACTGATGTTTACAACAGGGCATTTTAGGCGTCCCAGTCTGCATGAAACCATCTCTCACCTCTGTCTCGAGAAGGCCGGACACGCGCGGTTCTTACGTTACGTTTATACCTGTAGAATCAACTGAAATATCAATTCCTTGCAAAAACCAGCATCTTAATTTTTTTGGTAGGCTAGGCCATCGGAGAGCCTGAACATTTACGCATGTTTAAACAAAAGAGAAAAATGCAGTACCTCCAGACATGGCGCTGGAGCGTCGTACCAAACGAGTCATCCCGGGATTTCGGCCCGTGCGATCGCTTTTGGACGCAGTTGGCCCTTCGCTGCTTTCTGCTACCGACCTCGCCTCCCGGTACGGCATTGAGGGAGAGATATGTCGGCCCCTAAACCATATGAGACAAATCCCACGCCTACTCACAGCTCCAGACCGCCCTTGTCATTACAATTTAGCGTAAGATTTAGTCGCTTATAGATTCAAGAGATAAGTCATTTTATCTCTCATATGGTAAGCACTGGAGTCGCAGATTACAAACTGCACGCAGGCGCACTGCTGAAGGTAACATACTTACATGCATAAACTTTATTTCATCTCGAATTTCAGAATAACTACAGGAGCCAATGTCTTCGAGACATTACATTTACAACTAAAATACATAGCATACACAGATTCATGACTAAATACACAATATTTCAATATATATTACTTAAAAAGAAAAGCTGCATTACAAAATGCGGCCCTGGATTCTCTTTTAAAACCAGTGAACTCAGTGGTACGGATAAAATCAGGTAGCGCATTCCGCAACTTAGCTGATACGTACGTAAGAAAAAGAACTAAGACTGTCTGAGCCCTGTTGTTCAAAAGGTGGATAACGCTATCCACCGGATAAATCACTATTCTGCAGTTAAGCCTTCACGATAATGGTGAATTCAAAGCAAATTTAAAATTCACGGTAATCGTGAATTCAGACAAGAGATCGTGATGAAGTGATTACGAGCCAGATAAGTGCTACGATCATTTCCCTCTTTCAGCTATAGCCCGTGCTTCAAATAAATACTCTCATTTTTGCTCGTACGATCAATAAAGAATAACTTAAAACAAAGTCGCCCGATATGGGACTTGAACCCATGACCCTCAGATTAAAAGTCTGATGCTCTACCGACTGAGCTAACCGGGCTCACAACGTTATACAAAATGTTGCGCAGTTTTTATGAATGATTGAGAACGCAGCTATGACAGCTTCTACGGGAAATGTTATGTTCATAGAACTCTGGACTCAAATTATCTTGCAAAAGAAGCAAAGGGGCTGCGCGATTTCATTGCACATTAACAAGATTTCAGTATTAATAACATGGATGACAAATTACTCCTTAATTTTGGCGCGAAATTTGAGCATTAATTTATAATTTCACTTGTGAAATTACATTGTTGCCATGGCAACTTTTTCTACAGTTTATGAAAGTACTGAAGGAGGCATCATCATAGCTTGAGACTGCACGTATATAGAATTACAGTAATATAGTACCATAACTGGTTGTTTTAGGTTTATTGAGGGACAGACAGAATGATCATGTAATTTCCGCGAAGATCATGCATAAGAAGATTTTGAATGCGCTTATTGCATAGAGATGTAGAGTTTGACTGAAGTGGTGAGAGGACAGGTAATTTGCAAATATAAATCTCAGTATTCCCTTATTTACATTAAACCGTTTCTTTGACAAGAAATTACGGAAGGCCAGCTTTTTGATACGAGGATAACAGCAAAAAAAAGCCCTACTTTGTGGCGAATTTTCTATAATAAAAACTTGTTCAGAAATCAAAAGTCTACGTTAACAACACACACCAGGTATACTCCTTAGTATCTGGCTAGAAATATTCTTCTCACTACTTTTTCCTCCGGCCGCGCCTTAGCCATTTGATGAGCCTGAGCCAGTCTCGTGCTTTTTCAAGGATTTTTTTATAAGTGTCGGCTCACCCAGCCCTAAGAGCAAAATACAACACCGATTGAAGATTTTAGCTTTCAAAACTTGCCCAAATTGTATCGGTAGGTCCTGGAATTCGTCCACAGAAAGGCCAGAGAGACAACTTCACTCCTGAACCGCCACTGATGTTTACAACAGGGCATTTTAGGCGTCCCAGTCTGCATGAAACCATCTCTCACCTCTGTCTCGAGAAGGCCGGACACGCGCGGTTCTTACGTTACGTTTATACCTGTAGAATCAACTGAAATATCAATTCCTTGCAAAAACCAGCATCTTAATTTTTTTGGTAGGCTAGGCCATCGGAGAGCCTGAACATTTACGCATGTTTAAACAAAAGAGAAAAATGCAGTACCTCCAGACATGGCGCTGGAGCGTCGTACCAAACGAGTCATCCCGGGATTTCGGCCCGTGCGATCGCTTTTGGACGCAGTTGGCCCTTCGCTGCTTTCTGCTACCGACCTCGCCTCCCGGTACGGCATTGAGGGAGAGATATGTCGGCCCCTAAACCATATGAGACAAATCCCACGCCTACTCACAGCTCCAGACCGCCCTTGTCATTACAATTTAGCGTAAGATTTAGTCGCTTATAGATTCAAGAGATAAGTCATTTTATCTCTCATATGGTAAGCACTGGAGTCGCAGATTACAAACTGCACGCAGGCGCACTGCTGAAGGTAACATACTTACATGCATAAACTTTATTTCATCTCGAATTTCAGAATAACTACAGGAGCCAATGTCATCGAGACATTACATTTACAACTAAAATACATAGCATACACAGATTCATGACTAAATACACAATATTTCAATATATATTACTTAAAAAGAAAAGCTGCATTACAAAATGCAGCCCTGGATTCTCTTTTAAAACCAGTGAACTCAGTGGTACGGATAAAATCAGGTAGCGCATTCCGCAACTTAGCTGATACGTACGTAAGAAAAAGAACTAAGACTGTCTGAGCCCTGTTGTTCAAAAGGTGGATAACGCTATCCACCGGATAAATCACTATTCTGCAGTTAAGCCTTCACGATAATGGTGAATTCAAAGCAAATTTAAAATTCACGGTAATCGTGAATTCAGACAAGAGATCGTGTTGAAGTGATTACGAGCCAGATAAGTGCTACGATCATTTCCCTCTTTCAGCTATAGCCCGTGCTTCAAATAAATACTTTCATTTTTGCTCGTACGATCAATAAAGAATAACTTAAAACAAAGTCGCCCGATATGGGACTTGAACCCATGACCCTCAGATTAAAAGTCTGATGCTCTACCGACTGAGCTAACCGGGCTCACGACGTTCTACAAAATGTTGCGCAGTTTTTATGAATGATTGAGAACGCAGCTATGACAGCTTCTACGGGAAATGTTATGTTCATAGAACTCTGGACTCAAATTATCTTGCAAAAGAAGCAAAGGGGCTGCGCGATTTCATTGCACATTAACAAGATTTCAGTATTAATAACATGGATGACAAATTACTCCTTAATTTTGGCGCGAAATTTGAGCATTAATTTATAATTTCACTTGTGAAATTACATTGTTGCCATGGCAACTTTTTCTACAGTTTATGAAAGTACTGAAGGAGGCATCATCATAGCTTGAGACTGCACGTATATAGAATTACAGTAATATAGTACCATAACTGGTTGTTTTAGGTTTATTGAGGGACAGACAGAATGATCATGTAATTTCCGCGAAGATCATGCATAAGAAGATTTTGAATGCGCTTATTGCATAGAGATGTAGAGTTTGACTGAAGTGGTGAGAGGACAGGTAATTTGCAAATATAAATCTTAGTATTCCCTTATTTACATTAAACCGTTTCTTTGACAAGAAATTACCGAAGGCCAGCTTTTTGATACGAGGATAACAGCAAAAAAAAGCCCTACTTTGTGGCGAATTTTCTATAATAAAAACTTGTTCAGAAATCAAAAGTCTACGTTAACAACACACACCAGGTATACTCCTTAGTATCTGGCTAGAAATATTCTTCTCACTACTTTTTACTCCGGCCGCGCCTTAGCCATTTGATGAGCCTGAGCCAGTCTCGTGCTTTTTCAAGGATTTTTTTTTAAGTGTCGGGTCACCCAGCCCTAAGAGCAAAATACAACACCGATTGAAGATTTAGCTTTCAAAACTTGCCCAAATTGTATCGGTAGGTCCTGGAATTCGTCCACAGAAAGGCCAGAGAGACAACTTCACTCCTGAACCGCCACTGATGTTTACAACAGGGCATTTTAGGCGTCCCAGTCTGCATGAAACCATCTCTCACCTCTGTCTCGAGAAGGCCGGACACGCGCGGTTCTTACGTTACGTTTATACCTGTAGAATCAACTGAAATATCAATTCCTTGCAAAAACCAGCATCTTAATTTTTTTGGTAGGCTAGGCCATCGGAGAGCCTGAACATTTACGCATGTTTAAACAAAAGAGAAAAATGCAGTACCTCCAGACATGGCGCTGGAGCGTCGTACCAAACGAGTCATCCCGGGATTTCGGCCCGTGCGATCGCTTTTGGACGCAGTTGGCCCTTCGCTGCTTTCTGCTACCGACCTCGCCTCCCGGTACGGCATTGAGGGAGAGATATGTCGGCTCCTAAACCATATGAGACAAATCCCACGCCTACTCACAGCTCCAGACCGCCCTTGTCATTACAATTTAGCGTAAGATTTAGTCGCTTATACATTCAAGAGATAAGTCATTTTATCTCTCATATGGTAAGCACTGGAGTCGCAGATTACAAACTGCACGTAGGCGCACTGCTGAAGGTAACATACTTACATGCATAAACTTTATTTCATCTCGAATTTCAGAATAACTACAGGAGCCAATGTCTTCGAGACATTACATTTACAACTAAAATACATAGCATACACAGATTCATGACTAAATACACAATATTTCAATATATATTACTTAAAAAGAAAAGCTGCATTACAAAATGCGGCCCTGGATTCTCTTTTAAAACCAGTGAACTCAGTGGTACGGATAAAATCAGGTAGCGCATTCCGCAACTTAGCTGATACGTACGTAAGAAAAAGAACTAAGACTGTCTGAGCCCTGTTGTTCAAAAGGTGGATAACGCTATCCACCGGATAAATCACTATTCTGCAGTTAAGCCTTCACGATAATGGTGAATTCAAAGCAAATTTAAAATTCACGGTAATCGTGAATTCAGACAAGAGATCGTGTTGAAGTGATTACGAGCCAGATAAGTGCTACGATCATTTCCCTCTTTCAGCTATAGCCCGTGCTTCAAATAAATACTCTCATTTTTGCTCGTACGATCAATAAAGAATAACTTAAAACAAAGTCGCCCGATATGGGACTTGAACCCATGACCCTCAGATTAAAAGTCTGATGCTCTACCGACTGAGCTAACCGGGCTCACGACGTTACACAAAACGTTGCGCAGTTTTTATGAATGATTGAGAACGCAGCTATGACAGCTTCTACGAGAAATGTTATGTTCATAGAACTCTGGACTCAAATTATCTTGCAAAAGAAGCAAAGGGGCTGCGCGATTTCATTGCACATTAACAAGATTTCAGTATTAATAACATGGATGACAAATTACTCCTTAATTTTGGCGCGAAATTTGAGCATTAATTTATAATTTCACTTGTGAAATTACATTGTTGCCATGGCAACTTTTTCTACAGTTTATGAAAGTACTGAAGGAGGCATCATCATAGCTTGAGACTGCACGTATATAGAATTACAGTAATATAGTACCATAACTGGTTGTTTTAGGTTTATTGAGGGACAGACAGAATGATCATGTAATTTCCGCGAAGATCATGCATAAGAAGATTTTGAATGCGCTTATTGCATAGAGATGTAGAGTTGGACTGAAGTGGTGAGAGGACAGGTAATTTGCAAATATAAATCTCAGTATTCCCTTATTTACATTAAACCGTTTCTTTGACAAGAAATTACGGAAGGCCAGCTTTTTGATACGAGGATAACAGCAAAAAAAAGCCCTACTTTGTGGCGAATTTTCTATAATAAAAACTTGTTCAGAAATCAAAAGTCTACGTTAACAACACATACCAGGTATACTCCTTAGTATCTGGCTAGAAATATTCTTCTCACTACTTTTTCCTCCGGCCGCGCCTTAGCCATTTGATGAGCCTGAGCCAGTCTCGTGCTTTTTCAAGGATTTTTTTTAAGTGTCGGGTCACCCAGCCCTAAGAGCAAAATACAACACCGATTGAAGATTTTAGCTTTCAAAACTTGCCCAAATTGTATCGGTAGGTCCTGGAATTCGTCCACAGAAAGGCCAGAGAGACAACTTCACTCCTGAACCGCCACTGATGTTTACAACAGGGCATTTTAGGCGTCCCAGTCTGCATGAAACCATCTCTCACCTCTGTCTCGAGAAGGCCGGACACGCGCGGTTCTTACGTTACGTTTATACCTGTAGAATCAACTGAAATATCAATTCCTTGCAAAAACCAGCATCTTAATTTTTTTGGTAGGCTAGGCCATCGGAGAGCCTGAACATTTACGCATGTTTAAACAAAAGAGAAAAATGCAGTACCTCCAGACATGGCGCTGGAGCGTCGTACCAAACGAGCCATCCCGGGATTTCGGCCCGTGCGATCGCTTTTGGACGCAGTTGGCCCTTCGCTGCTTTCTGCTACCGACCTCGCCTCCCGGTACGGCATTGAGGGAGAGATATGTCGGCCCCTAAACCATATGAGACAAATCCCACGCCTACTCACAGCTCCAGACCGCCCTTGTCATTACAATTTAGCGTAAGATTTAGTCGCTTATATATTCAAGAGATAAGTCATTTTATCTCTCATATGGTAAGCACTGGAGTCGCAGATTACAAACTGCACGCAGGCGCACTGCTGAAGGTAACATACTTACATGCATAAACTTTATTTCATCTCGAATTTCAGAATAACTACAGGAGCCAATGTCTTCGAGACATTACATTTACAACTAAAATACATAGCATACACAGATTCATGACTAAATACACAATATTTCAATATATATTACTTAAAAAGAAAAGCTGCATTACAAAATGCGGCCCTGGATTCTCTTTTAAAACCAGTGAACTCAGTGGTACGGATAAAATCAGGTAGCGCATTCCGCAACTTAGCTGATACGTACGTAAGAAAAAGAACTAAGACTGTCTGAGCCCTGTTGTTCAAAAGGTGGATAACGCTATCCACCGGATAAATCACTATTCTGCAGTTAAGCCTTCACGATAATGGTGAATTCAAAGCAAATTTAAAATTCACGGTAATCGTGAATTCAGACAAGAGATCGTGTTGAAGTGATTACGAGCCAGATAAGTGCTACGATCATTTCCCTCTTTCAGCTATAGCCCGTGCTTCAAATAAATACTCTCATTTTTGCTCGTACGATCAATAAAGAATAACTTAAAACAAAGTCGCCCGATATGGGACTTGAACCCATGACCCTCAGATTAAAAGTCTGATGCTCTACCGACTGAGCTAACCGGGCTCACGACGTTACACAAAACGTTGCGCAGTTTTTATGAATGATTGAGAACGCAGCTATGACAGCTTCTACGAGAAATGTTATGTTCATAGAACTCTGGACTCAAATTATCTTGCAAAAGAAGCAAAGGGGCTGCGCGATTTCATTGCACATTAACAAGATTTCAGTATTAATAACATGGATGACAAATTACTCCTTAATTTTGGCGCGAAATTTGAGCATTAATTTATAATTTCACTTGTGAAATTACATTGTTGCCATGGCAACTTTTTCTACAGTTTATGAAAGTACTGAAGGAGGCATCATCATAGCTTGAGACTGCACGTATATAGAATTACAGTAATATAGTACCATAACTGGTTGTTTTAGGTTTATTGAGGGACAGACAGAATGATCATGTAATTTCCGCGAAGATCATGCATAAGAAGATTTTGAATGCGCTTATTGCATAGAGATGTAGAGTTTGACTGAAGTGGTGAGAGGACAGGTAATTTGCAAATATAAATCTCAGTATTCCCTTATTTACATTAAACCGTTTCTTTGACAAGAAATTACGGAAGGCCAGCTTTTTGATACGAGGATAACAGCAAAAAAAAGCCCTACTTTGTGGCGAATTTTCTATAATAAAAACTTGTTCAGAAATCAAAAGTCTACGTTAACAACACATACCAGGTATACTCCTTAGTATCTGGCTAGAAATATTCTTCTCACTACTTTTTCCTCCGGCCGCGCCTTAGCCATTTGATGAGCCTGAGCCAGTCTCGTGCTTTTTCAAGGATTTTTTTTAAGTGTCGGGTCACCCAGCCCTAAGAGCAAAATACAACACCGATTGAAGATTTTAGCTTTCAAAACTTGCCCAAATTGTATCGGTAGGTCCTGGAATTCGTCCACAGAAAGGCCAGAGAGACAACTTCACTCCTGAACCGCCACTGATGTTTACAACAGGGCATTTTAGGCGTCCCAGTCTGCATGAAACCATCTCTCACCTCTGTCTCGAGAAGGCCGGACACGCGCGGTTCTTACGTTACGTTTATACCTGTAGAATCAACTGAAATATCAATTCCTTGCAAAAACCAGCATCTTAATTTTTTTGGTAGGCTAGGCCATCGGAGAGCCTGAACATTTACGCATGTTTAAACAAAAGAGAAAAATGCAGTACCTCCAGACATGGCGCTGGAGCGTCGTACCAAACGAGCCATCCCGGGATTTCGGCCCGTGCGATCGCTTTTGGACGCAGTTGGCCCTTCGCTGCTTTCTGCTACCGACCTCGCCTCCCGGTACGGCATTGAGGGAGAGATATGTCGGCCCCTAAACCATATGAGACAAATCCCACGCCTACTCACAGCTCCAGACCGCCCTTGTCATTACAATTTAGCGTAAGATTTAGTCGCTTATATATTCAAGAGATAAGTCATTTTATCTCTCATATGGTAAGCACTGGAGTCGCAGATTACAAACTGCACGCAGGCGCACTGCTGAAGGTAACATACTTACATGCATAAACTTTATTTCATCTCGAATTTCAGAATAACTACAGGAGCCAATGTCTTCGAGACATTACATTTACAACTAAAATACATAGCATACACAGATTCATGACTAAATACACAATATTTCAATATATATTACTTAAAAAGAAAAGCTGCATTACAAAATGCGGCCCTGGATTCTCTTTTAAAACCAGTGAACTCAGTGGTACGGATAAAATCAGGTAGCGCATTCCGCAACTTAGCTGATACGTACGTAAGAAAAAGAACTAAGACTGTCTGAGCCCTGTTGTTCAAAAGGTGGATAACGCTATCCACCGGATAAATCACTATTCTGCAGTTAAGCCTTCACGATAATGGTGAATTCAAAGCAAATTTAAAATTCACGGTAATCGTGAATTCAGACAAGAGATCGTGTTGAAGTGATTACGAGCCAGATAAGTGCTACGATCATTTCCCTCTTTCAGCTATAGCCCGTGCTTCAAATAAATACTCTCATTTTTGCTCGTACGATCAATAAAGAATAACTTAAAACAAAGTCGCCCGATATGGGACTTGAACCCATGACCCTCAGATTAAAAGTCTGATGCTCTACCGACTGAGCTAACCTGGCTCACGACGTTCTACAAAATGTTGCGCAGTTTTTATGAATGATTGAGAACGCAGCTATGACAGCTTCTACGGGAAATGTTATGTTCATAGAACTCTGGACTCAAATTATCTTGCAAAAGAAGCAAAGGGGCTGCGCGATTTCATTGCACATTAACAAGATTTCAGTATTAATAACATGGATGACAAATTACTCCTTAATTTTGGCGCGAAATTTGAGCATTAATTTATAATTTCACTTGTGAAATTACATTGTTGCCATGGCAACTTTTTCTACAGTTTATGAAAGTACTGAAGGAGGCATCATCATAGCTTGAGACTGCACGTATATAGAATTACAGTAATATAGTACCATAACTGGTTGTTTTAGGTTTATTGAGGGACAGACAGAATGATCATGTAATTTCCGCGAAGATCATGCATAAGAAGATTTTGAATGCGCTTATTGCATAGAGATGTAGAGTTGGACTGAAGTGGTGAGAGGACAGGTAATTTGCAAATATAAATCTCAGTATTCCCTTATTTACATTAAACCGTTTCTTTGACAAGAAATTACGGAAGGCCAGCTTTTTGATACGAGGATAACAGCAAAAAAAAGCCCTACTTTGTGGCGAATTTTCTATAATAAAAACTTGTTCAGAAATCAAAAGTCTACGTTAACAACACACACCAGGTATACTCCTTAGTATCTGGCTAGAAATATTCTTCTCACTACTTTTTCCTCCGGCCGCGCCTTAGCCATTTGATGAGCCTGAGCCAGTCTCGTGCTTTTTCAAGGATTTTTTTTTAAGTGTCGGCTCACCCAGCCCTAAGAGCAAAATACAACACCGATTGAAGATTTTAGCTTTCAAAACTTGCCCAAATTGTATCGGTAGGTCCTGGAATTCGTCCACAGAAAGGCCAGAGAGACAACTTCACTCCTGAACCGCCACTGATGTTTACAACAGGGCATTTTAGGCGTCCCAGTCTGCATGAAACCATCTCTCACCTCTGTCTCGAGAAGGCCGGACACGCGCGGTTCTTACGTTACGTTTATACCTGTAGAATCAACTGAAATATCAATTCCTTGCAAAAACCAGCATCTTAATTTTTTTGGTAGGCTAGGCCATCGGAGAGCCTGAACATTTACGCATGTTTAAACAAAAGAGAAAAATGCAGTACCTCCAGACATGGCGCTGTAGCGTCGTACCAAACGAGTCATCCCGGGATTTCGGCCCGTGCGATCGCTTTTGGACGCAGTTGGCCCTTCGCTGCTTTCTGCTACCGACCTCGCCTCCCGGTACGGCATTGAGGGAGTGATATGTCGGCCCCTAAATCATATGAGACAAATCTCACGCCTACTCACAGCTCCAGACCGCCCTTGTCATTACAATTTAGCGTAAGATTTAGATTTGTCTGTCATATGGTAAGGATTGGAATCGCAGATTACAAACTGCACACAGGCGCACTGCTGAAGACATTATACTTACATGCATAACTTTATTTCATCTCGAATTTCAGAATAACTACAGGAGCCAATGTCTTCTAGACATTACATTTACAACTAAAATACATAGAATACACAGATTCATGACTAAATACACAATATTTCAATATATATTACTTAAAAAGAAAAGCTGCATTACAAAATGCGGCCCTGAGTTTTCTTTTAAAACCAGTGAACTCAGTGGTACGGATAAAATCAGGTAGCGCATTCCGCAACTTAGCTGATAAGAAAAAGAACTAAGACTGTCTGGGCCCAGTTGTTCAAAAGGTGGATAACGCTATCCACCGGATAAATCACTATCCAGTGGATAGAGCAATTTGTTTCACTGTGAGTTATCCATTGGATAGTGATTTACCGATGTTATGCCCAAGCATATTGGGATATCCCATTCTTTGCAGTAAGTGAGCAAGTGAGGCAGAACAGAGTGGACGTGAAATTGAAAGATCACAAGAAGAAGAGAGTTCTGGCGGTAGAAATGAGCTGCCCATGGACCGAGAACAGAGGAAAGAAACAAGAAGAGAAAATCACCAAGTATGGCCCCATGCGCTAGGAACTCAAGCAGCAGTTCCCAGGATATAACATTTGGCAGTAATGTCCTAGGAGGATGGTCCAGTGAGGTAGACGAGGCTATGACGGAACTGTTCGGGGCTCGAGGAGGAGAGACTCTACTCCGGATGCAGAGAGCCGTTATCTCGCACACCTTGAACAATACCCGCACACTGAAACTGATGTCTTGAGAATAGCAGAAGAGTGAACAGAGACTTTTTTTTAGCAATTTTAGTTTATTTATTATATATTATATATTATGCCAGTTACAGAGTTGTTAGCCTCCAGGGTTACGTTCGACACCCCAGGTTGGCCGGATACGGATCCATATGACATCCATACGTTTTCACTGTCGTTATCATAATAATAATAATAATAATAATAATAATAATAATAATAATAATAATAATAATAATAATAATAATAAGACAGCCACAAAGGTTGCTAGGTTATCTGCTGCCTCATGTGTTACTATTAAACAACCGCCCGTGTTAGGCAACATAACACAAGTTGGACAGACTGTAATCCACTTTTGAACATACCATAATACTCTTTGTTTGTCCCTCTGAATTTGCATGTTACTCTTAGGTCTTACAACAAAGACAATGTTTATATAATGCAAAATTTGGAGGGACCAAAAAAGAGTATTATGTTATTTTCCGAAAGTGGTCCAATGGGCTTTTGGGTGGATCACAATGTTTTGACAATGTTTTTGTTTTGAACCGAGAATCGGTCATGGTAAAGGCTACCTAAAGCTTGTCGATTTTGGACCTGGAGTACTGACTTTGAAAAGGAGTGTGAGTCTATCTGATGAGAGGAAAAATGATAGCAAATCGTAGGTCTCTGGAGCGGTATATAAAAACTATAGAAAATGACAAGACTATCATTTCACTCCTATCTATTGAAAATTCATACATCATGAGTCATCGATCACCAAAAAGCGCTTTTGTCCCTTCTTAAAAATCGTTCAGCCGGCCATTTACAACTAAACGGAGTTTAGCTGGTGTATTTTGACAATTATAACACTGCGTTCCAAGTCTTATTCATTTGTGCCAATTCTAGTAAAAGAAAGGTTGTTCGTTGTCAAAGAAGGGTCGAGAGGGTGTTTCAGGTCGCTAAAGTATCTTCTAACCAGAGTAACATTAAACCATGTCTGATTCTATCATAGAGACTCTTGTGGCTTCTTGTCCTTCGGCCATTGACGTTTTATAAGAAAAACAACACGTAAAGCGGTGATAAACATGTATTACTTCACCATGTTTATCACCGCTTTACGTCTGACTGATTGTCAAACTGGCCCAGGAGGTTGCTCGAAGCATGGTTAGCGCTAAGCAGCGTTAAATACCTTGGAAACCTATGACGTTTTTCGCAATTTCGAAATCCCATTCCCAAGCTATCTGTCAGACGAGCTGAAGGGCTTAATTTACACAGAGAGACTAGTTATCTTCCCCTGGCTGTCACCTTTCTTGTCATCACTGGATCTCACTTGTTCATCGCTTTAACGTCCGTTCGATTTTGTTGAACGGCAACGTTGAAAACCTTTTGCTCCCTCCCTCCCCCCCCCCCACATTTCGGCCTTGTTTAGCCTTGTTGAAACATGTTGAATCGAAATTGAATCGATTTTGAATGAGTTTACAAGCGTTTAAACTTCGATTCAACAAACATTCAACATTTCTTTTGTTATTGCAAATGTTGAATGAAGTTGAAGTTTGCCCCCCTCTTTTAACATTGTTGGGTATGCGCCTGCGCATTAATCGGTCTTTCAATAACAACCGCCTCTCACGCGGATTTTAATTAAGGAGTCAATTTTGGCAAACTCAAGTTGGTGTGTGTGAACGGCACAAAAACAGTCGGCAAACACGTTGGCAAACTGTTGGTGACAAATAGGACTTGTCTCTATTCTCGCCAATAGTTTGCCAACATGTTTGACAACTGCATGTTGTTGTGTCTTTCACACACACCAACTTAAGTTTGCCAACACGAGTTTGCAAACTTAAGTTTGCCGTGTGAAGATCTACGACACGACGGTAACGAAAACGTCATTTAAAACTGCAAGTTCAGGTTTATTAATCTTTTTCGTCATTATGTCGGTTTGTTCTAAAAACTAGCGCAACTTTCCAGGAATTGAATCAGGAGGTGCTGTGTCGAAGCTACAACAGAAAGTTCAAATTCTCTGCTTTGTTTTCACGTTCTCCGTAAAACTTCAGAATTGGTCATTTCACGTCGCAGAGTTGCCGAAAACGTGAAAGAAATGTACAAAAATGAAAAATGGACCTGCAGAGCGTGCAAAGCATTTTTTTTTCTCATTAAATATGCAAAATGTGTGACGTTTTCGTTGCCGTCGCGTCGTAGATCTTAAACCCTCTTTTTTTAAAATCGAATGTTGATGATGTGTTGAAACGATTTGCCCACCTCAGCAGTCAACATCATTCAACAAAACCGAACGGATTTTGAAGCAACTGTTGAAGCTGTTTAATAATTAAACTCTCAGCCCTCAGGGTTTGTAGCCTGAGCAATTACTGTAGGTTTAGCTCTTCTCAGTTTCGGTTATTTGTTATGATGAAAAAGGATACTCCGATTAAACAGTTTTAAGGTATGGCATAAAGAAAACGCAGAGATGCGTCTCTTTTCGAATTTAATGAAATAAAAGGTTTTCAGCAAGGGCACATATCGATTTCTTTCGTAAAATAACAACCCTTAAAAATAATCAGTATTGTTGTTGTTGTTGTTGTGGAAAGACGGCGACATCCTCTCGTAAAACGATTTTAAAAAGGAAAAAAAGAAAAGCAAACTAAATCAAAATAAAATAGAAAATCACTCGCCCGATATGGGACTTGAACCCATGACCCTCAGATTAAAAGTCTGATGCTCTACCGACTGAGCTAACCGGGCTAGCGTAAAACACTTAGGAGAAGAACTATAGATATAAAAATACGGGTGGCAGTCCTTGGCACACACAGACTGCTTTTCCTACGCTTGACCACTATCAAGGATAGTACCTCACGCAGATCATTCGTCATCTTGAGAATACATGCATGTTGCCGGTGTTTGTGTGGACAAAAGTAAACTGCCTTCTTGTTTTAGAACAAGGATCTAAACACATATTTAGCCTAGGGGACTGATTAGAATTTGCTCTTTGCAAGTTCAATTCCCTGTAAAGATGTTAAAGTTTGGAAATGATCCGCGGCCCTGTAAATGTATCTTATGTTCCCACCCTGGTCAGAGATTTTATCTGTCCTTGTGTGGGGCCATTTTCATTAGTAGGGCTAACGCTCACATGGTTCATATGGGGCAGAAACCTAGCACTTCACATTACACTCTAATCAGTTAAGCTTGTAAATGTTGGCTGTCCAATTTTGCGGCGTCATTCGGTTGGCGAGAAGGGTTGATGGTGGGCGACCCTGACCAGCATAATATACCAAATGACGTTTGGTCGAGTAATTTCCCACGAAATCAATGAAAATAGCGCATTTCTTACGCCAACTCGATCTAAACATCCTTTACCGGAAGAAATTATAATTATCCGTCGGGCCGTTAATATCAATTTAGATTTTAGACATTTTACGCATTTACAATATATTGTAGTTAATCGAAAGTGATATATTCTTTTCCGGAGCTGAATAAATTTCAATGAACTTGATGATAAATAATACATTGCCTTCGGCAACTTTTGCTAATTTACTGGAGCTTGTATTATTAAATATTCAGACATCACTGGTTTAGTGCTGTGCTGCTTATTCAGAGGCACGCATCGCGTGTGTGAAAGGTGCTTAGATGAAGTCTTCTTTCTTGCAGAGTCATCACAGTAACACTCGGGTCATAATTATTTCAAGCCGTACACTTTACTTATTTGATATTACATAACTCTGTTAGGAACGATTTCAGTCATTGAAAGAAAATCTAATCTCACGGTGATATTTATCTAGTATGACCGTCAATTTATCAGCTTCAAGTGCGTCGTTTACGTCTGCTTGTCTCGCTCTAAGAGACACGCCGGCCAATTGATTTTTCCCTCGAGCTTAGTTGTGTAATGCCCAAAATGTAAAGAAAACAAAGCTTGAGCAAAATGTGGTACTTGCAACCTGTCCAATGTTTAGGGAGATAAAGAAGATGGATAGTTCTTAATGAATCTGGTTGCCCTCGGTATATTGCTTTTGTCACTACGCCCACAAAAATAACCATCACTTCACACGTTATCTCTACGATCAGCACGAAAGGTTCTAAAATGCTTGAATAATTATGATTTTAAAAGCATTGAACTTTGTTTTCAACGGTTTGTCATTAATTCAACATTACTTCGATGATTATTTGTCAAACAAGCAATTGACTGCTAGACAGAATAGCTTTTTCGCTTTTGTGGAAAATATCGTTTCAGTTTAGGAGTTCACTTTTAGCTCTTGATGGGTCACTTTCTTGGTGAAACAAATATGTCAAGAAAAAATACGTTGTAGATGCTAAAAATAACACAAAACCATCGAGTTGCATTATTACAGGCCAAACTGACAAACAACAATATCGAAGGTAATAAGTTGTTGCAGTTTCACGAAACAGTAAATACTGCAATACAACACTGAGGCCAGGAGCCCATCTGGAGCGTGCAAACTTCCATACAGCGTCTGTGAAACGGCGTTTTCACAAGTAGGTTTATTTTTAGACAAGCCCTTCCCGCGAATTAGGTCAAAAAACAAAGGCAGTTCCGGTTCGGTGACCCTATGACGTCAGCTTAATTTCTTGTAATTGGTCATCGGGCTCCTGTGGGAGTCTAATTAGCGGGAAATTCAATCTAAAAATAACCTTACTTGTGAAAACGCCGTTGCAAGAACACAGTAGAGTTGTAGGCTCCAGATGGGCTCCTGCTGAGGCAGATTTTTGTGCAATTTGGCAAAGACGTTTTCATAGAATCTCTCCCATAACTTGAATCGCAACTTTTTTGGGATCAGGCACGCACCACCCAATGAAAATACTCCTTCATGCATCGTCATGTCACCATCAAGAGTGACTTGGCAAGTTACAACTGGACTCGCAACATGAGGATTGAAACAAAGTTGTGTCACACTTTGCGAGAGAAATTGCTGAGTGTTGCACAGCGTTGACTTACCGTTGTGCCAAGTGTTTGATCTGGATATAAATGACTCACGGTGGCTGGATATTCCAGTCCCACAATGTCATTGGTCCGGGTGAGATTCGAGACTTATTTCTTTTTCATAGTTATTTTTGTGGTTTCTTTGGTAACTTGAGTGGTGCAATTAAAAAAAAACGCAGAGCGCGTTTACGAAACTCGATCTTCCAAGAAAAACGTTCAATTTCCTGAACTTCTGCAAAAATCATTCCTTCAGTTTCACCATCGATTCACCAAGGGTTGTTCAACAGTGTGTTTAGACTAGAGAGAATGGATCGAAACGGTAGTACATCGTGTAAAGGATCGATTACTGAACTTACTCCTGCGTAAACGAGAGATCATCATGATCTTCAACAGTGATCTTGGCTTGCACGTGACGTCACTGTATTTTCCATATTTGGGTTTCCGCCATGTTGGGGTTCCACCCCGGGTAAAATTTACATGTGTTTATTATGCATCGAGAATCAGGGTCTTTGTTCATAATGTTATTCTAATGCCTGCCATCCCGCTTCCTATTTCTTTTATGGTCTTTTAAAATCGTCTCAAGCAAGCAGTTCGCACATAAAACTAACATGCCCTAGATTCAGAGTGAAAAATAAAACCGATTAAAGGAACATCGCAAAAAGTAAAATAAAATAAAATAAAATAAAATAACATAAAATAAAAAAAGCTCCGATTACTGCGATCAATTTTATCCAAAATGCTTTTGTCGGAAAGCGACGTGATAAACAATCAAGTACCATCCGGCAAATAATGCAACCAATCAGGATATTTAGTCACGGTCGTGCCCTTGTGCCGACAATAAAGTTGCACAATATAAATTATTCCTCGGTGTGACATCATCACTGTTGTACAACGAATATATCGATCCACCTGAGCAGTCGCGCACTCAAGTACCGGCCTTACGCCGATGGTTTGCCTTCTTAGGAGCCTATATTGCTCTTAAGTTCCGGTGGATTACTCTACAAATTGAGTAATTTTTCCAAGGGCTGAACATTATGTCAAATAAATCGTTTTGGAAGAGGTAACAAGATGGTACAATTGTTTGATTGATGGGAGGTTTGTGTTGAATTGTCCACCGCGCGCTGTTTGTTGTATTGTCAAGAAGGGTGATATAAAATGACCTCCGTCTTGCCGGCATGGAAAGTTGAACTTTTAGAAAAGAAAAAGAAGAAGGAACAAGATCAACGCCAGAAACTTGAGGACGAGAAAGCTCGCAATGTGGCCATCCCGGAATGGAAAAGATCTCTGTTGGAAAGAAAGAAAGAGGGCTCGAGCGATTTGCCGGAAACAAGAAACGCAGGGCAACCAGGCAGTTTAAGTGTCAACAGTGTTTTTGGAACAAGAATCTTGAGAAAGAATTCCGAGAAGACCATAGCGATCGCTACCGCCAGTCAGAGACCTGTCAGTAAAAGCGAGGATGAACTCATCGACACGAGGAAGGTCTTGCAACATCATGAATTCACTTCAAATGCTGTAGACCCAAAAGTGAATAGTTGTGTTACCAATGCTGTCGACATTCCGACCGAGGTGGAACACAGCGGAAACAAGCGGGGCTCTCTTCGTCGAGAGGTTGTAAATGGTAGCGACAATTCGCAGTCGGATGTAGCGTCTCCCAGAGAAGATTTGGAGATGAAATTAAGCTCAGACGAATCGCACGAGGTAGAGCTTGACAATGAGCTTGTCACAGTTCCTTCTGTTCTTACATACAAACGAATGTTTGAACAGTCGAAACCAGGAAACGACAAGGAGATTAGCGCGCCTTGGAGTGCTTTGAGTACAGAAAGCTTTAAAACTGATTCTAAAAGCAATAAAAGTACTTCTGAAAATACGTTAGACATTGTAAACAACAATGAACAAGCGCAGATTCCAAACAAAAGCTTTGGGAACATTGCACAGTCAGTGTTTAAGACGAAATCAACAAGTGTAACTGAACCTGAAATGTTAGAACACAAGACTTCAGGTCCCTCGTATTCAATTGCACCAAAGCCTTATAAGAATTTTGTCATCACACCACCATGGTTGAAAAACTCTTTACCCAGGAATGTTAATTTTCATCGTGGAAAAATATCTTTTCAGGATCCTCTATCTACAGCAGCTGATAGGTCTTTTGAAGATTTGCAGCAGTCTGATCAAAACAGAGTCATTGAATCCCCTACCCAGGACAAAGTTGAGAAAATATCAGCTAATAGCGATGTGATAATATCTGCAAGTGCTACTGAACAAGGGAAAGAAAAAGCTCCTGAAACAGATTTCAAGGAATATGCTCCACATCAATCAAAGCAGTCATGTGTCCAAGATGACCAACTGGCTGTCAGCCGTGTCATGGCGAGTAGGAATCAGAAATATGTTCTGATCAGCAGCAAAAGCCAACAAGATATGACTATTTTAAGTGAAAGGGCTATTGCAGACAATAGGCAAGAAAATACAATCGTTCCAGTTTCCAATGAATCATTACATTGTCAACAAAGGACTGAGGACAGTGTCTCGCATGAGAGATTTATTGACTCTGTTCGGAGTAAGTTTGGACCTTCTATAGGAAATCAAAGGCAAACATCTTCCGAAGAGAATATTTTTCAAAAAACCAACCAGTCACAGCCAATTAAACAAGAAGGTGTCCTACGCAGAGCTGGACAAAGTAAAAGAACACATCCTAGTATGGTCAGATGGTCAGCTGATGTTTTAAGTTTGATGTCACAACAGAATGACGACAGTGATTTTGATTCATTAACATTGTCAGTAAGAAGTGCATCAAAGATTCCTTCAGCAAGTGACAGTCATGCCAAAAGACCACCTCCTCCTACAAAACGATGGACTGCTGATGTGCTTAGTGTGACATCAGTTCAGGCTGATAGTGAAGCACCAGAATTGTCGCCAAGAAGTGATTCCAGTGCAAGGTCCTCACCTGGTAACAGCCTCAATCGAGTTAGGTCATCCTCTTTGTCAGATGTGAGGGAAGAACATGGAGTTGATTACTTCCAGCACAAAGCAAATGTTTCTCAGGGCATTGAACACCGCATGCACAAGCTTATTAGGAAGGCATCTATCTCTGAAAACATTCTTAATTTGGAACAGGAAGGTTCAGATTCACTGAGTGACGAGGACTTGTTAGGGGTAAATGATGAAGACTTTGAGTCTGAAAAAGTCCCAGATGCAATGGACACATTAAATGAAATCACAGGTCGCAAAGTCACAGATATTGGCCCAAATGAAAAGGACTCCAAACCACCATTTTCGCCCAGGAAACATAGCATTTCACAGAACATTGAAAACAAGTTGTGCGAGCTGTTTCAACGGCAAGTATCGCAGCAGTCAGATGAAGGTGAATCGGAAGGAGAAAGGACTACAGAATATGATTTTAGAACTTCTACAGACAAAGTGGTGGAAAAGGTAGCAGAGTCAACACCAGAGGAGCTGAAAGATGACCTGACACCCATGGTCACCACCAACAAATCATCTACTTACATTACACAAAGATTGGGAGAAGAACTGAATGGAGAGCTTGATGAAATGGAACCTGAAAGAAATGCGGTGAAGGGTTCAGTCCATAAGTTGTCATCATTGTTTGGGTCAAGTATTTGGAAACCCAACAAGAAAAATAAAGGCAGCTCTGAAAATAAACATGAACTCAAGGAGGAACCAGGAAGTAAGCCTCAAAAAGATTTGTCAACACCAAAGAAGGAAGATAGCAAAAAATCTAATCTTTTTGGTAAATCTCATAAGATTGAAGGAAATAATAAAGAGACAGATTCATCCAATGTGAACATATTCCCTTGGCTCAAAAATCTTGAAAAAGACAAAGACAGGGGGAGTAAAATAGCGAACAATCAATCGAAGAACAAAAGTTATGCTCAGAAGAAAAGTAGTTGGAGGTCAGCTAATCAAGATATTGATAATGTGCAGACTGGGTGGCAACCAGCGGGCAAGACTGATCAAGAAACCGATGTTGTGCATGTATTGCAACCAGTCCATAATACTAATCAAGATATCAGTGCCATACACAATGCTGCAAATCCATTGCCACCAGTGCGTCAAACTGACCAAGATATTGATACCTTGAAGACTGCTGCACACGCATTGCGACCAGTCCACAAGGCCGAAAAAGTGAAACAAAGGCAGCTTGTTGGCAAAGTCATGATAATTAGCAATGCCAGTCATGATGATTCCCTTCCAAAAGGGGTGTACCACAAACCAAGTATCCAGCTCCCAGATGAGAATAAAGAAATGGCATCCACAGAAGCAAGAGATTCCAAGTCAGTTATGGGCACTAGAGGAAATGAGGCTCAGATACCAGTGGTCGTAACAGAGCACTGGAATCATAAACAGCATAGTCTGGAAATGGAAAAACGAATGGAAGAGTCAGTCCCTGTAACCTCAATTGATGAGGTACCTGTTTCAGCAATAGACATTCCTGAGTTATGTGAAAGTGATGTCGTTGTGTCTGTGATTGACATTCCTGCATCTCCAGATGTCCACAGTGCTGGGAACTTTGCCTTACTAAATGTTACCTCTGAAGGCTCACCACGTAGTGATGATGACAAAGATGATATTTGTGTGTCAGTGATTGATTTGCCATCACCTGTTGCTAAGGAGGATGAGCCAAGTATTCCTCAGGCAGGGTACCTGGAGACAGAGGAGATGTTAGATGAAAGTGATACAGATGAGGTGGAAGGAAGCTATGATTTTGCCACAGGAGAAGTTACCCATATAATGAATGGTCACAGTGCTCTGGAAAGTGATGAGGAATCTGATGACGATGCTGATGAAACTGATGATGATGATGATGATGATATCCCTATATCCTATATTGGAGCTTCACCCCGATATCAAGTTCCCCAAGTTGTGTTTGATACAGAACCTGTTGCTTTGAAGTCTTGTCTGAGTCCAAAGCCAGCAAGAAAGAAGGTAACACATATTTTTCAATGGCTTTGACACCTATCGAGACCTTTGAGGGGATAGATCTGTTTTTTTTTTTCCTGGCTCTTGTTGAGAAAAACAGTCTGTAAAAATAAGACGACAGTTTCCTCAAGGAGTTAACAAGAGCAAAAAAATACCTACATGCATGTTAGGTTTGACTAATCAATAGTAAAAGCAAACGAGAAGCAGCAAGCAATGATTGGATTTGCATTGTGTTGGAGTAATGACTTCCACAGACCTTATACCCCTGTGTTGTAATTTTTTCCAGTCACCTTATTTATTTATCAAGAAAAGGCACTATGCAACTCTTATTTGCAACACAAATTGCCTTTAATATAAGTGAAGTTGTAAGCCAGGCCGGTTCTTTGATGAGATATCTCATACAGTGTTTAATTGTATGTGCAGTTTGTAAATTTCCAAGGTTACCTTGTATAATATTGTGGTAAGAAAGTGAAGGAAGATTTTTTTTGTGTGCAGTAGTGCTAACTTGGTTTTTACAAATCTGACAAATGGGGAAGTGCACATAAAATTGGCTTAAATATTTAAGTCAAATCAAAATTAATTATAATAAACAGAGGAAAAAAATACAAAATGTGACTATTTTAGATTTTGATTTTAGATTTCTGTCAACTATGCATTATTAATTCCAATTAAATAATTAACCATACCACATGCAAATTATGCAGATGTGTTTTAAGATAATTGTAAGTGGTGGTATTTTGAGACTATTTAAAGCTGAACATCCACAGATAACTAAATGAATTATCTGTGAATGTTTAGCTACATTTAGAAAAATCTTAAATGTGATAGTACAAACTAATTGATACCTTTATCTTACATGTACATTGTATTTGTATGAAAGAAATGTTAATTTTTTTATCAATTTGCTTATAATTTTTATTTTGTAGCTTGTTTAAAATTTCTGCTCCTTATAATAGTAATATTTATAGAAATTATAAATATATTGTCTATGGTTTCTGCAGTTAGCTGTTGGCAAAAATAACATTTTTTTTGTCAGGGTAAATTCTTGGCATTTCGCCCTTCACATCAAAGCGCACAAGTAGTACAGTCCAATATCCAGAATTGTCTGATAATAAGTCTAAAATGAATATTAATCAAGGACTGAAGTCAAAACAATAACGTAACAAATATAACAATATTTAAATTGCACACACGTAGCACATGTAGTCAACATTTAGCTAATGGGACTAGTTTCTAAAAGAAACGTTGTGATGTTGAGTTGGTGGGTTTTACACTGAAATTTGCAAAATTCACACAGGGCCAAGGCTTGGAATGCCAGCCATTCAGTCAGGCGTAAATTGTCACTTTGCAACTGGTTTCCATTGAATATGGACTTAAAATTAAAATTTAAACTAATTAAATTTCTAGAATACTATTATGGGTGATAAATGCATTGTTGACAAATGCATTGTGGCGTGAAAATTCTGGGTGAATTTATAATTTCCCATGTGAAATTACAAAAGTGCTATGGAAGAATTGTTCATGTTATTTTGTCTGATCCATAAGTTTACCAGCTCTTATACAGTTTGAAGTTTAACTTTAACAAATTTTCATATAATTTATGCTAGTTTGCTTGGCCATTTTATACTGTAGTAAACATTTAGAGACATTTTACCCTTCAAAATATGTTGACACAAAGTTGAATAGATAAATATCCTTGAGCAGATTTTAAGCAGGCACCGTTGTCAGTTTATTCATGACTATTATTATTATTATAGAATAGTGAATCAGGTGAGAAAGATTTTACTGTTGACTGAACTTTGAAACCTTTTTATAAACAGCAGGTGGGATTCTAAAGGACTTTTTGTCAAGCATTTCAGAAACATGTGAACTTAAGGTGGCTCAAACCAGTTACAAAACTTTCAAGAGACTGTCCTATTAGAAGGATTGACTCTACAACACTGTATCATATAACAGCAATGTCATGATACCATATGAAACACCAATTATTGCACAAAATGAAATGCTCATTATCATGACTTAATATGCTGCCATAGCAATGGGAGAGTCAACTAAAGACATGCTATATTTTGTCTTTACTTTCTTGTATCTCTAAAGTGAACTCAGTGACCGCCATTTTTTAATAATAATAACAATAATAATAATAATAATATGTTTATTCACTCTTTATGCTGGAAAGTGATTAGGAGGACGAGATAAAACTCTGCAAACTTAATGTGCTGATTCAGTGTATGTGTGGATTAGAGCCACCTTAAAAATTTGAGAAGTTAAGGTGGCTCTACGTCTGCTCAGCAGAATTTTTTAAATTATGCAAATAGTTTTACCTTGGCGAGCTAATCACACAAATAATGGGCTTTGTGCTGCTATGGTAACCAATTATGTCACATTAAGGAGGATATCTTGTAAAGCAGTAGTTCTTTGATAATATTATGGTACTATGACACTTATCTTATCTTAAACAATGTTGTTAACCATTTGATTCCTAAGTTTGAACACCAGGTGTCAATGGGTGAAGTCAATATTTTTAGTAGTGCAGTCTCTTGAAAAAGCTGAAACTGGTTTGAGCCATCTGAAGCCAAAATGTAAAAGCTTTTCAGTGCTTGGATCAATACAATGAAACCCACAATATAATGCAATGATGAGCCTCGATCACTTTCCATGAAAAATAAAACTGGGCACAAAAATCAAATCAAAAGGTCTGAGTAGTCATGGTCTTGATGAACGATCCTAGACTTTACTTTCTTTGTACTTGTCAATTATATTCATGTTTTCCACTATTTTCAGTAAATAAGTGCTTAATATATGTCTTGGTTCTCTGTTTTGTAGATGAAAGGAAGAGTTTCATTTAAAAGCTCACACACAATCCATGACTATCCATCAGAGGAAGCATTCATAGCAGTTTATGATGAGTTGCACGGAAACAATGCTATGCCATTGAAAACTTTGCAGAATTACCAACCTTCAGCCTTGGCCAACATGGAAAAGATACTGGAACGTGCTGGAGGCAATCAACCAATACAGGAAATCACACCGGCATATAGCAATGGGCTTGATAGTGAGCATGATGCAAGTGTTACAGTTGACAATCATCCAGAAATTAAATACACTGATGAAGGACAGGGTTTCACAGATTCCTCTGATTATGCAAGTGCTTTACTTTTTTGAAGTGCTACTATGATAAAAAAAATTCACTTCCCATTTTCCTTCAGATTTCAAAAGTATGTTTGCTTGACACCTGAGTGGCAAAATCGTGAGCTTTGAATTTTATCCAAAGGATGTTTTCTTTGGGTGCAAGTGTAGGATTTCATGGTCCACCATTAGTCGCGTTCAAGACTGACTGATTGGACCTTGAGGGGGTTGGATCGATGATAAGATGATGTCAAAGACTCACTAGCTTAAATTAAATTAAAACTGTAAATGTACCTTATTATACGTGCAAAAAAGTCTGAAAGTTCAAAACTTTCGTGTTGCATGTTAATTTAAGTGCATGCACATGCATTGTATTTTTTAAACTAGCGAGTCTTTGATCAGCTCTCTCAAGATTTTAAAGTTAGTAATGAAGGACCATTAATTAGGAAAATTTCAGTCAAAATAAACAGAGTTTTGAAATACAAAGAAAAAGTAGAATTGATTTTTGGTCAAAGTAGCACTTAAAAGCCCTTCAATTGAAGTCATGTGAAGTTTGTGGTATAAGCTTTTGGAATAAGTTGTGCAACAAGAGAAGATAGTGAAATTAATCTTATTTGAATGATCAGGGATGGCTGTCTGTAAAAATTTTGGACATGCCTTACTGACACGAACTGGAAGTCCACTGCCTTTCGTTTCTTAGCAAATTGGTTGCCCTCTTCCTGTTGGGTGCCTTGATGCTAGCAATGATGACTGTCACAGTGGCTTTCTTTTTGCCTTTTGGTGGAAATCTTTGGCTCATCACTCAAAGGCCATCCAAGTTTGTAGAACCCTTTTAGCAGAGAGTTTACCTTTTGTTTTGCTGCCTGGTCTTTTTCATGTCATGTCATGTACAGTAAAGTTCCATCTCCTGGGGAGGTAGGAGGTCATGTGACACTTTCTCCATCCTTACACTTCCTAATAATACCAATTTTCTTTTTCTGATTGGTCCATGTGCAAATATCATCTAAATACATTTTTCTCTGTCCTCTTGCTTTTGTTCCTTGAGCTTTTCCTTCCATGATTACTCTTAGCAATCATTGTGTCTCATGACATGTCCAAAATATTCTATTTTCCTTTTCTGAATCATATACAACAATGTGCGATTTTCACCAGCCATTTCAACACTCTCTCATTGGTGAGCTTCTTTTTCCAGCTAATGTTGAGCATTGTTCTCTAACACCACATTTCAAAAGCCTGCAATCTTTTCACCAAGTCTGCATGTAATGTCCATGTTTCAGGTCCATATAATAAAACAGACCACACGTAGCATATTATCATGTGTTTTCTTGTTGTGGAACTAACTTTTGAATTGGACAAAAACTTTCTCAACTGACCAAATTGAATCTTCGCTTCCATTATCCTAATCTTCACCCCTTTCTCACACCTCGCATCTCTTGTAATTTCACTTCGAAGATGGCAGAAATGATCATCTTCTTTTATCCTCTCATCTCCAACTTGCAATTTCACTTTTTTCACCATTTTCACTATCTCCTGATGATAACACTTCCTCTGATTTCTTGCAGATCTGCATAGCTTTAGTTTTCATTAGTTTTCTTCAGCTGTCTTTACTGATGTTAAACATTACACTTCCCCACAAGAAAAACCTCTGCCATGAAAAAAATTCCTTTTTTTCCTTTGAGCTTGTGCTGTAATGTTACTTACAAATTTTAAAAGGTTATCACCTTTCTATGATTTGCTAAAATGACGACTTTTTTCTGACACGGTGCACATGTAGTTTGTCTGAGAGGCAGGTGTTCACTTATATGGTGCCTGCTGTGATGAGAGTTAGAGGTAAATGCAGCCATAAAAAGCTGAACAAACTGAAAGGAACAAGATACATGTAAAAAAAACCTTGCTATTAGTCTAAGTTTGTAATGCATTGATTGTGTTGAATAAAATAATAAGTCTCGGTTACACCGTCAACTGACTGCATTGTAAATGAAGAAACTAAGTTTTTGTCTCTATATAACATTTATTGCATGATGATTGTTATCAATACCAGAATCTTACAGTATTTTTTTGTATGGAATGGTGACTGGTATAATATTGTTATTTATCCTACAGAATTACCTGTTGTGCCATTGTTACTTTTATTTATTGGTTTTAAATGCTTGAAATTAAATGGGCAAGGGTACATACATGTAAAAGCCATTTTTTTCACAAACTGGTTTGTGGTTTAACAACGGTCACAATAAACTCTAAAACCTTTATTTAATCCTGTTATTAGCCAAGGAAATGCGATTCCTTTCTTGCTCTTTGCTTTGAGTTTGAGGTTATTCAAATAGACAGATGTATAATTTTTATTATTTGAAGACGATGAATTGACTGTATTATGTAGACTTAATAATGGCCAAGTGAAATAAAGGCCAAATATAGCAACAAGAATATTGTTTGTACATTAATGTATTGCGAAACAGTGTTGTGTTCGTACAGCTTCTTGTATAAAGAATCAATAATTATGTCCTTCACCGGTAGGTTGCCTATAAAAGATGATAAAGGAAATGCAGCATCTTAGAAAAACGTTTATTTGAATAGGAAACTGTCATTGCCATGATCTTGTAACAGCCAGTACTATATCTATTTTGAAGCAGTAAACTGTGGTTTAATTTTTAATTAAACATAATAATAGTATTATTAAATTACCGGTACTATTTTTATGCACTTGAACACAAGTTGAACAGAAACAACCATTACTTTTTGGGGCGTCATGAAGAAGCTCTTGTTAGGTAAAATGTTATTGGCTTACCAACCCAACTGATACAATAGAAGCTACTACAAGATCAAAAAATGACAACTTACGAGAGCTTCAACACTATCCTTTTTGAAATGACAAAAGCCCAGATATGCAAACCCTCATAATGATAAATTTGTCAATTACTGTATCAAGGGGCAACCACTTGGGAGCCCTATCACGAGTACTGGGTTCTTGAAAAGTATGAATTAAAGTAATATTAATTACTTACATAGAGCGGTTTTCAATTGAGTGTCGAAAGTAAGTAGTGAATTGCTTTGGTTTTGCTTTACTTCACTCGGTGATTGGTTCAAAGTTCTCGCACCACTTTTTCAACCAATCAGAAGTGAAACCAAAACCAATTGTGGCTCACACGTGCACATTTCCTGCACTTCAAGGTTTGATTGGTTTACTGGATTCTCTCAGTCCTTTTTGATTGGCTAAAGTAATTGCTTTGGTTTTGGTTCTACGACACTCGATTGAAACTTGATCCATCCCAAAAATGGTATAGATTATATCCTTTGGGAACCCCCTTCTATCTAAGTTTTGAATTAAATGTTCTAATTGTCTGAGGCACAAACATTGTCTTATATGTTGGAACATTGCAATGAGAATAGATTAAGGAACTGGAATGTCTTGCTGTTGACAAGGTTTATGACCTTAGAGTGTCAGTGCTGTTATTATTATTGCTTAGGAAAATGAAAACTAGTGAAAGGCCCTAATAATAAATTAATCCTTCATCCAAAAAGCTGAGTGAGCAGAATAGTGATTGATTAAATGTGGTTTTGAGAACGAATAACCACAATTCCAACTCTTTCTTTAGCAGTAGCAACTGCATGAAAATAGGGACTTGTAATCTGCTTTCAGATGACTAGGTGTTTTTAATAATTGTATGAAGTAAAATTGTGTAGGCTTTAACTCTTAATAATGGAGACAAATGTAAATCTCAAGGTACAGCTTTCTGTGTATCAAATAACCTCTCTTCGTAACTATCAGTTCATGTAAGGTTCTTTGTTGGTCCAGGCCACTTATTGCCTTCTTGTTGTGTTTTATATCTTTAGAATTATTATTCTCAAGTAAAATGAAGCATTCAGGCATAAAAAGTAATTTATATGTTTTTCATTTCAAAACAAAACAATAATAATAAACCAACAGCCCACCCTCCAAGGTTCAACCAAAAGGGGGTGGGGGGGGGGGGGAATTTCATTTTTTCTAGCTTGTGGTTGAGTACACAAAATCAGTAAGAATGTGTAGAGAGGTTAGTGGAACTTCTTAGTAGTTGCCTTTTGCATTTATCTTTTTGGGTATTGTAAAGAACTAAGTATGTAAATGAGAGCAATAAAATAATTTGAAAGTGCTTTGTGGTGAAGTTGATTAATGAATGCACATATTGTTAGCTATCCAACAAACAGAATGACAAGCCTATCTCTCTGAGTTCTTCACATCTCTGAGTTAATTACTGTGCAGCACTTCTATTTTGCGGGGTTTAATTTTTGTGGATGGTTCTCAAGCTGCAAAAATAAGTTCCAAGCAGGAAAAAAATGCCAGCAAAATTAAAAACTGCAAAAATTTACTCCCATTAATATAATTAAAAGTGGCTTTTAATCCACTTGTGTTACTATAAAACACATAATTATTGGGAGAGAGGCAACATTGGCGTAGACTGAGTCAACTCCTGCAACAGACCAACCATGCTCTACCAGTAGCTCCTGAAGTGCTTCTGCGGTTGCTTGCACAACAGATGTTATTGTGAGTGACTGAATTTAGATTTACTTTATTTTTGCATTTTATCGGCTGCTTCAAAATTGGCTTTTACAGATAACTGTAAATGTTTGTTGTAAGCAGAAATGCTTTGTTGTTGTACTGACCGGCTTGTCATTGACTGAAATTTGTTACCCATAAGTTACAAAAATTGAAAATATTAGGTTTCCTTCCTTGTTGATGTCTTGCTGCTTGAAAAGAAAATGCAAAAATTAGTTATCAGGGGGAATTTCAGTCAATTCAAGCCGCAGCAATTTGTTTCCACAGACCTCAAAAAATCGCCAATCTGCGAAAAAAGTCCTACACATGATACACAGTAGGAACAAGCCTTTGTCCAATGCAGTCTACAATGATGTTTTACTGATTTTATAGTCCTTATCTGGGACTAGAAGGCTAGAATATTTTAATTTGAAATTATTGTATAATATTTGAGGTGCCCTTTGTAGCTGAAAGGGAGAAGTGATCCATGCACTTCCTCTTGACAATTTAATTTATTTAAGCAATAATTGGCCTGTATAGACACCTTAAACTCAGGCGGCTTCAATGCCTTTTCATTCTTAATTTGGGAACACACACATGTACATTGTATTTGCTTAATATGTTCTTATCACATATTATGAGGGCTACAGAAAAAAAAATTACAAAGGCCCAACTCTCTTATGGACTGACTGACTATGCCATTAAATCATTCAATTTCCTAAGGGCACTCTTAATTCTTGTTATCTGGCTGACTTTGGTAATCTATAAAAACCATTAACAAATTGCAATTCTTGGTCCTTCACTTTGCGATCAAGGAACCTCCTCAAGTCATCCACACTGCACTGGCTGGGGGAAGGTCCTTGCATTGCAAACATGCGCAACATGGAATGAATTCTATCCAGTGGTAAGCTCTCCAGATTTGTAAGCATACCAACAATGTAAGACCAAAACACCTGTAAGGGAATCAAAAATAGGTATTCAAATTGGAATTAAGACCTCGCAAGATGTAACTTTTAGTTAGGCCACATTCCATTGACAGTAATGGGGTCTAAGTCAAGAACAGTTCAACCTCTCAATACCAATAACTGTGACTCCATTTTACCCACTTGTCTCTCAGGAATGTTTTGTCCACATCCATCTTCCCTTACCAAGCATAATTTGCAAATGCCAGGCTGTCATCAAAGATATGGTGACTGGAATAGGAAAAACTTCCAACTTCTCCTTTGCAGGAGAAGAATCTACGACCTTCTATGACTAGTTCAGATGCTCTTTCCCTGACCTATAGTAGACTTGTGGGAGCTAAGGCTATCAAACTAGGTTTGTGTAACAGTTGATAATTATTCGCCAAAGGCGAGACAAAAAGGTAGTTTAAGGAGGATGGCTCATACCTACCAAACCGTTGCTCTGGACTCCTTCAAATAGCCATTTCTCTAATTACTTTAACTCTACAGTTATTCTTTCTTGTCAAGTGTTTTCTATTCAACATTTCTTTGTCTGGTTCAAATCACAACCACATTTGGTAAATCACGTGACCAAAACAGTATATGCCTAAAAACTTAGCGAGTTAAATATGTTTTCCACAAATTTTAAACACAAAATCTGTAGCATGGATTTTAAATGAAATCATTTCTCAAAATAATTATGACGTCATAAGGCCCTCCCTTGATACACTTTTCAAAATATCAGTTCCATTTTTTGTCGAAATAGAAATTCCATGCTACAGTTTACGAAAAATGATGGGACAGTTCTCATCCAGGGGAAAAAAAATGTGCCTCTTCCTTTCGTTTCCTGAGAGCTTTTACCTGTTTTACACTGAAACGCACGGCAGAGGACTGGGACTAGTCACGCATGCGCGTTCTGATTGAAGTGATATCACATTTTCTATTGAAAACGTTACTTCATAGAACCATCCATGGAACCTTTTTGCAGGGCTCTTTGACTAAAAAGCTTTCTTAGCAACCATTGTCTTTATTTAGTTAAGTGCCACCCCCCCTTAAAAAGGTGAATAAATACAGAGACAAAGTCAAGATTTTTATTCACCGATATTCACCGAGCCTGAGGTGAATAACAATTGTTTTAGCTTAATTAAATTAGGTGATTATTTGAAAAAAAAATGCATTTTCTTTAAAACAATATTTTCCTCGTCTGTCACCTTGACTGCTTGTGGCCATTTTGAAAAAATGCTTAGGTGCTTATCACGTAATAATCACATCAAGTGCAACAAATCAGCGCAGAGATTTTTCAATAATCACCAACATAACTATACTAATAATAATACCCGCCATAGTATTGGGATCTCATTGTCAGAATGGAGCGAACATTTTCTTCAGTACAAGGTTGGTATTTATACTCCCCTTTCAATGAAACAAGTGAGAGCTAAGGCCTGAAGCAGGGAAATCTTTTCAGATAAAAATAATTTCCTCTGCATCAGTTTCCATCACAAGCTAAAAGTGCTATTTATTGTTCCAGCTCAAGTATAAGAGCAACAATAATGATGATAACAATTGCATTTTTTAAAATGAAATTATTATCATATTGTTGTACAAAGCCTTCTTGCACAAACTGAACTTATAACCATGAAGGAATAAGCATGTAGCAACCTGACCTTTTTGTTGTAAAACGTGTTCCTTGTTGTAAGAAACAGCAGTCAATAAAAGGACAAACCTGTAGTTCTTCTTCTCGCTGATCTTGTGAAGATGCCATCACAGATTCAACCTCTGCATCCATGACAACATCTGACAACAAAAACATAACGACTTGTTCTGAAAACATTGAAAATTAACTGTAGCCATTTCAGGGATATTTTGGCACTTCCAGGAGAAACCTTACAAAAACAATGCCTATGTATCTTTGTACCCAAGAAAAAGACTCTGCAGATCTACATACGAGAGGATGACTTCTTGAAGGAACAGCAATTTCGTCAAGATGAGCATGAGCTTGAAAATTTTCAGCAACTCTACAGTTGCTATATTATTATAGCTTCCCATCCTTTCCAGCCATTATAACAAACAAACAAATAAATAATGCTGATTGTCAGACATTAACATTCTTGTACCTGATATCCTTTGCTGTCCTTTCTGCCTCTCTACCACTACAAAGGTGTCTGAAGATTCTTCCTTGAGGACTCCCTGACTTATCCAAAATCCAAGTCGTCTTCGAAGTAAGCCAGGTGGAGCCTGCATGACGCCACTTAGCTCCTCTAGAGACCAGCGTTCTGAAAGAACAAATTCATGAATGACAAGTAAGCAGGGACGGGGAAATTGTGAGAGCATACTTATATTAATTTTGGCCTTCAAATCCTGGACTTTGTTTTGAGTTTTTTTTGGTATTTACTCTGCAATGATAACGATACTTCTGGCTTTACATTTCCTATCTTCACAAAACTGAAGAATCTAACATTTGATTTCCTTTCAGTTTGATTGGGTTTGAACAAATTCAAATGACACCCAAACCAAAGTAAAATAGACCATTCAAGGCTTTTTTTTATCGCTGTTATTCAATGGATGTTGTTGTTTTTTCTATTGGATGTTATTTATTTTTGTTTTTCTAAGAATAAACATCCAACTGCTTGGCTTTGACAATCCTACAAGGATGTGACATTTTTAAAATTAATTTATGCTTCAATCCACCCACAAAATGGCAAACCTCACTCAGAATGAAATACGTGCTGTGCTCTGTTCGAAAAGGCAATACAAACAACATGATGGAGAAAAAATGGCTATGTGAAATTTTGCACATAGCCGGTTTATTAAACTCTGAAAATCCAATACAAATACAACTGAAAAATTCATTAAACACGTATTGCCGGCAAAGGTGAGGGCAATCAACCGCCTGGAAAATACAAACCATAGAACAAGGAAGAGGCAGGAAAGGGGAGGAAGAGGGCTGAGGAACAATTCTTGTATGTCAACGAGCTCAAGCACGCAACATCCATTATACGACAATCAATAAATACGACATTATCTTAAGACACCACCTTGAATTCAAAATTCAAATCAGTACCCTCGATTCCATGTTTTCTAGCCTCTTTCCACATTAATGTATTCATAAACTGCGTAAGGCTAAATAATTATTATTGTCGCATAAAATTTTATTTGAAGGCAAATAATGCATTTTATAAAAAAACTATTTTTGCCACGTTTCCCATTTCTTGTAAGATTATGAAATATTATGTAGTTTGTCCAATATACCTTTGTCTTGAAAGTGCATGAGGGCAGTGGCCTGAGCAGGAGTGACAGACAATGACAATGTGCGATCAGCTAACTCGACATCAATGTCAACCAAACCCAGGTGAGGCTTCCATCGCAGGGTACGCATGCCTTTCAATGCCTCAAATCCATGAGTGTATTCATTCATAGCTCTAATTAGTGAGAATCCAAAGGTTCACAAATTAATTCCAACGAGAATTCTTTTTTTTTTGGGGGGGGGGGGTGGGGTGGGGGGGAAGAATTTTTATAGCAGATTCATATTGATAAAGGGCTTTGCCATTTTTTACACTCCACTGACAATGATAGGTGTAAAAGTCTTGCCTGCAGTCTCTATCTCTGAGCAGTTCTCAGTAAGCGTTTCCAACGTGACAAACACACTTTGACTGTGCATGGTGGTTACTGCTTACGGGTTGCTGTTGCTTACTCTATCCACACTAACTTGTGGCTCCCACAGAGCATTCATCTATCTTCACCACTCTCATCTATCAGTGGTAAGTTGACTTACAATAACAATCTTATTGGCAAAAATAAATATTTTGACTTCACCTTTGCACTTCTTCTGGAACTTTGAGTTTTTCTTCTCGAAATGCAGGCCAAAATACAGCTGACAAAACCATGGCCGTCAGTGGGATTGTGTTAGACTAACAAAGAATGAGATGAAAAAAAAAAGCCATAATGTACTTATTCATATGTATCATCAGAACAACACATATTTCAGTTTGAATTAACCTGAATTTAATTTACAATTACACTATGTATCATCTAAGACAAATCTTTTTAATTGGCAATTAAAGCAAATGTCATAGCTAAAGAAAACAATTCTTGAAAATCTGAAAAGCAAGATGTTTGCAAACACTATCATGAATGTTTTATTAATTCCAAGGAAAAAACTAGTGATATAGGAACTCTAGTACTGAGAGTGTTCTTTCTTATTAACTTGTCACAGCTTTTCTTCTCAGACTTGGTGCTGTACATGTAAGTGTATGAAATTGTTTAGTCCCAAGGACTCTGCTCCAAGAGGGTTTCCTTGGGTACTCCTTTATGCCCCATTTTCTAAAAAAATGTCTGATTTTGACCAATTTTACATCTTTTGGGAAATGCATTATAATCATGAGTGATTTTAATATTGATCTCTTAAAATGTGAGACATCTTCTTACAGGCATGATTTTTTATCTTCCCTCCAAAGTTGTTTCCTCATACCTTCTATCGATAAACCAACACGTGTCCGTTCTTCCTCTGCTACTCTTATAGATAACATTTTTGTTAATACTCCCTACAAGATCGCGGCATGTGGAAATATTATTTCTGATATAAGTGATCATTTTTTGCAATTTTGTGTATTAAAATCTACGTGGGATAAAACCAAAGCAAAAAACTTTAAGATGAGAGACTTTTCAAACTTTTCAAGTGACAGCTTTCATAATGATCTTTCTAATGTGAACTGGAATGCACTCTTCCTAAATGACTCACGTGATGTGAACAGTGTGTTCTCGTCTTTTTATAACAAATTTAATAAATAATTATCCATTCCCATTACACTCGATCCTCTGCTTCAAACAATTTCTATGTATTACGCAAAGCTCTAGACTCTCAATTCAACTAAATTCTTTATCACGAACTGGATCAACCATCTGGAATGGAATCCCCTTAACGCTAAGAATTCTTAGAAAGAACGACTTCACTAGGAAAATAACAAGTCTACTTTTCGATATTTTAATTTCTGAAAACTCTTATCTAGAAACTTGCGAAATTATTCATAGAATAAAGCATTTTGACAAATGATATTGGTCTTAAAATAAAACATATTCTTAGCTCAATTAATCACTTAAAATGCATTTAATGAATTACCTACTACTGCTATTCCTCTGTTCTTTTATTCGAAAGAATCTTAACTTGATATTTGTGATAGCCTTCATCTAGAGTAAACCTTTTCGCTAAATATTATTGAATCTTAAGATTATCAGCAATCAATTAACTAGAATCTCGATCTGTATTCCACTGTAGTACCTCACATCTTTATCATAGAAACATTCAATCGCTCTTGTCTTAAATAATAATATTATTATTTCCTTTCGTAATCTTTGTCATAATTTGTAAATATATTAATTAAGTATTTTATCTTTGCTCCACCCAACTTAATTAGCCTTGCTAAATTTGGGTGGACAAACTTTTCACTGTAACTAGTATTGTATGTAATAAACGTTGTTGTTGTTGCTGTCATACTTTCATTTTTGTTTGACCAACTTCTGTGGTGTCCTCAATTAGTTATCTAAAGCTCAGTCCACTGACACTTGTGTACTAAGCCCATTATTATGTAGAACGTCTCTTCAGAAGAAAGGTTAGCTCAGTGTTCGTAAGGGCACTTCACTTCCTCCAAAGTGGCCCTGAGTTAGTTCCCAGCTTTGTTGGTTCTCTACTCTGGCCCAGGATGGTACCCCACCAAAAACCATCCATGTTTTGATTTGTTTCAATGTTGTCTAACTTGATTGAATTAGTTTCTCTCTAATAATTGGTAGACTGCTCAAACAAGATTGCGACTTTAAAATTTGACACAAAACACTACAATGTCGACGACCACAACCACATACTTTTTTACAGTTACAAAGACTTAATTATTGAATATTTCAGTGATTTTGTACAATACCTTATTTGTAATATCACTCTTTTCGGCTGATGCCTGAATATGAGAATTGATCCGTCTGGAGTCTGCAACATCTTTTAGCATAATCTCACAGAAATGAAGATGGGATTCTCCAAAACGAAGCTTCAACAGTTCCAAATAACGAAGCTGGAAAGAGAGAGGAAGAAGATCAGAGAATTGTATGGAGCGAAAAAAGAAAAAAAACCTCTTGATACCCACCTCTTTTTCTGTGTCATAGTTAAATGATGAAAGAATGCGATCAGCTAGAAGGGTACGATACTCAGAAACAAAGAGGTCTGTACTTCCATACACATTCACAAGCATGCTGAAAACAATGAAAGACTTATTTCATAGTCTCATCCTTACAAAATAAACCATAAACAGAATATTATTAAAGTAAACACTGTAAGTTTGGAGGTATAAGGAATTAATGGCATTGAAAGTCACAAGGAATAGGTACCAGTAACCCTTTCAGATCAAATTGACAGAAAAAAATTAATGTTGATGTACATGTATAATTATGTATGAACACATATGTATTACATGTGCCTACCCAAAAAAATGACCACAGGAAATTGGGGTCCATTAATAATTATTGACTTGTCAGAAAAGGGGTTCCCATTGGCTTGGTAAGATTTGTGATCCAATAACCCTCGCTTATATAGAGCAGTTTTCAAATGACTGTCTAAAGTAATTAGGCAATTGCAATATTATTGCTATGCTTAGTGATTGGTTTAAAAATGTTGCGCAGTTTGTTAACCAATGAGAAGGAAAAGCAAAACCAATAGCAACTTGCAGCCTCAATTTTGGAATTGCTATGATTTTGGATTGATTTATTGCAATGATTACAAAAATATATAAATCAAGGAATTTCAAGGTCTACTGACCTGATGATGTCTGGTGCTTTTCTGCTGCTTGACATTTTATCTGATAAAAATAATAACGAAAAAACAATATAGTAATACATTGTGTAATTTAATGTGTTCTCAATTTCATTAGTTGAGAGTCTTTGGGAAAGGATATTACTTTGTTTTTAACTTAATTAACCCTCCCACCACTAAATTGCCTGGTGTTAGACAGTAAATATTAATTTTTTCTAAAGTTTCACTCTTAGCAGGCAAAGGTTAACAATGCATTAACTTTATCAGATATTTTTTTAACTATACCTGGATCAGCATCACTTGGAGCAGGCATCCACTTCTCATCATCATCTTCCTCGCTGTCCGATGTACCCAAATCATTAAGGGTTTGAGGGTCACCTCGCATCAACTCCTGTTAAGATCATAAGCCAAATTGTGACATTTTACTTTCTACTATGATAATCAGGTCCATAAATTTAATTCAGCTACCGATAACCAGATGCAAGATCAGATTATTTTGATAAACACCACAAAGTGTTCCTTCCAAATCAAAGTACAGTGAGGGGTAGAACTGATTCTAGGTTAGGGATAGGGAGCACTTGGCATCTCTAGAGACAAGTGGTGTAGGACTTGTGGAGACAATAGATGTACATACTGTGTGTTGTAAGGAGACACTTTGTGACACCTCATCACCTTGCATTTCTGGGCTTATCTGGAGATCTGGAGCCAGTTTAAATAAGGACACAACAAAATAATATTAAGATATGATCACCCCTAAATGTTTGTACCTGTACTCATATTTTTTTTGTGTGCATGGAGTGAATTTCTGAATACTAGAAATTTAGATAAGGTTGATCCAATCTGGGTTTCTAAATTACTTTTTGGTGTGCTAAGCAATCTAAACATTTTCCAAATAGAACGTATCAAAGAGCAATGATTTCACCTCTGCAAGTTCTGTGCTGTTCTCATCTGTCAAACTTGTAACAATACAACGAACAGTGTCCTCTCGTGTCCTAAACAATGATGACACATACGATTATACACCAAAATGAAATGATAATTACTTTGAGGTAAGTAAGTGAATAAAATGACGAAAATGTGAATTCTGTTTCCACAGCCACGTATAGGATTTTGTTACAACTTTAACCAAAATCAATAATTTTTTTCAAATCTTCAATGAATAAACTATTATTGGCAGTACCACTAATAATAACTGTTTAATGTATTACCTGAGGTACTGTCTAACAGGTGCACAGACATGTTCCAGAATAACTCCAGCTGGATCTAGTACGTGCAGAGCTCGGATTGCTGATACATACTGAGTGAGGATGTCAGATGTGTTAGCACCAGGGTGCAACAATCGCTGCTCAAACCTACAAAAAAGTGTAACATACTGGTGTGTATTAACTCCTCAACACTGCCAAATGGTTGGTTCACTTCAGTTTGTTTTAAGTTCCTAGCATTGGACTATCCTAATTGAGGTCTGGGTTCACCTACTGCCATAGTAACACTCATGGTTATTTAAACTCAGCCTTTAAGCCTTTACGATGCCATCTACAAATTAACACTTTTATATCTCCTTGGATAAGCTGGCTATGCTGTGGTTCAAATCTTTTCTTGGTTTAAAAATTTTCAGACCAGTTAATGTAATAATTTGAAACAAACAAATGAAACAAAACGAAAATAAAAATGAACCATTCTAAAAAATTTTGAATCAGGAGAAAAAATTGGACCACAACAGCTACACTATAAGCCTCGTCTCACAGCTCTTGTTCAGAATCTCTGTGAGGCATTAAACAACCCTTAAACTCCAGGAATATAGAGTAGAAAACCTGTAAGAGTTGCCACACAGAGAGTGTTTTAAAAATACGTACGCAGTCCTTAGAGATACTATGAGCTCTTTCCTTTGGTCTGTTACCTCTAAACATTCCTGAAAGATGACAAGGGAAATCTCAATACTGAATTGCAAGATAACACATATTTATGATAATACATTATTTGCGATTGTCACAATGAAAAAAAATTGAAAACAACAATACCAAGATTAGTCACTGAAAATAAATAAGTGGTGATTGTACCTTTAGGTCTTGGATTGCAGGTAGAGAGTCAGGATACTCTACTATAATGTCAAATAACTGATCAATCCTGAAATTTTACAGTGCATAGTTAGTCATTATTATCTTTGTACCATTTTACATTTACAATGTTATACCAGTCTTATAGAAGGTTCACCTTTTATTAAGCCAATTATGAAAGTAGTAAGGGCAGTTTTCCAATACTGATACATAGTTGTATTTTTGAGTGTTATTAATAAATTATTTATATAGCTAAAAATAACAATATTATTAATCTTCCAATACAAGAGCATACTAAAGCAAAGACTGACATTATCAGTGCTATACATGTAAACTACTGTCAGGTATCAGACATTGCCTGACCAAAATTTGAGATTGCCCCATCAATAAATTATAATAGATGGTGGACAGGCAAAAGGACCAAATACTATGTTTTCCTGACTGTGTTTACAATAATACTTGAAATGTGAAATGAAAACCAACATGCATGTGTTATCTTTGCCACTTGTGACCTGACTTATGATGAGACAGATCGACATTTGTGAAGGTAGGTCAAGTCAACTTGACTCAAGTGGTAAAGAAATTTTCACATAGTCGAGTGCCTGCTTTTAGAACGAGAAAGCTTTATGACTTTGTCTTTCACGTGTCCTGACTTACAGTGTCACAACCCGTATTAGCCATGATGGGTCAACTCGACCCGACTCAGATTGTCTAGGATATAAATAATCCGACTCAGATTGGGTGTACTGGACATAGGTATGAACTATGAAACCACCGTATTGATACATTTGGCTTGTGCGGAACATAATCTTATCATTGTACTTCAATGATGTCTCTCTTAATTCCCTTGCACTGATTGGCATCCCCTCATGCCTTTGGCTCCTTTCTCCCAGGCAGCTTCTGCCAATTTATTCTCACCTCCCCCCAGGTTGTGAGGCCCAGGCCGTGGCAAAGGAAAGAGAATTCCAAGTGAAATTTACAATGTGTCTTTGGTTAACAAAATGGTGATTTGGAAGAACTTGTTTCCTACTAGCTTGAAGAGAAAAGATTATTTCCAGCGCTGCATTGGTAATAAGCACCGTAACCTTTCACCCCTGAACTGGCCTAAACCGGCCATACTTAGTACTTTACTCTGTCTAACACCAGACGATTTTACTAGTCAATGGGGAACCCCAGGAGTCAATGGGTTAAGTAAAAATCTGTTTGGTCATGTAATACTTTAATAATTACAACAACTACTTCGTCTACAATGACAGTGTTTATAAACAGATCCATGGTTGTACCATGGGCAGCCCTGTCAGTCCCATGGTTGCCAATTTATGTAAACTATGGAAGCAATCGAGGAGATGGCCATCAATACAACTCCTGTTCCACCTAAAGTATGGAAACGATATGTTGACGATAGTTTCTGTATCATTAAAAGAAACACGGTTGACTCTTTCCATAACACACTCAACAGTATCGATCAACACATCTCCTTTACCATCAAAGAAGAAAACAATAACCAGATTGCTTTTCTGGACGCCTTGGTTACTCGCAAGGATAATGATCCCATTATCGAGGTTTACCGTAAACCAACCCACACTGATAGGTATCTAGATTTCTTCTCCCATCATGACAAACGACACAAGACCAGTACAGCTGAGACTTTGTTACATCGCGCAACTAATCTCCCGAGCACAAAACAAGGAAAAGAGAAAGAACTTACTCATGTCATCGACGCTCTACGATCTAACAATTACCCCCAAAATGTTATCTCCAACATTCTAAAGAAGAAATCTTCTATTAAGCGAACAAACCCCATCCCAACACCTGAGGAACTTGTTTGCATGTTTTTTAAATGGGTTGCACCCTCCGATTTCTCCAATTATGCAGTCCTCCCCTATATTAATGGCATTTCTCAGCCTCTAACTAGACTCCTCAAAAAACATGATATTCGAGTTGTCAGCAAGCCATTCAAGACTTTACAACAGGAGTTTCCCTCTCCTAAGTCCCGACCTCCGATCGATCTTCAACCTAACGTGGTTTACAAAATATCTTGTGCCGACTGCCCATGGAGTTATGTAGGCGAGAGTGGCAGATTCTTTGAAACTAGAAAAAAAGAACATATGAGGAATGTGAAGTCTTACGCAAGAGGCTCCAACATCGCTAAACACGCTTGGTCTTCAAATCACTCTATTAACTTTGAAAATTCCCAAGTGATTGACAAGGGTTCTTCTCATACCCGCAAGACACTGGAATCATGGCACACCGCTTCAATAGATCATGCAGACAACAATTCTAGGCCACTCCCTAATCAATACTCCATTCTTTTAAAAAAGAACAATTAGTTTTTTTGACACATATTTTTTTTCCCGTTTTAATATTCTTTTTATAGTCTCACCTATTTTTGTATATATTGTAGTTGTCATTTTTTCCATTCATTTCCATTGAAGGCTGTAGCCTGACAGCCGAAAGCTCGAAAGTTTTTGAATGTATATAGCCAGTGAACGTTTTTATAATTTTTAATATGTTTTACCCTGGCTACGATTCCTCTATCTTTAATTACAATCAAGTTGTACCATTATATAATTTTGTACCTAAGGTCTGCAAAAGACTTGTACATAAAATATTGTAGCTTAGGTTTCCACTCATCTAAAGACATGTCTGTACTAGTTCTATGGCTTGCATTTTCACCTGAAATAAAAATAAACAATTGGTAGTGTCTATTCATTCCTAGACTATAGTATCCTGTCTTTGATTTAAAATGCACATTATTAGGATTTAGTTGTCTTGCTATCAGTGTAGATATAACAAGTGGAGGCTTGTGATGCTTCAAACTTTATCAAGAAAAGTGCTCTCAATGGTCTTGGTGCAACAGTTTTTAAGTCTTGAGGTTGTTTTAAATCTTCCTCTACCACACCCCACATCCTTCCACTGTTTTTAATAAGTGGACCAATGCCTAGATTAAGAACTAAGTGCTTGATTGTGGGGATTTGCCTGTCGTGGAAGGGATATATGTTATAGCTTAGGGCTGGCTGACCATCACAAAAGCCCCCTGGCTACTCCAGGCACCCAGATTAGTCAATCATGAAAGAAAAGTAAAAAGAAACTGACCATTACAATTATTGAAAATTAAGCAAAGCCAACCACACAGTTCAGTATCAATCCAATGTATCAGGGATGCAAGGAAAGAACATTCAAACACGCCTTTGCACCTTTCTTTAATTCTTCTCTGGATCTGAAGGATAAACAAAGATTGACGCTGACAATACATACATTTAACTTAAAGGTACTCTTTGCAAGGAAGAGGCCAGTTACAGGCACAAATCCTTCCACACTTTGTTTTTTGGCTCCATTACACTCTAAATTACCAAATGAATAATACATCTTCCTGATTTTTTAACTTTTTCCTAGCAGCACTTTTAAAACACAGCTATCCACTGCAAAACCCTCTGAAAATCCTATTTTGGTACTACACAATCATATTATTCATCTATGTTCCTGCCTCAACCATATATCACTGTATTTATAACCTTTTTCTGATAACTAGAAAGGTATTGACACTTTCCTGCCCAAGAGTACTGTGACATTAATAGATTTTACGCTATCTAACGCGAGACAATTTTACTTGTTAATTGGTGCCCCCTTGGTGAGAACCCCTTATCACAAAATCTGCTCAATACTCAAGAAAGAGTACTTCACTGTCTTTTATCTACTTACATGTTTTTTTTACATTGTACAAGATACATATATATGAAAAAAAAAGAAAACAAATACAACTAATGATCTGACATGCAAGCCAAAACAGGATACTTACATGTACTTTATTCAATCAAGATGTATTCATTTATAAAGTTATTTAGTTATTAAGTTATTAAGTTGTTTATTGTCAGTATGGCTAACAGAACGGTTCTAATCAGCCCAAGGGCATTATGGGAGAATAATGCCCTAGTGCTTAGCTACTCTTAGCCAATCAGAGCATGCATTATGTTGGCCAGAAACACTAGCCATGTAATAAATCATGATAAAGTTACACACAAATTAATTAATTATTAATAATCATTAAGATACATTGCTGGATTGTTCCCAGTTGTACAAGTACCTCTGCGTGAATGACAGACAAAAATGCTGGTTCAGCAACTTTTTTCATCAGTCCAATTGAGTGAAGATGTGAATTGAGTTGCTTAAATTTTTCGATGATTTTTGCACATTGACATCCATCTTTCTCTTCTGTACAGCCTGTGCACTTTAGTGATTCATCTTCTATTTCACCTTCATCTTCCACATTCATTAGAGATTCTGTTGCTAAAAGAACAAAATAAAATACCATAGAGCTGTTGGCTGACAAAATTTAAGTTTCAGTCCCATAAAACAATAAGAAGTCCCTGGAAATATCTCCATACACCTTTTCAAGCAGGCCCTAATAGTTGTAAAAAAATGTTTCTTGTTTTCTTTGATAACATTGATCACATAATGAGCATGGCATACCTGATGTATCCATTTGTTCACTGTCCTTTTTATTTCCAGACTGGTAGGCTTGAAATGCATGGCTGTAGAATGCATACACTAAGCTTTTAAAGTGACCTGGTACATCACAGAATATGACAGCTCTGGCAAGTACTTCAAATTGTACCTTCAGATTGCTTAAAGGAAAGGAAAGAAAGATTAGTTGGTGCTTCAGTAACGCTGACAGCATAGAGTAGTCCATGATTACTACATATAAGCAGCAAAGATTTAAAGTGCCCATAACCCCAAAATATTATTTTCGCTAAAATGAATCTTTGCACCTGTTCGAATCGCATTGCGGCCATTTTTTCCGTTTTCTAACAAATCCTGCCATTTTATAGGCTTCGAAAGTTGTGAAATCCAAGCATCTTTTGTTCACGACCAAGTCAGAAGGGGAGTGGGTCTATTCCTGATTTGACGTCACAATTAACTTTGCATGCATTTTTACAAAGAGTTAATGCAATGTAAATCAGTTTGTGACGTCAAATCAGGAATAGACCCACTCCCCTTCTGACTCGGTCGTGAACAAAAGATGCTTGGTTTTTTGCAAGCCTATCAAAACATCGATAAAATGTCACATGCACGAGCTTTAAACCTGATAAAACACTCCTCATTGGATTTCTTTACATAAAGAATAGTAATGAGGCCCCGGCTTCCCCTCACATTTTGAACCTTTGTCCTGATTCCCAAGGAACACGCTTTTTGTGGAATGTTTTTTAAGCTGCTCAAAAAACTTGATCACATCATGAATGTTTTTTATTGGGTCTAAAAATACTTGGCTATTCCTCATGTTTTTAAACAGTCTGCTGCTCATTTTTTAAATAGTACTTCAAACCTCTCAGCATTAACAAGAATCGGGAAAAAAATTCTGACACTGAATTTAACGTCCCAAAAAAGTAACCTGGCTTATAGCTGAATAAATACGGTAAGTAGACTTAATGCTTCCCTTTAAAATAGTTTTTCAAACAAAACATTAGTTTAGTATTCTTTCGGTCATAATACCGGTAAAATACGATAACAGTTAAATTGTGTTAAAATGGCTGAAAGTGATGGGAAGTACATTTTTGTGAGCACAATTTTTTTTTTTCATAAAAAGCAGAAGGGGCTTGACAGAAAGGCTTTAAAAGACTGAAGTTCGCAGTCTAGTCTCAAATTCATTCAGATTGCCAAAAGTATAATAGGAGAAATGTGACTCTAACAAAAAAAGACACGAAGGCTTAGTCTTATCAGAGCCTGGTGGTGAACAGTGAACAGACATCTGCTAATTTTACCCAAGTGGAGATGATGCTGTTAAAGAATCCAGGAAATCCACAAATGGACTGTAAGCAGATAAATTACTGTGAAGCTCATCTATTGCACTAAGCAAGGCATCAAAATTTAATGACTCAATACCAACCTGAAAAGGATGAGCAAAGGTTAACAAATTGAAAGTAAATAATTACCATCTTTCATTATTCACACAAGATAAGAAAGGCTGATGTTACATCCAAACCTCATACATTTTCAAATACAAAGCTTTTAATCTCTTACACACACCTACATGTACACATTGTCTGGACAGCTTCGTTTCTACAATCATAAACAGAGTATTTCTCTTGGTATACTGCTCAACAAAGAATTATTTTCATCTTAACTATAGAATACTGGGCCAATTTTCTAAGCATATTTTTTGGGTCAGCTTGGCAGCTCGCCAGTCATCTTTGCTGTGACAAGTGGCTTTGTGGCTCCTCAGAACAACCCAACAATAGTTGCTTGATGGCTAGTCAGTCATTTTAAATTCTTGCTCGGTGACTCGCTGAGCAACCAAACTAGAATTTAATCACAGCAATCAAGTGACTGGGGAGCTAGCCTATGTAGCAAGCGCTCCTGTTCGAAGGAAGAGCTCCCAAATGATTTTCCGCAAACTGGTCACGCAAATGTTGTTCTGTTTGGTGTGGGACAGTCACAATAATTCACCGGTGACACATTTTCGAGCAAAGTT
>OX421448.1:14338279-14340779 GCA_949126865.1 Montipora capitata | reverse complement strand
TATTTGGAAAATAAGACGATCTTTTCCAGCTCTAAGAGGATGTTAGATTACGAACTTGTATAGAACATGCATGGCAATTGTGAGAGTAGTGAGGGAAGTTTTTTTAAATTACTGCGAGATATATGTTATCATTTCAAATTGTACTAGAAAACTATTTCTGTACCAACGTCAAAATGAATGTTCTACATGACATTACTGTTACTGCCTATAATATTTATTTGTGCAAATTTCAGTTTGGAGGGGAAATGGAAAATTTACTGCTTCAGAAAATATTGACAATTTTCCCTCAGGATATTTTTGCTTGGACTGTTGTATTTCCTTTAGAAAAACTAGGATTGCAAAGGAGGAAAGAAATTGTTATTTTCCACGACTAAATAATGCACAAGTTGTGTTCAAAGATCTACGCTTTAAAATACACAGCTTCAAAAATTGGCTAGAAATCTTCAATTTTTCATACCTTAATTAATAGGGTAGGGTTGGGAAAGCACAGTCTCCTCTTAATACACTTTAAACAACTCCACATAATAAAGACATAATTCCTAATTTTCATTATCATAGGACAATCTTGAAAAAAATCTATCAGAGGAACTAGCGCGCAGATTAACATTTGAAAATCTTGAAAGAACAGACCGAAGACTGGCATATGAGCAACCACAGTCATCTCCGAATTCAATATTTCAATGTTATTTCCAGTTTTTCCCATTATTTCAGCTGTTAGTAAAGCTTGAATCGCACGGATTAAACCACAATCCTACAACTTGTACGTGTCGAAGCAGATGTGGCATCACTTGACGAAAAATGGAATCCGGCTATACACTCTCGCACACTTGTAACAAGTTAGACGAGAAGCAGATCAAGCGAAGATCCTTGTACACAAAGTCAAATGTCCTACAATAATCTCGAAAATATTGATCAAGCATTGTCTCCTCTGTAAATAAATCCAAGTTAATTTAACGTGTATGTAGTGTTCCTTTGTAGTTCGACGAGATGGTATTCTTCATACTCCTTGCTGCCGTCTTGCATAAACCCCTAAACACGCACATATTCCCATAATACCAAGGATGAGGCCTATGATAAGAGCTGCGGCATCTCCACCATCAAATGCTGATACTCGTTCCACAAGACAAGCAAAAACTAGTGCCAAAAAAACCTGAAAGAGTGCTCTGGACGCCATATTCGAGTTTACCGTAAGACTTCAATAGGCACGTGATTGGCTACGTAATGATGTCATGAGGAAGGAAAGGTATACTTGGCGAAAGGTAGTGAAGTTGATTATTATTAAGAAGGGTGGGGAGGTACATTGTGAAGAAACTTCGTCTTTTCCTTGCACCTCGCAAACTGAAAATAGTTTTCTTTCTCTCGGAATTATTAATAGGGCCTTTCTACTTTCACGAACATTTGACCCTTGTAATGTACTTAATTAACGGTCACTTTCACCCTTTCTCTGTAGTTAACGGTCACTTTTGAAGATGTATGTCAAAGCATACGAAACAAAGTAAATAATTTCAACTGAATGCGCGTGTTTATAGTGTTTGTTACCGCTGTTTGCGTCTTGCGTTTTTTTGATTAAGCTAAGATGTCCAAACTGAAAGAAAAAATATATTTGACCCAAATTTGACCCTCAACGGTCCTCCACTTGCAGTTAGTTTTGGCGGGAAATTGAAGCGCGTTCTGCGAGCTGGCTGACGACTTTCTGAGTGACTTTTTTTCTCTCATCCCTAATTTTGTTGGGTTTATCCAGTGCGTCGGATCTATTTTTAACAGGGAAAGACACAAGTTTGTTACTCTGCCGAAGATAGTAAATTTAAAGTAATTTTTCACTCTGTCAACTGTCTCACGGCCAAGACATCACTTCTCATTTTTCTCCGTAAGTATGCTTACCAAATTGTCATGTCTGCTAAATTGCATGGGAATGATACAATAGACTTTGTAGACTGTTCAATATGAAGGCGAGACCGACTAAGCTGCGTTAACTCATTGACCCCCTTTTCACATTTAGCCCAAAGTTCCCGATGGAGAAAGAGAAAACAGCTAATAAGAACAAGGAGACGGACGAAAACAACACGCAGATCACAAATGAGGATGCGGTTGCAAGAGGAGATAACTTAAGACAATGGTAACTAAAACCACTTTTCAGTGACTTTTGTTGGTAAATTTCACTTGATGCCTTAATTTTGCTGCCGTGTCCGTATGTTAGGAAGCCGGTGACGGTTTCGAAATTACAGATAACTAACCAGCACCCCGCAATTTTTTTTAAAATGGAACAGAACGCCGCCATAACTCGGTTCATTCGCGTCGTGGGAATTCCAATTAAATTTTTACCGGAGGCAGGAAATACTTTGAGATCAAAACCACAAATTCAAGGTTTATTTAAAAATTAAGGGAGTCCTCAGTAATTGGCCTCAGCTGTTGAGGTGTCCCTGCCAAGTACTTTATTACTTATTTTATGTGTTATTTTGGATTTTGGTTCGGTGTGGCGAAGTTAATAAATAAATTAATA
>OX421448.1:14320779-14333279 GCA_949126865.1 Montipora capitata | reverse complement strand
ACTTTGTTGGCAAACAAAGTGTCTTATGGGGAATGTGAAAATGGTCAATACGAATAAAAATTTTGCAGTTAAATCTAGATCTTTCTTTAGAAAATTGTTTAAATTTCGCAAAAAAAACAATCAGTATATTTTATTTTATTTTATTAAAAACTGAACTACGGATATCAGATTTCCAGCATTTTCATTGCCTTGCCGGACATAGGCTATCATTTCACGGCTGTACTTAATATGGTTAAGGAACACGTCAGCAATAAAGCGAGCTGAAAACATGTTTGCAGGCCGACAAAACCCGTGTTGGGCCGGAACTGACCGAGGCAGAAATCAACATGGAAGAGTTGTTGATCCTGGAGTTTTTAATAAAACACTTATTCTACTCGGCGCTACGCGCCTCGTTGGTTATCTCTCACTTCATATCCAGCGCGCCCTCGTAGAACAATTGTTAAATATACCGAATGAATTTTTTGCAGTGGGAGACCTGCAAATTTGCATTTATTGCACCGAGGGTCAAGGGAACGATCTCAACCTACTTAGCCAAGTCGGTTTCACATGGCTGCCGTGTTGGTGTCCCAAGCTATTCTTACGCAAAAGTATTTTTTTCGTTTTTTTTAGTAGACCTGCAGGGCCCGGTTGTTCAAAAGCCGATTAACGCTAATCCCAGATTAACTCCAAAATGTTGTTCAACGCTGATCATTTGCCAAAACTTTACATTAGAAGAAGTCTATCTTGAAAAACAAAAATAAGCAAAAGAAACTTTCACCAAAAAGTTGAAAACATGAAACGAAAATTTACGCTAATCCTGGATTAAGTTAATCGGCTTTCGAACAACCGGGCCCTGGATGTTGTTCACCTTTTCACCCCTGAATCGGCCCCTATCGTCTTGCGTTTGCGTAAATAAGTCACTGATCACGTGACTCAAAACCAAGACCAGGCCCCAGTTGTTCGAAGGGTGGATAGTGCTATACGCCAGATAAATCACTATATCCACTGGGTAATTCAATTGGTTTTGCTAGTGTTTATCCGCAGGATAGTGATTTATTCGGTGGATAGAGCCACCTATCGTTTGAACAACTGGGGCCAGGTGGTTATGTGAAGATCAACATAGAGCGAGGAGTTATTTGTCACGGGCCCATGACGCCGGCTAAGCTGACCACTGAAGCTGCTATCGGTTTTTTTCCAGTCACATTAGATTGGGAAATTCCCAACAAGACAATTATTCGCGAAGATATCTTTGCAGTCGGAGGAACGTCGCGGTTAAAAAAAAAAACCTTTCGCCCGATGTGTAGGAATCCGGGATCCAGAAAATGAGAGGCTTAGGAATCCAGAATCCACAGATTTTTCGATGGAATCCAGGATTCTTTTCGGTAGAACCCGTGAGTTTATAGGAATCCGGAATCCACGACTCGGGATCCGGGATTCACTATTCACTATAGCAAGGTGACACACGCTAACACCAACCCATTTACTGTATCAAATTCCTTTTAGCGAGCCAAAAGAGAGAGCAATGGAGCCAGGCAAAGCAAGTAGTTTACCTGCATTGAGGCAAGACATCGATTCTCATGAAAATGCTTCCCACGACGATATCCAGAGGAGTTGCCAACAGCTTATTGATGACATCAATGCTAAACGAAAGCGAGACACGGATTTGCTGAATGGTAAATAAGGCGGATAACTTCCACCTCTCCTTTTTATGATTCAAATATTTCTTGTGTCATTGAACTACTTAATTTTACGTACAGACCCTCTGAGCACTTTCAGCGGCTTGGGAGCCACGGGAGGGTCTGATCAGAAAGCAGGGAAGAAAAAAAGATAGAAGGGAGAGAGGCGCCGATGAATTGAAGTTAGGACTCTTTATGGAGGATTTTTCGATGTAAATACCTGATAGGAGGGATTAATCTGCAGAAATTCCTGAAAGGATTAATTAGTTTATGGAATCCCTCGGAAAACTTCCAGTGGGAAGATGTATTCTGAGTGGTCACCCATCTCACAGCAATCGCATTCTGAGAGATCGCCCATCCAATAAGAGAAACCATCCAAAACACCTCCCCTACCCCCAACAGGGCTTACTCGGGTGAGCATGAAATTTCCAGGCATCCTTCTAAAACTCTAGAAACACACAACAACACAACAAGCTAGTAGCCCTAAAAACTGATTAGGAGTACTGTTTACATTTTCCCCGGCCCGTCGTCTGACTTAAAAAAATCAATACAGCCTCGATTCTTTTGACATTCTACCAGTATTGTCTTTGCTTGAGTTTGCAGAACAGCTTCAATTCTATTAAAAGCCATCTATTATAGGTCGTCATAGTGTTGTTACAGAAGGTGGAGAGAAGTTGCAAGATAGGCCTTAATTTGAACGGTGCATTACAAAAATAGTAGGTCTAATAGGATTACGAAGTCGTTTCTCTTTCAATGGCTAAGATTTCTTTATTATGGAATGAATATCAAAGTTTATAAAAAACTGATAAATTCCAGGGAAAAAAAGGAAAAAGGAAAAGAAAGGAACTTTATTTAAGTGTCTAGTCGTTCTAGTGCTGGAGCACTCATTGGCGACACTGTAAACTGAAGTTAACCATTAACATAAATCAAGTCAAATGTTCGTTTTTGAGGAATTACCTTGATATTCTGGATATTGCCTTGATATGGCGGAAGTGAATTCGACAGTGTTTCATCTGAAACTTTACTGACGCCAGAGGGTGGGGCGGGCCTCAAAAATGGAAAAGTTACTCTAGGATGCGTCCAAGACAAAATAAGGGGGACAAGAGTCACAACACTGGTAATTTTTGCAGTAAACTTCCCGCACTTGCTTTTTTTTTAAGATTTCAAGAAAGCTCTTGAAGAAGAAATTACTACATCTTGCAATATTTTGGAAGAGAGTATTGTTCAGACGTACGAAAAGCACAGCAAGAACATTCAGGACAAACTTCAGGAGTTGTTTGCAGTTCTAGAAAGAATAAGTATGCAATAAGCGTTCTTTTTCAGGGGAGCCCAGCGCGCACACTGGTCACCATGGTTTAATAAGAATTAGTATCACCCAACTAGTGGACTAATGCAAATCCTGCATTTTGATTGGCTACGCTACTAGAGGACTATTAGTAATAGTCCTCGAGTAGCGAAAAGCGTGACGTTTTCTTTCGTTTTATTCCCAAATAAATATTTATTCAACTTGCATTTGTGAACTTTATTATTGCCTCCTCTGTCCGACTAGCTGGGTGATACTAAAACAATTAGACCCTTCGCCCTCAAGGGCCACGGGTCAATAGCCCATTCGGCTTCGCCTCATGGGCTATTGACCCGTAGCCCTTGCGGGCTATGGGTCTAATTGTTAAATAGGGGATATTACATGGCCGCGCGGAGATACGAGGTTTCTCTTTGAGTGTTGAAAAAATATTTCACGAGTGTGTGCAGCGAACGAGTGAAATATTTTTCAACACGAGAAGACAAATTTCGTATCTTCAAGCGGTCATGTAATGTTCTGTTTATTATACAAATATCAATGAAATACCAAACCATTTCACTTTAATATGTTTTGTAGTCCGTACGAAGAACAGCGGCGCGAGTTATTATGTAACCATAGCAACGGTGATCTTTTCACATGTGAAGATAACAGGTTACCATTTATGTTACCATTTTAGCTTTGGGTATGACGTCATCGTACGACCTACCGTACGTTCAATGCCGCCAATACGCGAAACGTCGCACTGCTGGAAACCGTGCTTTCCTGGCATGCAGGAAGTTAAATGAGCTGACCCGCGCATTTGTCGGAAAGTTGCATGTCCAGCGTTCTGCATTTGACACTGTGTTTTAGTAAACAAGCAAAAATTTTGAAGACAACCAAAGAACAAGCTACGTAGTTTTCAAAATATGTCGTGCAACGAGGAAAGAAGAAAAAAGAGAGGAAAAAAAAAGTAAGCAGGCGACGATTAAGCGATGCTCAAAGTGAATGAGATTGACTGAGCGTAAGATAAAATTGAGGAGTCCCGCTTTTGGGCCGACCCAAATATATGCATATTACTTGGTGTGGGAACATGAAAATGTTATTATCATCCAAGGGAAGTAATCTTATTACCACCATAACGGTCAACACAGTTGTCTTTTTGAGTCTGCTGCTCCCAGTTAACTGTCAGCTTACTGCCCCCGCAAGGTTTTGGCCTAGAAGTCCCCGAGTGAAAAGGGTAAATGTATAAAATGGTTGATATTGTAGGGGAAATCAATCTCGATTTGGTCAACTTGACGCGCAAGATGGTATTGTTATTGGTATTAGGGACCTTTAGATCGGAGGACGAGGGCGACTACGAGTACGAGTTTTCCGTTCTGAGCACGCGCACTTCGAAAAATGTCGGCCTCCGAACCTTATGCGCATGCTCAGTACGAAAAACTCGTACTCGTAGTCGTCCTCGTCTTCCGATCTAAAGGTCCCTATTGTTCTACAAGGCCGAGGTGTTTTTAGGAGTCACGAAGTAGAAACTCGCAAGGAGAATCAAAGTGCTGCTCGGGTCGGGCGATTTAAAAATCAAACTATTACTAGTTTTATGTTAGAGCATGAGACATTTTCAACAGGTATGGCAAATTACTCTGATCTTGCCGCCTGTTCTCCTGAGGGCACGACACTTACCACATGCACATAATCAGTTTCATGGGGCCAGAACCCTTTCATAAGATCTAGTAAACGTGTTATCAGCAAAGCTGACTGTCTACCGTACCTTGACAGGGGCTTCAGCACCTTTGCTTCATAATGGACTCCTGATTTTTCTTTCTATAAGTTGTGCCTGTGCTAGGGAGTAAAGTGGTCGAAACGCACTATAAAGAAGCTGTCTAACAACTGAGTAGAATTGAAACGCTCTGGGTGATTTCATTTGCCGGGTCGCTAGCTTCTTTCACCTACCGCATAAAATTACTTAATAGTTCTCCCTAAGTTGGTCTAAGTTCCTATTAGTCGTGAACCACCATGAAAGAATTGCTTCCTTTTTTCTAGGTAAACTTGAGGGTGAACTGATGGACTTCAAACAAGCCCTTGGCGTCCTCTACAACGACATGCAGATAGTATAACGTAGTAACTGATCTGTACTGATTTTGGAAACGAATGGGTTTGAAAAGATCTCAGGCTTCAGTAAGGTCTGTACAGATATACGTTTACTAGAATTCACCCAGGACAAGGAAGTAATTTGGAGATGGTGTAGTCAACCGTTGATTCGCTTCACAGGCTAATTCGGCTTTCTTTCTAAAAGCCATAAAGGATAAGCTTACCATCCTTTGATTCATTTTCAAGTTTCTTCTTGTTTGTGAGTGATCTTCCGGAATGTACTCGAGTGAAGGGCAGCACCAGAAAGGAGAGTTTCAAGATTATTTTTCCTCAACCTTAACAAGAATCCATTAACAGTACATAGCTATAAAAGACTAATTAATTAACTGTAACTGGCTGTTGAAATGAACGAATATGAAAGAAAGAAGAGCTAAAATTGTGGGAGGTCTTTTAACTTCTCATTTGTCGTCTCGGTAAACAAAAAAAACAATAGAGGCAATGCTGAATCCCCTACAACAACTGAGTGCAATGTGGATAAATAAAGTACTACCACTGCTATACCAGATAACACAAACTAAAATCCAAGAAAAAACTAATTTAAAAAGTTAGTTGCACTTCAGACCCGTAGGCAGGTTGGACGGACCAAATGAGCGCCGGAGGCGCGAGCCCTAGAGGATTCAGGAAGCATGCTCCTCCGGGAAATGTTGAAAATTAGCTTGTCTGAGACTGCATTTCGTGGGTTTTGAAGGCAGTATGATATGAAAACAGGCAACCAATAACGAACTTAGAAACGTGGATATTACTCAAACTTTTGAACTTCAAAATGGCCTTTTTTTGGCGCAGAGAGTACTTTACGTATGTATTTTACAGTTTTAGAGAATTATATCACTATTCAAAAAGAACTAAAATAGAAATAAAGTTGAAAATCCTGGGTTTGTTTTAGCCTGCGAGTTCTCCAATGGGGTCTCGCGCGAGATTTTCGGGCGCGAGCGGTGGATCGCGTGCGGTTAGCGAAGCGAGACGCGACAGCTCAAACCTCTTGCGGCTCGATTCGCTATCCGCTTGCTCCCAGGCTAGGTTTGTTTCAGCAGTGCTGATCACTGATCATGTGGCAAGCTCGAGCTTCCTTGGCTACTTCTTAGCAACTTCCAGATCAATGTTTGTTAGAGAGTGGATGTGCACAAGGGCCAGTGAAGAGAGCTTCTCTTGTGCCGGCTTTGTTAAAAGTGTGTTGCCGTCTTAGAGCACTTGTACTTCATTTTTACTACACGAACAATGAATCAGAACAGAACTGTACTATATATATTTTTTATCATTTCACTTTTTAAAAATCGTTGGTCAACAAAAAAGTGGACCTCCGCAGCCTTTAGGGAGGTGCGAGCGCATCCGTCGCACCCCCCTTCCCTAAGGGCCTGTGACTTCATGGAGTTAAATTCAATTAGAGTATGGCAAAAAGGACTTCAAGTCATACCAGGGGCGCATTAAACTAAACGCCATGACACCTTCTACCTTGTATTTTGCGGCCGTTCATAACTTAACCCGAGAATTGACCTCCCGCGCAAGCCAACTCACTCAGTGTAGACGAAGAGGAATAACGAAAAGTTTGTGATTTGTGATGGAGGCAAATAAACGGTAGATAGATAGATAGATAAAGTGATGATAGAAGCGAAAACAATGCAGCACTCAGAGCACTCAATATAAACCGGCCGTCTTCGTTTGTGGGATTGAGCTTCGAGAAGCAGAGTCGTGATATTAAATTGATTCCTTAATGGACGCATTTATGGTTAGTTTCTAATACTTTTGCCAAACTTTTTATTTTGTGAACAACGCTTACTTGACTCAAGACTTTGCAAGCGTGAGTATCCAGTGTCACTGATTAGGTTAAATTCATCTGATGCCTATCGAATGTTCTTATCGAATTTTGGTGTATGGTTAATACCTTTCCATGATTCCTTTAGCACACCTCTCAAAAGATCTAGAAACACATATTAAAATCCTAATCTATTGATGACCTCCCCATTTGTCAGGTTGTTGAAACTACCAGAAAAAACAACTCTGAACAGTGTCTTGGGTACCAGTTGTAAATGATAAAGGAAGATAAGGAAGATAACATTCTACTGAAAATAGGAGGAGCTGATCATATTGCCGAAAATTGCTTGTTTGTAGCAACTTTGTCGTTTCGAAATGACCTTCTCTGTAGACTCGGATCTATGCAGAATACTTGAGTTCTTCATTCTGTTCGACAAGGTAAAATCTTTTCGCATATGTGTCAGTGACGCAGGGGCACCCAACGTCAATGTTGGAAAAATATCTGTTCGGAAGACGATTTGACATCTAGGATTTTCGGATCATTTGTTGTAAAATTTCTTGCTTGCCTGTCTGTCCTAGGATTTTCGAACATCTAGAAGATGGTATAATTACCCATTTTTAGCGGATTTTTACCCTGAAAAGCTCACCTAGAAATTTCGGGAGAATTTTTCTGGCTGTAATTTTCGAAAACGTTAGTTTTGATCCCTATAATTTTCGGATCACTAGACTTTCAGCTAGGAAACCCGAACAGATGAAAAATTTTTACGGGATAAAAATATGCCTATATCTACCGTTTAAATACTAAAATACGTTTAACAATGCTTTGTTTAAGTGGTTTTGAACTATATTCTCGTTGGGTGCCCCTGGTGACGTTCTAGATAGCGTGACTTCGAATGTCAACCGCGTCCTTATCAACAGTTGAGATGTTTATCAACGACGGCTAAAAAATATTGATGAAGAAATTTCTCTTGACAGAGTCTTGCTGCTACTTATATCCATGCAATCGAAAGGTGTTGAACTCCAAAATCTAGTACAGTTCTCTTCAGATGAAGTCGTGGAGGGGCTTGGACAATAAGCATCGCCTATTATTACCGAAAAACAAGTGCTGCTTTCATAATGACTTTTTAAACGTGTCAATTGACATCTAGCAGTGGCAGGGGAGAATATCCTTCAAATTATAAATAACTAAAATTATAAAATGGAATTAAAAATGCAATAAATTACAATTAGGAAAATTGTAGTGGATCACAATTAAAATTGTTCCGAATTAGTAGTTAATTAGTAACACCCACTACATCCGTCTGTTACTTACGGTAGGTCAAGTCTACGTATCGTTATCTTGTTTGAGACTGGCAGCCAAATAGCTTGCTCCACAGTCTAGAGCCTAAATATCTAATCGAATTGTTTTCCATTCGAATGAATGACTGTCGGTCTTAAACATATCTGATTCACAAATCGTCCTGCAAATTATTTATTACAAAGAAAAATGAACCATTCCTAGGTCATAGCGATGCCCCTGCTGTCTAAATTCGTTTAGTTTCCTCCATATAACTTTGAGAAGTAGATACCTCGTCGACGCTGACCCAGTTAACGTAGAGTTCATGCAGAGAACGCTTTTCTCAAGTGGGTGATTTTTTAGTGTCGGTAAGCGAAAAACGTCGATGGGGGTTTTCGTGACTTCTATTGACTACTTGTCATTTTTTTTCGAAAAGGCCACTAAAGCAATTAGCGTTTGTCTCTCCCTCTTTTGACACAACACAAGTAAAAGCCTTGCATCGTTGCCCAGTTCATATCCAGACCGGACCTTCAAGAGCCCGTTGAAAAAAAAAAAACGTCTTTAAGCAAAAGTGAACTCTTCTGTTAAACCAAAATAGAAGGTGCTTCCTCGCCATGAATTTCTCTCCTTCAAACGAAAGAAAACCTCTAGCACCCAGCTTAAGGCTTCCCTGCAACTCTCTTTCGGTCGACTTTGTGTATTGAGATTCTTGAACGCTCTAACGCTGTTGGTAGATTGTGCAGTACAGACAGGAGGCAGCCTTTTCAGCGCTCGACCAGGCTTGGGCGTCTTCACAGTAACCCACGAGATGCAATTTAGAACACTAATTAATGAGGGAACAGCGGGGGGAACAGCAGATAGCTCTCGACTCAGTGTTGCTGTGGTTAGAAACAATATTTTCTGCGACCAGCCCTGTGCATTATACTCTTAGGTTATCTTTCTTTCATTCTTAAAACAAACATAACAGGCATTACAAGAGGGAAAGGAAACTCTAGGGCCTCAACAAATACCCCACTTCAGTAAAGTCTGTTTATTGTCAAAATAACCTTTAAAAACGGCTTAGATTAGGAGGATTTGCATTTTTAATAAACTCTGAAGCATTTACTAATTGAAGTCTGTAAAGCACTTTTTCGTTGATAACCAAACACATGAAAACCAGAGGAAGTAAATCAAATTACTCTTCTTCAGGGGCTATTAGTTTTTTCTTATTTAGTTGAGGTAAAACATGACGCATTTGCGTGACTCTTTTTTGACGTTTCTGTGACTGAGTTAGAGCGGACCGGATGAGGAAAGCATCTGTCTTCTCACCAGAGGAACTCAAAGCGTAAAGGAGCATTTGTTCTAGATTCCACAGTTCTGTGATCTAATCGGAAACTATATCGAAGGTTTCTTTGGAAGTGCGAAAATTCTTTTGTCTCCGTAAAATTGGGAGAATTCATTCACCCACAGGAAAATTATATCGGACAATAAATAAAGGTGTCCCTTTCTCAAGCAACAAAGGCCTTGTTGTTGTCGTCGTAGACGGGACAAGCCTCTTGGATCCAGTCCTGACGCATGGCTTGCGTGTGCTATAGCGCAGAGTGTTTAGTGAGGCAGGCGAGCAGTCTTCTCCAGACTGAAAACTGCAGGTAGGAAATGATTCGTTTTCAAAGAATGTTCTCAGAAGGAGATTATTCAAACTCTATCCTTGGAATGTATCGTGTGAGCGCGCTTCTCGATGAGTGATGAAGAAGTGTAGACAAGGGGATCTTCAAGGAATTAAACTGGGAGAAAGATACAGTTCAATCAAAACATACCAACATGTACGTGTGTGTATTGACCTGGATTACTGTGCGTTGTGTATCTTCCCTCTTTATGATTTGGGATATTGCCAGTCATTTTGGCAATGAGTGGCCTGACGTCCTGGACAATGAAAATTACTTCCATTTTTTTTTCTGCGGAACTAGCGGCGTGACCCAGCTGTGAACAATTATGATATAAATGACAATGCTATTTTGCTTGTTTGACAGAGAAATTTTGTTCTTGCATTTCTCTCATATATAGAAATCGTATCCATTGTCATTCCATCGTGTAAGCCTTGCCTCGCGAAGGATGCGATGTTCACTTTGTTATCTCCGAAGAAAGTCGTGGATGATCATGTGAAGTTGAGAGATTTCAACGTTAATTTCTTTTCTTCAAATCTTACCAATAATATCTTCAGGTGAGTTTGTGTGCACGTTTCGCTTTTTACCAGGCGTAGTTCGGAAAACAGCCCCAGTGATGTGCATGCCTATGGGCCAATCGGTAATCAAGCCCTCGAGTCGGATTGATACAACAGCACTTTTGGGTATTAATTAAACTGTGATGCGATGGCAAGGGTCGTGTCACATGTTAATAAGCCGGTTACAAGGTCACTTTTCATTTTAATGTTTGAATAATTGTTGGAAAGGCACCTATCGCTTTCTTGGGTTTATATCAGCTGAGATGTTTGAGGACCGTCATTATAAACGCTAAGGTGACAATCCATGGTGACCTTGAAGTTGTTTCATCGGATTAATCCTCTTTCCTCTTTATTATGAGTTTCTTTTGCAAATTGATATATCTCAAGGATACCGCTTTTACACCAAAGTTCCAGCTGAAAACGTTCTTTAGCAGTAAATGTACCCTTGATTTTCCTTCTTTCCTTATTCATCCATTTAGTGCTGGTGCTATAAAGAGGGAATCCCCTTTTCTCATTTTGTGCTGATACCCAATTACCCATAAACTAGTGATTTCCATGAAATGAATTCATGGTGTAGGGAAAGATCGAAAGAGCAACTTGTTGTATTTTTGGCAACTTGTTCACTTAAATAAGTCTTTACATTTTTGCAAGACAGTTTGCATTATACTTTCTTGCAGATGTTTTATAATCTGTTCACTTGTCCTTGGTGCTGTCACTGCATATGGTCATGAAAAGAAAGTTGCGCCCAAATTTCCTGAATTAAAACAAAAAGGTAGGAAATGTGATCATCAAATGTTATGCTCTGCTTTACTGGCAAGCATGCTATATCTGTCAGCTCATTAATTGGTACTTTCTATAAAGATCTCTGATTTGTATGAAGGGGCCATTGATTTGGTTGATAATCTTTTCTAACAAGTCATTTAAAAAAGTCTTGTTTCACAGAACATGGTTTCAATAAAAGCAAACCTCCCGAGCATGGATATAATATAGCTTTTGTTTCAGCAACTATTGGCTATTGTGTGGAACAGTGTTCTCACCAGGATTTTGTCTTAGGGAGTTCCATGGCCCCCCTTCCTGAAAAATAGGGGAGCTTAAGTGGGACAAAGTTACTTGCGCTTCATGACAAAGGTGGAAAAACTCCTAAGTTGTGATTTCTCTGTGCATTTCATCAAGGCATGTTCAAATTGGAACTCTTGCAATGGTGGGCCTTCGCCAATATTGTAATTGCATTTGATTTGTTTGGCTCAAGACAGATCGTACAGGTTATGATCTTGTACACTTTCTTAAATCCTTGCTACTTTGGGACGAAAGAATCTAATTTTCTCTGTACCACGACAAATAACATGAGATCACACTCTAAATTATCTGTTACACAAAGTGTCTACCTGATCCAATATGGCGGTCAAGATGTTGAAGATGTTCTATGCTTGTGTGACTGATGAAGGAAGAAGTCAATTGAAGGCTTTGAATACTTTGGTGAACTGTTTTAATTCAGTTGAAGAAGCAAACTGTAGTATTTGCTTCACCATTAAAAAACTGCTAACTTACTTCTGAAAGTCTGTTTTGCTCTTAGCATTCTTGTGCGCCCAGCAGCACTTTTCCATGGGTAGCGGGTGATGGGTGATGGGTGGCGAGTGGCAGTGAAAGAAGTAAGATAATGTCGGGCGTTACTAAACACAGGAACGGAAGGGAACGGAACGGAATATACCGGAATAAACCGGAATATGCCGGAATGAGGCGTAATGACACCGGAATGAAATGGAATGAACAAGAATGGTACCGGAATATACCGAAACGAGCCGGAATGACACCGGAATGAGGCGGAATGACACAAATAAAGCGGAATAAACCGGAATATGCCGGAACAAGGCGGAATGACTCTGGAATAAAACAGAATGACACCGGAATGAGACGGAATAAAGAAGAATGGTACCGGAATATACCGGAACGAGGCAGAATGAAAACAGAATAAGGCAGAAAAAGCCAGAAGGACGCCAGAATCAAGCTGATTAGCATGGACCGGAATGACAAGGAACAAAAAGTAATTTTTATCAGTCTAGACTGTGGAAGAATAATTGTTGCAGAAGAGAGAGACTGACTGAATCTATTTCCGTATATCTCCATCACGTGTGGGTCGTGGGAAGCAGGCAAGCAGCAACGGTAATTAGTTTGTGGTTCGCTGAACTTGATTGTGAT
>OX421448.1:14275779-14318279 GCA_949126865.1 Montipora capitata | reverse complement strand
TCCGAGACATAAACACTCTATTGTCTTTATTGCAGTGTACTGTCGATGCTATAAAGTCTCAATAACTTTCGGTCAATTTGGCGAATTTCAAATTGTTGCAGATTATGAAGGAAAAAAAAAACACATATTGCCCAAAGGTTTCCAAAATTCGAAAATTACCACTTCTCTCCACGTCCTGTACTTTGGTCGTATGTGGCAGTACACAATACTGCAGGGAACAGACCGGTAGGAAGCTTATCCTTATGCATGAACATGATATATGGAGCAATTTCCTTGCCAGGGAATGAAAAAAAATAACCCGACGAAGTGTGCGTTAGTCACACGAAATGCATTGGAGAATAAAGAGAGTTATAAATAAAGAGAGATAACTACTTGCTCTGTTATGACTGGATCACAATTATTTTAAGTTTATCTGTCATGCAATTCCAGACCTTTCTAGAATTATCTAAGAATCTGTAATTTTTGAGAAATTTCTTTCATGTGACTCAGCAGTTTCCACAAATAGTACACCTTGTAATAGACTATAAATAGCAACAGAACTTTCTAGATGCTTAGAGTAAAAGTATAAAAGCAGGCTTGTAAGTTATAGAAAAAACTCTTTGCCGGAGGGCTTACCCTAGTGTCCAGCAATGATTGATGGATGCGATAACTGTGATGAAGCTATAATCGACTGCGATAACTATGGTGGAGATATAACCTTTGACCTTGCTATATCCGGAGAGAAGAAAGAGAAGAAGAGAGACGATAGCTGAAAAGGCAAGAAGATTAAGAGGTCAGAGTTTTTTATGAAGTGCTCCATAAAAGTTTGTGTACACAGAAAATCAAGTGAGTGGAAAGAATCCAGTAAATCAAGAAAGTCAAGAATTGTTGTGTCTAGTCGGTGGAACTTGGAGTTCGAAGTTACTCAAGATCAATACCTGAATGGCCATGAAAGACACTTTGCTTTACGAACTGCTTAACTTAATCTTTAACCAAAGTAATTGTAACAGTGTAAAACTAATTAAATAATAGTGAAAAAGGGTAACTGCTCGTTGTCACACTTGCCTTGCCTTGTTCGCGGACATTTCCTGGTTATTCCAGGAGGTAACAGTTCGCAAAAGTGCTACTCAGCCGCTTAAAAAAATTCATCATTCATCTTTTCCTTCCTACCCGCTACTCACCACCTGTCACCCGTGGAAAAGTGCTGCCCTTTGATAGCTTTATAATGCACAGTTTCTATTTTTCATGTGGGAATGCCGCAAGAGCATGGCTTGGTGAGAACACTGTGGAAGTTGTGATTGGTTTTATTGTTGAAAAAGTCACAAGAATTTTTAGTCAATGACCAAGCATGGAAATCTTACTGCATTTTTTCATAATTCTGTGGAATCTCATCTTCAATCCATCAGTCAAACTTTCCACGGTGCCGAAATCAAATGATGTGTGATATATAACTTACCAATCAGAATCTTATGTTCCCATGGTACATTCATATATTTGAACTTGACACTGATGGAAAGCAATGGAATCTGTACAAATCTTTTTACTCAACAAGCTCTGAAAAAAAGTCATAGTGATATTCTAGCTGTAAACTAAACAACTTTCTGGAGGCAGAGTCAATCTTCCCGGCTATGTTTGGAATTTTGATTGATGGAAGCCAAAATGCAGTGTGGCGCTAGATCTTGGAGGTGAGAATTTCTGCAGGATTATGAAAATTGTAGTAACTGCATGATTACATTGGGCACTCAAGCAAATTACAAATTAATTTGAGGCACAGTGTAAGGACCGTTGAAAAAATAGCTGTGACAAATAATGTAAGGGAATTGGCAGAGAAATCTTACATTGAATACTGTACTGTATCAGGATGTAATATGGGTAAGGAAAGTTTTACATCATTGTTTAAATGTTACCTACCGGTATCTTGTTATCTGTCAAGGGAGGATAATGTCTCACTGGATAACTCAATGGTTTTGAACGCTTTCATCCAATTTTCCACATAACTATGCCAACAGATTTTTATCTTATTAATCTTTTAAGGTGCACATGGACCTGGAGAATCAGAAAGATCTGGATTAACCACTTTAAGAGAGAATAGTACAACAAATTATGAAGACAAAAATACAAATTTGCCATTTTATTCACACAAAGACTATTTGTTAACCTCTAGCCCAGTTAAATACTCTTTACTGTTCACTCTTAGGCAGAAATTAGAAAGAGGTAGATTTCTTTTACATGTAAGAGCTGTTGAAAATAGTTTAGCAGAAACTTTGTTCAGTGTTGTAATTCAGAATAGAACAGTTTTTTTTCACAACAATAATTCTGTATTTGGTGTGTTTAATTTAGCAAATTTGTCATCTTGGCAAAAACTTATTGTAAGCTTTGATCACAAAGAAATATCTGTAACCCAGGAGTGTGCTGAATTCAGCTTCTTTTCTATACCAAACAAACCTGAATTGCACAACTGGGAGGAGATCACTGTTACAGTCCAAACAGACAACACTCACAGTGACAATCAGGTAAATGAGAAGGACAGGAAATAGCAATGATGTCCCCAGTTTTATGTGGGTGACCCAAAAATACTGACCCCCGGTCCATGGACTACCCAAACGGACTACCCCAAAAATACTATTTCAAGTGAGGACTATTGGTCGTACAGCAGCGTCACAATCAGTGCCAAGCCTAAACATCCATTTTAAACAGCATTGGTCAACAGTATTAAAATGGGTGCTTAGACTTAAATACTTTTGACCAACACTGTTTAAAATGGATGTTTAGGCTTAGCACTAATTGTGATGCTGCTTACGACCAATAGTACTCACTTGAAATAGTATTTTTGGGGTAGGCTGTTTGGGTATTCCGTCGGGGTAGTCCATGGACTGGGGGTCAGTGTTTTCAGGTCATCCGTTTTATGTAGTTTACGTGGCTATACTGTTTCATTCCCATTAATGAAATTATCACTGACTGAGGGAAATGGTAAATTCTGGACCATTGGCTGCCATTGACATCATCTTCTGGATGAATGGAGCTCCCAACTTCTTACAGCTGTGAATGAATTACCTCCATCTTCAACATTTAAGGACAATTATAGAATGCATACTAACATGCTGTCCCCACGTCCCCTGATATGTGTTGTATCATGCATAATGATCATTCACAAGGGGATCGTTAATAAAGGAACATATAAAGTATGGTCACGGTTCATCCAATGTAGTGTAGTATAATCCAGTAATATTCTTGATCGACTACACTGTGTAGCAGTACTGTTGGTGATTAAAATGGGCCTCCAGTAACACTATTTGTTAATTAATATAGTATTCATTGTTTCTCCTTTTGTTTCTAATATTAGGAAGTAATTTGTGAATTACTACTAGTAGATGAACAGGAAGTTGTAGACAAGTTTTGCCAGAAGTCTCTATTCAGCAATTGCTCCTCAGAAAGAGACAGTGTGGCCAAGCAACATATTCAGGTGATTTTCCCCATTCAGTGATAATGATTTCTGGTGTTACTATGGGACGTATAGCTTCTTTTTTGCAAATATGGTGATGAGCCTGGTGTGTGGGTTTTAATACCTCACGAACATTTTTGTGGGATTTTATGTGAGGTTGTGCTCAGAAAAGTTATGAGGAGTACTTAATTTAATTAAACAGTACATGTCAAAAATGATAAATTCGATCTGTGGTAATTTAACAGTTAAGGTATGCAAATGAAATTAACATAATTTTAGTGCGGCTTGAATATCCTGTAAAAACCAGCAGATAAACTGCACCTTTTTTTCCAAATATCGTCGCTAGAAATCAGGGTATGGCTATCAGCGGGAACATTTGAAAAAGGTGTGACAGTCGTAAATTTCGATGCATGCAATTTCCGTTAATTGACACTTTGGAAAAGTATGTAAATAAACCCAGAAAAGGATTTTTTTTGTTTGAAAGTGTTTTTTCCATCACTGTTAGGTTCTCAAAGCAAAAACAGGTAGTCCTCTTCTAGAGGGATAAGCTAGAATGGATTTTAACATTTCCTGAAATTTTTTTAAGCAAAAGATTTTGAGATAAATTTTCAGTCCAAGTGTTATGATATATCGGGTTTTGCATTTGTTACCTTCCATCAAAGTTGAAAATAGTGTTTTCGGCCGGGAGGTTGGACAAACTATGGTAAAAAATCAAAACAGGTCAAACAATTGAAAAATGCCGATGCTGTTTTGTACATCAAACTGTGTTAAAATAGTCTTGAAGACTTCAGCTGAATCAGACGAAAAGCTTTTTGAATTGTAGCTCCGTATATAGGGCGACTCTTAAGCAGTGTTCTAAAGCTGAGAAAATGCCAAGTAAAGTTTTCATAGTCAAGTTACGATTTTGCTGTGACCCTGTAAATGTTCTTTTTTGGGGTTTTTCGAAATTCAATACTCTGTTAAAATTGCTGCCAAAAAAAAAAAGATTTTCAGAAATTTTATATCATCAAACCTATGATATGAGACCTTAACTGGCTTCAAGTCCTTGCACGACGCAAGGCTTAATTCTCGGCGTTGCTAAAACGAGGGTAAGGGTAAGACCAAGGGTCACAGTAAGGGTAAGGATACGAATACAGAACGTTTCCTAAAAATGCATAAAAGCTAACCTTAAACTTTTGTTTAGGCCTAATTAGGCCTAACGTTAGCTTTTATGCATGTTTAGGATACTTTAAATGTATTCGTATCCTTACCCTTACCCTGACCCTTGGTTTTACCCTTACCCTCGTTTTAGAAACACCACTTAATTCTTGTGTGATTGACAAACACAAGTTAAGAAATAAACAAAAGGCTCAAAACATCAATAAAGAGAAGGAAAATTGTCCAAAACACCTGCCACAAGGCCAGCTTTTCAACTGGATGGACACATGTTCCTGACTTCTGCGGAATAGATGAGGCCATCTGCACCATAGGGTCCACGATTTGTCTGAGATGCCACTGTCCTATCAGTGGGAACATTGCCATCCACAAGGATGACATGAGATCTCCACAGTGAAGGTTGTGCTGTATGCTATGCCACTTAATTACTGCATTTAACCAGTTGGGAAACGTACTCTCTCCTCCAATGGCACCAAGAATTGACTGTGGCACCATCAATAACAAAGCGACATATTACTGGGTTGCCATATGGCAATCCAGTCAGAGATTGAGTGGAATATTTATCCGTATTCTTTTCTTTTTTTTTTTTTTTTTTTTTTCGTGTCGGGGAAAAGTCTTTCCTGTCACTCCTCTTCTGTGCATATTTTTGGTAGGTTTCAAGGGGTGTAGTAGAAATGCATAGATTTTATCTTGTGGACACAGTATATCGTGGAAAATCATTGTAATGTGAAATTATGGTGCTTTAGTGGATCTTTAAACAACATATACCTTTATGGAGCTCAAGAATGGAATGTTAATTAGATAAAAAAGACAGGCAGTGAAAAATGAATATCTGGAATCTTAAAAGCGATGAGTAATATAAATGGTCTTCAACAACAATGTTTCTAATGTTTTACTAACTGCGGTTTTCAATTGAGTGTCGAAAGTAATTAGCGAATTACTTTGGTTTTGCATTTACTTCACCGTGTGATTGGTGCAAAGTTCTCTGGCCACTTTTTCAACCAATCAGAAGTGAAAGCAAAACCAATCGTGGCTCACGCGTGCACATTTTCCCGTGCTTTGTGTCGGCTATGTGTAATTACTTCCAGTTTTGATTGGTTTACTGGATTGTCTCAGTCCTTTTTGATTGGCCAAAGTAATTACTTTGGTTTTGGTTTTACGACACTCATTTGAAAACCGCTCTATGTACAACACTGAAACCAAATGGCAAATTCTGCGTGGGTTTAACAAATACTGAAGGAATCGAACGCCTTGAATGCATCTGTGTTTACTGAAGTCACATCTCAGTTGTCTGGCTGTTTACATTTATTTTGTACTCAAATCTGCACAGTCTTTAGGTAAAAAAAAGTGGAAATGTGACAGTGAAGAATTATTTGAAAGGAAAGCTTTTTGTCTATTTTGTGCTTCATTATTCACGGAAAAGGTTCTTCAGAAAAGGGTTTGATCCTGAACTGTGGGACAGAAATTTACTTAATTGCAAGGCAGATTGTGGAGTCAGTACAACTGATATTAAGTCAACCGGTTTTCAGCAAAACGTGGTGCCCTTTCCTACATGAATCAACCCCACATTCTGAGGACTAGTACTGATGGCACTGATGATGCTGATGATCGCACCTCAGGCACTCGAAACAGACCTTTCTTGTTTTGACAATATTCAATTTCCCAGCATTTCTCTATGTTGGCAGGAAGTAAGGTCAGGCATGTGACCTCGGCATGACCCTTATCACACAGTGAATACTTTTGTGGCGATAAAGCCTGATTAGTGGTTGTGACCATGGTCTGATATTTTTGTGGCTTCAACCACGGCTGTGCAGACCCTCCACTAAATCTGTTCTTTGTGGGAATGGTTGACTGTTCATTAATTGTAATGTTCACGCTTTTGCACTGTTTTGGCAAGTGTCTGGGCCCATTCAGCTAAACCCTTGACATCCTCAGACACCTGTTCTTGCTCAATTTGCCGTACCCATTCATCTTTGTCTGTTGCGGGCAACTTGCAAACTAACTGCATACAAAGGGGGGTAGCTTGTGCCTGTAATCAGGCTGGTCCAAAGCAAACACAGCTGCTTGCAATGCATCAGCAAGCCTCTCACTATCCTTTTCTTTGATATTGGGCCAGTTAGTTACAATGTATGTGATGCAGGTGTGAATCTACAACTTTACTGGGATCACCATACTTCTGAATCTATTGCTTCACTGCCCTTTCATAATCACCTGGTTCCCCTGTTAAACAGGCAATTACATCATTCTGTGACTTTTATCGCTAAGGGATTTATTCAGGTGAGCTAACTTGAGCTTTGTTTTGATCAATCGTGCGGCGAACTTGAAATCCCTCAAAAGTATGGCCACTTATCTGGGTTTCTGGCAAAGGTTGGGACCTTAACACCTTTGAGTCCACTTTCCTTACTGTATGGGGCACAGGGCTAAAGAACCAGCAGCCTCTCTGATTCGGTTTGCTTTTTTGGTCACACTTCTCAACTTCGCTCAGCTGTTGTATTATCTGGACATCCAATTCCAAATATAATCTCAATCTTTCCTGGTTTTTTTTTAAGTCCAATTGAATGTAAACTCATTTTATTGATAAATGTTTACAACAGCACAAATACACATTCGTCATCTAAAAAAAAGGTAGCGACAAAGAAGTTCCTAAAACATGTGATCCGCTTGCCCCAAGCACGTGAGGTCCTAATCTCACAAGAAACATGTAAACAACAACTTAACAGATGAGATAGTGTCATTAAAACTTCCATTCGTATTTCTTAACAGGTTTTTCCTTTAAACCACGGTATCCTGAACTTAAACTGTAACTCCAGCTTAGCCCAATTTATCCTGATCTGGTATCTGGCTCAAAGGACCAAACAATGTGATGTCGAATTCTCAGCTTTTTAGTTAATAAAAATGATTTAAATGGCTTTCAGATAAATATTGCGTGACTGTTAAGGCTGGACTTTCTGTCCACACCATCCTCTTGTTCTGATGTCATTGTCTAACTAAAATTAACTGGTGTCCAGTCATTGCACGACAAGAGGCTTAATTCTTGTGCGGTTGACAAACAAAATTTAAGAAAGAAACAGAAGACTCAAAACATCAAAAGTCTAAGGAAAACAAAATTCAAACATTTATGTTAATGTTAAATCTTTACGTTAAAGGGAAATCAAGAAAACAGAACAGCGTTATCTGGCCAGCAATTTGTGAGTAATACAAGATCCTTTTATCTAGATGTGATGCGATCTTAATTAAATGGTGAACTTTCAACTAGTCAATATTAGTGGTGTAGTACATTATATTTTATTTCATTAAAGTTGAGAAATTAACGAAGAATGAAAACTTAACTAAGATTTTGCTGAGAGCTTATAATTGTATATGTTGCAGTCAATTTTTGTTTTCAGTTTATTTTAATTTTCCACTAGTTATTTTTTTCTTTTCGAGTACTAGGTTGCCATGCCAGCACCTTCTGGAGTAAAGGTAATCAAGCATTAATGCGAGTTGAGAACCTAAATAAGCCACAAGGACAATGAAGGCCAATGCAATGTTCTTCAATCATTGTGGTCTTATCATATTATGTAAAGCCATGTCACTTGAAAAGCTTTCAAAAAGGTCATTAGCTATATTTTCTCTTTGTGTGGTAAAACCAGCCAAGTTACCTAGGTGTGTATAAGTTATTGTAAAAAATAATCAATCGTGAAACCTGGATTGTTTTTGCATTCTAAACCTTGTTGTTGATTAGCAACTTGTCATGTTGATGTCCATACTTCAATTCTCTCTCTGAAAAATAATTATTATTACTATGTTACTAGGCTATATAATTTCATTTTACCTTTGGTAATGAATGACTTCCTCGTTGATTTATTTTGTTCAAATTGCTTGGTGTTCTTGAGACACAGCCTTATTTAGTAGCACAGTACTTACTGAAATAACAGTGCCACATAAAATACAATACATGTACTGCATACCAGTGATGATGTTGCAAAGTGTTGCTTTAAATTCTCTTTTACAGGACACCTCAAGAAACCCAAAGAATAAGGGAATTACACGAATCATTTCAAGAGTGATTGAGACAGCTGTGCATCCAGTATGTCTTTAGGGCACTATACAGTTTCATTTCCTTCTTCTCTTGATCCCGACCCTCAAAATAAAGAAGACAGTTTGTACATCTCACCCTATACTAGACAATGCTTCCTTTAACTGTTCCAACGCACATGCATGAATCATAAATAGTAACCCTCAAAATTAAGAAGACAGTTTGTACATCTCACTCTATACTAGACATTACTGTTCCAAGGCACATGCATGAATCATAAACAGTGTTATCTAAAATGCTATTGTACTGAAAGACATGTTTCATGTTAACCCTGATGAATGAAATGAAGAGATTTCTTTTTCACTGTTGACTCATTTTTCTTTTTCTTTTTTCTATATTAGGGACCTGTAGGTATAATGGGACCAAAGGGCTTAAAAGGCGATAAAGGAAGATCGGTAAGGAAGGGAGGAAACCTATTTTTATCATAAGAAATTCAACACCTTTCATGCAAATCTGTGGGTTATAAATTGCTTTTACTTAGTTTGATTGTCCAGTTTAGGATAAAGATGATGAACTCTACTCAATGTTGGAATTTAACTTTTCTCCACAATTTGTTTCACCAGGGACCATATGGCAGACCTGGGAAATCTGGTTCTCCTGGTCCACCAGGTGTAAAGGTAAGTTTTGAAAAAAATATGGGCATTTTTAATACAAAAAAACAAATGGAGACTTTGATATTTTGTAAAATGTGATTACAAGCAACGTGGTTGAATGAATGAGTTTTAAAGAACAATGTAGTGGGTACAAAGCTCTTTTTATATTTTAAAGTAATAATTATTGTTCATGCAAGAGGACATCCAACACAAGTTCATCTCCAATTTGTTTTTAGGGTACTCTTGGACTTGAAGGAGATCCTGGATATGTCGGACACCAGGTAATCATTGATGCCCGTGACATCTTTCAAGATTGAAGCTCTTCTCTTCTGTATTTGTTCAAACTTATCTGAACTATTCACTTTTACTGTTGATGATGTTTAAAGTAGCATGATGACACTGTTAACAGGAAATCATATATTTGTTCACTGCATTTGATCCTCTTTTTTCAGGGACGTTATGGTAAGAAGGGTCCAAAGGGACTACCTGGGCCAATAGTGAGTGTCTTTTACCTAAAATCTGACCTCAAATTAAATTATGTGGTCTGTGAATTTATTCTAACAGTAAGATATAATGTCTAAGAAGTAGATGTGAATATAATAATTATTATTGTTTAAGAAGCAACCAGCTTTTGTCATCATGACCAGCAGTAGTACATTGTACTTGGCTAGGAAAATTCTTTTCAATATCCTTTTAATTTAAAGAAAAACACGACACTCCTGAGTTTTACAGATATGTTTCGGCAGTTGCCTCTGCCATCTTCAGTGTGAAATGAACAGTAAATTCCAGTGAAATATAAATACTAGAGAAATTACTGGAATTTATTGTTCATTTCACACTGAAGATGGCAGAGGCAACTGCCGAAACATGTCTGTAAAACTCAGGAGTGTTGTGTTTTTCTTTAAATTAATTTCATCACTGCTTTTATCCAGAAAATCCTTTTAACATTAGTGCATTCATAACTAAGTGCTAATAATGATGTGTGCTCAAAACTAACAGAGGAATATCCTTAATTTTAAGTATGACTTTACTTCAAGGGTGATGCTGGTGAATCAGGTATGACTGGACTACCAGGAGTTGAAGGTATTCAGGTAAGAGGTTATAAATTTCCATCTTCAAACTTAGAATACAGGTAGACGGTAGGCATGCTTTTAATAATATTAGAAAAAAAAGTGTTTTCTTAAAAGCTACCAATTACAACTGATTGATGGAAAGTGATGTCTCTCTTAATGTCCACTTAAAGGACAGTTCTGGCAGACTTACAAGTAACTTCTGTCTTTGATTATCTAGTAATTGAATGTTAATACCCAAGTCGCATAATTATGGAGGTTGGGTGCCCAGGAACATGGGCACCCAACCTGGGTAGAAAAAAGCGGGCACCCTACCTGGGTAAGGGAACCAATCAGAGTTGGGATATACAGTTGGTATGCATCACTTGACTACCAACCTAAAGTCTTGATAAGGAGGTGATCAGGGACTCCCTGGGCAGCAGCTGTTGTGGCTGTGCCAATTATGCAAAAGCTGTGGGCAGAGTACAAGCCAGAATAACCTGCAGCGTGTAAGATAGACTGTATTGTAGAGGACAACTGCTGTCAGGTTGAGGGGCAACCATCAGCATAGCAAAACGAAGGCCCTGGGACAGGGCCATACAATGCCAAAAAGTTACCAGTGGCTGCCACTGGGCAGATAGTGCTGTTGCCCAGGCCTACATAGTTGTTGCAACCCACCAGAAAGGGGTCTGTCTTTGAGCATTTGATTTGTATCTTGAAGCAAGTGGGGTCCCACAGTGCATCGGCCTGCACATCGCTAACTGCCAGTTGGATACTAGGGCCAAATGGTGGATTGGTTGTGAACTTGCCTGCACAAAGGAAGCCAAAGAAACCATGGCAGCACACTGCCCACTGCATGTCATGGTCCCTTGCATTTAGATCTAAGGACTGCTGAAGGACTTTTTGTATATTTATTGTAATGGAGAACACTTACCGGTAACATTGGATGAACCTTGTACCCATTTAATGCCTCTTAATAGACTCTGGAGTTGAAGACCATTGACAAGGGGATCGGGCAAGCCATTGTTGATGTGAAGGGTACACCTTGATGGACAAGTGGTGAAGGCTATTGTTCAAAGATGTCGCAAAATGCATAAGTGATTTTTTATCAGAAGGTAGAAGAGCCCCATCTGGACTTACATGGCCATCCTGAAGGCAAAAACTGACATAGCAATGCAGGGAAGACAGGTGCACACGACTATACGAAGGGGCAAGGCCCTGTGCGAGGAAGAAAATGACATCTCTCATTCAATTGACTTGCAGCGCTGTAAAAGATCTGGAGGGATTGGTGTCGAAAATCACTCTGCTAATGGGGCCATGAGCCAGAATTGCTGAAACTGGAAGCCAGAAAGAGCATCCGCAACTGGATTGGCTTTACCACAACTGAAGAAGCGGTAAAATAGAATGAGTGGCACACTGGTAACAAAGCTAAATAACGCAACAAAACCATTAACCCACATCTCTGGAATTACCAGAAGACAGGACCACCACCGACTCGTTATCATGTAAGAACTCAACCCTCTGTGACACCCATTAAGGTCCCCATAAGTATGCTGCCACAACGATAGGAACAGCTCTTTGTAAGCAATAGGTGGGGGTTGATGCAAGGATGACCAAGTACCACAGAATCACTGGTTATTGAAAATGGCTTCATAACCCAGAGTACCTGACAGGTCAGAAGAAACTTGAAAGTCAGGAAGAGGGAAGGGGGCCCGTCCTGACATCTGGAAGAAAGTGAGGCCATCCCAGTTTTGGAAAAGTTCTTGCCACCAGGTTAGATCCAGACGGAACTCCTAGGGCCAGCTTCTCGAAAGTCCCGAAAACTTTTCGTGCCTGAAAAGCCATCTGTGAAATTGCTAACCGTTTGGAAAGCCAACCTTTTAACATGTTTTCAAGGTAACAAAAAGAAAAATAACTGTGAAAATTGACAAATTAAATCCTCTTCGTTCTTGAGATACAAAGGGAATTGTGACATCCGAAAATGGCCCGTAAAGTTTCAGGACTTTCGAGAAAGAGCCCCTGGTTCAGCCTAATGGGGTGGTCATCATGCCTGAAGGTACACAGTAAGTTGATCATGCCACCGAGGAACGTCCTTTCCCTAGATTGGCGATGTCTACGAATGGTGTTGGCGCAACAAATGCTATGTGGACATGACTCTCCCCTTTGTTCTGCGTTCAGCCAGTGTTCTCACCAAGATTTTGTCTTAGGGAGTCCTAGGTCCCCCTTTCGTGAAAAATAGGGGCCCCACAGGAGCTTAAGTGGGGCATTTACTCGCTTGATTTGTTTGCCACAATACATTATCTTACAGGTCATGATCTTTTTGTCAGTGTCATAGGCAAGCCATGTGCATTTTTTTGGTTTTATCAACGGAGTTGATAATGTAAATTGGCCACCGTACAGAGATTCTAAAAGCTTTTAGAATCTCTGTACGGTGGCCAATTTACATTATCAACTCCGTTGATAAAACCAAATTTTTGTATACTACTTCCCCACCGACGCAGCACCACAGTTTCTTTAGAAACTACCCCTTCATTCATGTGCATTTTGACTGCCATACCCTCTGAAAAACACGGTGTTTCTTCAGTGAAACAACTTTTTTATCTTTACTTGCTACATTGTCCTTTTCATTGTCCTCTTCACCTTGGTACATTAGGCCGAAAGAGTCTAATTTTCTCTGTGCCACCTTGAATAACATTAACCCACACACTAAATTATCTGTTTCATAAAGTACCTACTTGTACCTGTTCCAATATGGGGGTCAAAATGTCGAAGCTGTGCTATGCTGGTGTGACTGACGAAGGGAAAAGTCAATAAAATAATTGATTGCTTGGAATACTTTGATAAACTGTTTTCATTCAGTTGAAGAAGAAAAGAGCTGGACTATTCGCTTGACCATTAAAACACTGCTAACTTACTTGCAAAACTCTGTTTTGCTCGTAGCATCCTTGTGCACCCAATTGAGTGCATTTGCATGGGTTTTAATGTGCCATTTCTATTTTTCTTGCGGGAATCCCACAAGGGCGTGGCCTGATGAGAACACTGGTTCAGTGCCCTACATTTAACAGCTATTGCAAACATGGTCCAGTGGATGGCTACTCGCAACCATGGGGTTGACTTCCTGCAGCATTACGTAGATGACTTTTTGACCTTAGGTCCACCAGCCGCTCCAGTTTGTTACAACAATTTGCAGGTGTGCATCTGGCTGTGCTCCAGGTTGGTCCTCCCCATTCACCCTGACAAGCTGCAGGGGCCTTCTACCTGCCTGCACATCTTGGGTATTGAACTCGACTCTAAAACTCTACAAGCCCGGTTCCCAACTAAAAAAAGAGAAAGGATTATTGCTTTGCCAGGTACTTGGTCTGGTAAGCGGTTTTGCAGGCAGCATGAACTGGAGTCATTGAGTGGGAACCTCCACCATGCTTGTAAGATTGCTCCTCAGGGTAGGATTGCCACATTACGGTGAGTGCTCCCAATATCAAACTTGGCCATAAAGAGTTCTGAGGTGTGAGAGTTCCCTGGCTCCAAGCCGTAATACCTGCTATAAAGGCTTTAACTGTAACATTCTTTACTGAAAATGTGGGCTTGAGAATGCCATCATTAACACTGTGGCCCTCTGGATTTGACAAATCCAAGATTAAACGTTGATGTGCAACTCTGGAAAAGGCAAAGTAGTAAAAGGGCTGGCGACCCTACCATGTGAGACTTTGGCCTTAAGGTAATCATCAGCAATGGATAGGTGATCAAGGGCTGACTGCATGTTGGAGGGGGATGATTGCAAGGATACCAACGAGGCATCAACACTGATGCGGAAAACTTCCCAGAGACCAGTAAGAATGTAAGCAGCTGCCGTCTGATATGAGAAGAAACTGGGACTACTGCAACAGGGTCACTAAATGCACTGCAGCAAACAGAACTGTCCAAACCTGAAGATGTGCTGGTCACATGGGTAGCTGTAACTGGTGAAATGTTGGTGTGAGGCGGGATGAGTTGGAGCCTGTGATGGCAAGTGCAGACAGAAACGTAGGAACAAATACTGGTAATCTTAATGTGCCTGATGAGGCTAGGAGAGATTACGCCACAACCATAGCACAGCCAGAACTAACACTTGTAACAACCGATGGTGGAGTGCTGGACATACGAGCAGAGATGATGGCTGGCAGTGAATTCTCCAATCTGTGGGCCATGGCCACCGCAATTTTGCTGGAAAGAAACTTGGAAGATACTGCCAGGTGATCTGGTGACGTAATTCGGAGGACTGGGGAGAAAAATTTTAACGCTGTATCCCACAACCACGCGTGTCCTTATTTTTGATTCAACATGGCAGAGGCGAGGTTAGATCTCGTCGGTTCTTCTTGAATGTTCATTCAGTAACAGGAAATGTGGTAGGCACGGAATGATCTGTAGAGTTTTGGCGATGGAATTACTGCAGGGAGTTTGGAAGCAACACCTAAGGCCGCGCGCGGTTGTGGGATACGGCATTAAAATTTTTCTTCCCAGTCCTCCAAATTACGTCACCAGATCACCTGGTGAAGATGCCACTGTGACAGTAACTACAACTGGAGCAGCAGAAGATGACTTCTGGTACTGAAGAAATTGTTGTGGAAAATAAACCAGCCAACAAGCTGTTGAAGATAGAACAGTTGTGACATATACTTAGGAAAAAAACCCCACAAGTCAGACTAACGTACAGTTACCACCCAACAACGTGAATGCCAGCACGCACCAAAATCGCCAAAAATAGTCCAAAAAGATGAACTTGGGATATGATAAAGCACTGATGAAAATAGTGAATATTGATATCGGCACTATATAAGTTTTATTATTAATAACGGTAAACCACAACAAGAACACTATCAGACAATAAATTGTGCAGAAGTACTCGAACTGAACGCTGGAAAAAGCAAGCTATGTGAAACCCCCTGTAGAGTAAAACTACGGGCACTTGCAGTGGGGTATGTATCGACTGCAATAGACTACCGCTGACCCTGCGATCACCAAAACGCCCTACAATCACGCCCAAAACAGTAATGCCAGAACGCTAATGGCCTGCCAACAGACCATGCTGTACGCCCATAAATGCCAACCAAGGCTGCTGCCTAACGGTTGCCCGGTCGCTGGGGCGCCTTACTTGCGAGCACGGGTGGCCAAATTTCTGAACGAGTAGCCCAAACGTGTGCCTAACTTATCACAAGGTGATTCATTCTCACTTTTAATAAATTATTAATTAATTCTGGGCTCTTGAAAAAAATGACTTGGGCTACTAAATTTTAATGTTGGAAGCCCGAAGGGCTCCAGAAAAATTTTCTTAGGCAACAGCCTTGATGCCAACACTACGCTAAGCACTGAGAATACTACCTCCTAGTCATTAACTAAGTTAAATTACATTTACAGGCAAAAATTAACGATAAAAACCGACGTTTCGGTGTCTTCATGATGCCATTGTCAAGGAGAAATAAAAATTACAAAGTTTGCGGTGAGCTGTATCATGAAATTAGCATACAGTGTTTGAAGCTAATTATATAAATACTTTTGCACGAATTGAATCGCTTTGCACGTTCAGAGTGGGTTTTAGATCTCTGATGAAAAGCATTTCATTCACCAAACAATCGAACTTATTTCTACACTTTTTCAGAATGCTAAATCGCCTCAGTAGGTCTTTTGGGACTTCGCCGTGCTGTTCGTGGTAGTGTTTATATACTGAAGATGCCTTTTGTTTATGTCCATCCACACGTGTGTGTAAGTGTCCACGCGTATAGCCCACATAACCCGCATCACACAGGTCACATTGAAAACGATAAACGACGCGTTGTTGGTTGACGATCTGTGGCTTAGTTTCGCGTACTTTAAGATCTGGTCAATTTTGCGGCTAACGAATACTGGCTGGACAGTTCTCTGCACCTTTATGCTGAGATTCTTGAGCTCTTTCTTAACATAATTTGCTGATTCCTGGTCTTTAAACGGTATGACCACACGAACAATGGCTCTTGGTTGTTTGGGCGTCTGTGAGGGCTGCTTCTCAACGATTCTAGATTGTAAGAAGGTGTTAATGGTGGAATTTACCAAGCGTTCCGGGTATTTAAGGTATGCGAAAACTTTCTTTAAGAAGATAATCGGTGAGCGCGATCAAGCATGGTTGTCAGTAAGCTCCGTTTGTAGCGATTGTCCACATGGCTTTGATAGTGTAATAGTAGACCCGTGTTTGTGGGTTTCACATAAACCTTGGTTTCAATCCGAGGTGCATGGTTGAGTAATTCGGTGCCAAGGAAAGGAAGCTTGCCGTTCTTTTCCACCTCCATGGTGAATTTGAGCTCAAGAATCTCAGCATAAAGGTGCAGACAACTGTCCAGCCAGTATTCATTAGCCGCAAAATTGACCAAGATCTTAAAGTACGTTTATCGTTTTCAATGTGACCTGTGTGATGCGGGTTATGTGGGCTATACGCGTGGACACTTACACACACGTGTGGATGGACATAAACAAAAGGCATCTTCAGTATATAAACACTACCACGAACAGCACGGCGAAGTCCCAAAAGACCTACTGAGGCGATTTAGCATTCTGAAAAAGTGTAGAAATAAGTTCGATTGTTTGGTGAATGAAATGCTTTTCATCAGAGACCTAAAACCCACTCTGAACAGTGCAAAGCGATTCAATTCACGCAAAAGTATTTATATAATTAGCTTCAAACACTGTATGCTAATTTCATGTTACACCTCGCCGCAAACTTTGTAATTTTTATTTCTCCTTGACAATGGTGTCATGAAGACACCGAAACTTCGGTTTTTATCGTTAATTTTTGCCTGTCTTTGCATTACCAAATCTTTATTGAAATTACATTTAACCCAATTAAATCACAGTACCGGTAATTTCAGTGACCCCAATCCAATCTACTCCTGTCAATTTGTAATTAAATAGCCTTGTTAATAAACCCAAATATTTTAATACATTTTCTCCAGGGTGATACCGGAATTGTTGGTAAACCAGGAGATCCAGGACCCTATGTAAGTATATGGAGGATTCTTTTTCTCTCTTTCTTCTGTCAGTTTTAATGTACATTGTAAGATCACTTGCCTTGTTGTTGGTCTGAGGAAGATCATTGTTGATATTCTTTCAGCAAGCAACCTTGTTTTTGGGTAATGTTTCGTGCTTAAAAACAAAATAGGAAATAAATGAATGAATAATTATTAAAAATTTTATTATTAATAAATGAATTAATAAATAAAAGATGGCAGGATATTAGCTATAAGACATTCTTGAAAGGTGCAGCAACTGTGCAAACAACATTTTCTTTTGTCATCCTTTCATGCGTTTGTCTTGAAATTGTGGCTTAGATTTCTGATGAGGCATTCCCTTTAGAGAGGATTAAGTGCCTGGGGCTGAGGAGAGTTTGTTACATGTTGGGTTATGTCATCATATCTGTATACAGGGGCTGGACAATCTGCGAGCCAGACATTCTAAGCACCCATTTTAAAATGGTTAGCTTCTCAATAATTGTGTGATTCACATCTTGACTCGCCATCTTGGCTCGCATGACTCGCTGGCTCGCACATTGTCCAAACTCAAAAGAAAATGAAGGAAGGAAGAAATAAATGGTGCAGAGCCACCAGCCAGAGTCTTATTTAGGAAAAGAAACAACCATTCAAACTTGTGCACAAGCATAGAATGTCTTAGGGGGCTGGAGAATTTAAAAACTTGGCTTGTTGAGAGATTTGATCACTACATGAAGTGATGTCACAAGTCTCTCCAATCACTCGGTCAACTTTGATGGGCATGGACCAGACTGGACTTTTTGATTCCACAGCAAATCAAAATGGAATGCCAGAAAAAATTAGCTCAAGAGATGTTGAAATTTAAAAATTAAAACCAGAAATGACCTGTTGATGTATGGTACGTAGGCTGCATAAATTAAGCCATAACAGTATTCATGTATGCTTGAATCTTAAATGTTTTGAACCCAGGAGTCATATCATAATTAAGTAAAGTACGATCGTACGATTTGTGATGTTATGGGTCGACTGTCAGTTGAGCCTAAATGTAATTGGCTGTGAAGACTAAACAGTGATTGGTGCGTTTCAATCTGTCCATAGGTCTAAGGTCTGTATGTGCATCGTAGAATACGCTGGGCAGTGCTGTCATAAAGTAAATCATTGTGTTGTTTGTCTGTTGTTGATGTAGTCGATTTCCACTCAGGTTGTTGAAATGTCTGTCAATGTTATCTCAAACAGTCCTTCTCATGACTACACTTACCGGGCAGACGATCATACATTACTTAATTATAGTATATGCTTGATATAAAGAAAATAAGTCTAGTGACCTAACTTTTGGCCTATGACGTGCATTAAACTTTGGCAGAAACACCATTCTGGTTAATTTTCCCATCACCTAATTTGTCCCATGGGTAAACCTGTTGATGAAGAAGGGAGGGTATTAGTATTAGTATTTTTTAGCAGGCTACATGTATAATATATTTTGTGGAATGTTGTCAGCTTTCAAGGGTGGATGATTTCAGTTCCTCTTTTTTAATCTTTGCACTTTTAAAAAAGAGTTTAAGGCGTATTGTATTTATTTGATAGGGCTTTCAAGGCTTGCCTGGCTCTATGGGGCTATCAGGGCAATCAGGAAAGCCAGTAAGTATTCAGTTAGGAATAATCTATAAAAGAAACAGTTCCAAAGTCTGAAGTGTGACAATCCCACTTTTATTTCTTATCATTAATTGTCACTGTTAATTTTTTAATCTGGACAGTAGATTCTTGAATTTACCCTACTATTTTCATTTTCCCTGATTCTTGCACCACTTGGACTTGGAAATGGCTGTTTTTAAATGAATTTTTGAGATCTTAAAAGGAAAAATCTTACAATTATTTATGCTTTGAATGTTTAGGGAATTCAAGGCCCACCAGGTCCTAGAGGGATGCAAGGCCATGCAGTGAGTGTTATGCACTGACAATTTGTTCTTTAATTTTTGGCCTCTTTTTAACATGCATTCCATGTTGCTCACTAAACTTTGCTTATTTACCCTCTAATGTTAATTTTGTAAGCTTGATTGATCGAGACTTAATGTGAATGGTAATATGTGCTCTTCCAGCTTTGATAAGGCACCCACTTGTATTGCATTAAATGGCCAACAATTTTGTGTTGGTAACATGAATGTGGCCTACAGGTAGCTGTTGTGGTCTTCTATAGCTCATTTTCATCTATAGCTTAGAGCATCTAGTTTCATAGGTTTGATTTGAATTTTTACAAGGCATCCCTGGATCACCATCAATAAAAAGACATGTTTCTTTATGAAGTGATTGATTTCCTTAACTAATGGCCAAATAGAGCGGTTTTTCAATTGAGTGTCAAAAGTAATTAGCAAATTGCATTGGTTTTGCATTACTTTACTCGATGATTGGTTCAAAGTTCTCATGCCATTTTTTTTAACCAATCAGAAGTGAAACCAAAACCAAGCATGCACATTTTCCTGTGCTTTGTGTTGGCTATGGACTCAGCAACATGTAATTAGTTAGAGTTTTAATAATTGGTTTACTGGATTGTCTCTGTCCTTTTTGATTGGCCAAAGTAATTACTTTGGTTTTGGTTTTACGACATTCGATTGAAAGTTGCTCTATCTATAAAATTAGAATAATTATTATTGTTTTGAGTCTTTGTTTCTGAATCAATAATTAAAATAGGGAGATCGTGGGCAGCAAGGACTTGAAGGAGAGAGAGGAAAAACAGGGGCAAAGGTAAGGATGGATGTTAAATCACGGCTGCGTTCATTGTAGTTTATTTTGGAAATTTATAAGAGCAGGGTGTCAAGTTGCTATCTTTTATATAACTCCAAGTCCTTCCCATTTTCTGCTAGCCTTCCAGATGATCTTTTTCAATTTTGTTTCCACTGTTGTTGTAAATGCATTTTAATGAGTGTAAAATAAAATGCTGCCAATATACTTATATATCAGTCACACCTGCTGTCAGACTTGCACACAGTTCTTTCTTGGCTTTCTTTTCGTGGTGACATTATTTTATTACATGAACGTGTCTAAATGAAGGCGATGCTGTTTCAAGCCATGTCCTTTGAGAAAATGCACTTACAATCTTTCAGAGTCCCTTAGAGACTCAAGTTTTTGTTTAGGCCCTTATAAGATATCCTATTTTCTTCTTATTAAAAAAGTTAATCTCTTCCTATTTCTTGGGAAAACGTCTTACTTATGTAAATCACCCTTTACTGCCTATGGTACCCTGCAATAGTAACCAGAATAAGCAATCAAATCTCAGTTCAAATAATGTGGAATATCTTCAACTATTGTGCACAAACAGTGGCTTAAAACATGTCTTACAAGGCATTTTTAGCAGCCTATTGTACGCATGTCTGTTTATTATTCCAGAGAGAAAAAAAAGGATGTTTAATTAATACAAAAAAAAGGAATGTAGGTTAAAGGAAAGGGCATTAAGATATAGGGTGATCCAAGTGAGTCAAGCGGAAAGGCATTTTGTTACAGGTTATTGAAAGAACGGTTAATTTGTTCCTTGCATGAACACATTACTTTTGATTTTTACTGTTAGGGTCATCTTGGGAGCCATGGTCACAGTGGACTGAAAGGGAAAAAGGTATTAACAATGATTTTTTTGCTCATTTCATAAGTGGTTGGTATTTAGCAAATCCAGTAATCTGACTGGTTTGTTGAGCAGGTTGAATTTTCTCATATAGCCTGGTCGTAGCAGGCAGTATTGTCATGTGATGAGTTACAGGTTACATCACTTGCTGCATTACAATTATATTTTTTTATAAGATATAAAGAAACTTAGGTACCTTTATCATGTCTTTTTTTTTACTATCATTATCATCTGCATCATTACTTTTATTGTAATATTTACAAAAGGTTGAAGCGCAGTTTCCACCCGAAAATAGCTGAGCTAATCGGGGGGGGGGGGGGGCGTGTGGGAGAAATATGGCAAAACTACACCAATTAAGATTTAAGATTATAGTACTATGAAAACTACAAGTTCAAATTTGAACTTGTGCACAAGTAACAACTGAAGCAACTGAAGGAAGCAAAGCTATTCTGGAATGTTTTCATGCATGCTTACAGTCTTCAGATTGTTTGGGTTTTTATAAGCATTTCATTCTGTTTTACAAAAATAAGTATGCCTTCATTTACCAGCCTACCGGTAGGTCTTTTTGTATTAGGTAAAACTGCCCTCTGTCTTTAGTATGGGTATGTAAAATCTTGCATATTAATCACACTCAGACTTTTTTCCAATACAGACCTTCTTGCTGGGGAATAATTAAGACGTCTTCTTTAGGTGAAGTTAATAAAGTCCCAGTTTATCTAAAAACAGTACAAAATGTTGGAAAATTCTCTAACCATGAATAAATTAATTGGTGATTTAAAACTCTTACTCCCAAGATCGAAATTTTAATTCTCCTTACTGGATGCCATACAATCCTCTTATTGTCAGTTATAGGAATTTGATGATATGTTCAAGCAAAAACCATTAGTTGATAAATTTAAATATTCTCATGACCTTTCTGCTTGGCAATGTACTGATCTTACATGTACAAGGAGAAGATCTGATATATATAAGTGACTCTTGGAAGTGAAAGAGTTAAGAAAACTGCAACCAGTGAAATATCACCTAAAGTATGACATTGTTTATAAAACTGAGATGTCAAGGCTTATTTTAGCTTATAATTTAATTTTTTAGGGAATTCCTGGTCCTGAAGGTTTAAAGGGAAACCAAGGTGAAATGGGAGAAAAGGTAAGTGTTATGTTAATTAATATGTCATGCTTTTCTTAGCCAGTAACAATATACAGCAAAAATAAAGAGATGTGTCATCATAGCTAAAATATTTTGAGCCATAAATATTATTATTGGTGGCTCACAATATTTGGTAAAGTAGCAGCATTAAATAATTATATTATACTCTTTTTCTTGCAACACATGATTATAACATTGATTCCTAGCTGATTGGCAGTTTGAACAAACTCCCAAGAGAAATATAAAAAAAATAAGGTTGGAAAAGTTCAAGGCTTCCAAGAAATATATGAAAGAAGGGTGTATTTCGAAAAATTCATTACCCACTAAGCTTGTAACTGTTTGCTTTTTTAGGGTACTCTAGGTCCTTTAGGACTGAGAGGTGAACAAGGTGTTCCAGGAGCAAGGGTGAGAAATGTTGTCATTTCAGATCTTTCTTGAAAAAATATTATTATGTGAGGACATCTGTCATTATAATGGGTCACTGATCAAAGGTAATAGTTTCTGAAGAAAGGAATATTCTTTTTTATGGGAAAGTCAGTAAACATTTACTTAATCTTGTGGTATCAAGTTCTTCAAATGCCATAACATACTTATTATGTGTGCTTTAATCTTCCACACAGGGTCCACCAGGAGATCCTGGAGGTCAAGGTCCATTCGGGACAACTGGACATAAGGTTTGCCGTTCAGTGTGCAAGTTAAGGGTTTGTTAGGGATTTTTCTGTTGTGAATTCAGACTTTGATCATTGTTTACTTTGGGAAAGGAGAAATTACAGCATTGACTTTACAGTGAAAGAAATGTACATTTGAGTCAGAGAGTCTAGATAAGTGTGAGGTCCTCACTTCAATCTTCCATCAATGACTTCACAGTTTTGCTGTTATTAACTAGCTTGTTAGTTTATTTCAGTGAATACACTAAACATCAGTTCCAGAGCAACATATTGGTTGGTTTGGTTTTGAAAATAATTAGTGCAGGACATTATTTTCTTTCATGCAAATGTTTCTTTTTTGGAAATTCTAGGGAATGCCAGGAAAACAGGGCAGAGGTGGAACCCATGGTCTTAAAGGAAGCAAAGTAATATAATTAAGAACACTTTCTAATTGATTTGTAATTAAACTGTGCACACTAAATCATCAAAGTACTTTGCTAGGATCTTTGCTGGGATACTGAAATGTTGTAACTGAAAGGTCTATCACTTATGGTCTTACAAAGCTCACCCTTTCTCATGTAGGGTACCACTGGTGATATTGGTCATTCTGGTGTTAAGGGAAACAAAGGGGACAAGGTGAGATATTGTGCACTTCGTGCTTGAAAGACAACCTTCACCACTGATGATTTGTTAAACTCTTTGGGCTAGTCATTTGTACAGAATTCAGCCAGTGCTTAACAACAAGGAGGTTTAAGTCATTTTCATATTGGCCAAGTACTGTTGAGTACATTAAGTCAAAAACAGTTTCTTTTAGGCAATAGGTGAGGTGAGAGAACCATTTACTGCATCTCCTTGAAGCAACTCACTTGTAGATTCTGGTGGGAAAATGGTTTTAAAAAAGTCATAGTCTAAGGATGCTTTCCATTTCACAGGGCTAGAACTGACCGGCCAGACTGGGCATTTGGAACGACTAACTCTACAACGCTTTCAAATTAACACACTTTGACAATGACATTTACTCCTCCAGAAGAATGTGAGCGATTATCATGCAAGTGTTCCTTCAAATTGTTGCATTTTCCTTGCAAACTGATGGGTCTGGCCAGCCAGTTCTGACAAAAGGAAAGCACCCAAAGTTAAACTTCATTTGAATAACCCATGATTTCAGTCTGTGTTCTTTCAGTCATGTGATTATTCTTGGGCTTTTAGGTTACATTATATTAGCAAAACCTTTTTGTATTACCAGGGTGTAACTGGTCGACGTGGTTTCCGTGGTCGACGTGGAGTACAGGTAACTCTGTAACATATTTATGTTATAGCTTTTTTGAGTATTTTCTGACAATGTGCTTTTAAAATTATTGCATTTACTGGTGAGATCACAATTTCACCTTACATGTCAACTTTGTGAGATTTACTTTTAATGCTCAGTCTTATTGTCTACAGTGTACATCTTTCCTCACTGATTTGTTACTGATCAACCTTTCTTTAGGGAGATTCAGGCAGAAAAGGTGGAAGAGGTTACATCGGCTTAAATGGGGAAAAGGCAAGACACTTTTTTAAGCATTATCTCTCAAGAATGCACTTAAGAACAACAAGTTAAGAACTTTTGAGATGTTGTTGTTTGAGTGTGTGACACAATATAAGGTAAAGGTAATGGAAATTAGAAACTTCTTCCAAAAGAGGGGAGTACTAAGTACTACTTAGTGACAGGCCTGCATTAGCATGGAAGATGCACCCGAATTAGGAATACATTAGAATAATATCAGTTTTGCCTCACAGGGTTCAGGAGGGAACAATGGAGAACCTGGGCCGCGGGGTGAACAGGTACGTACAGAGTGTTTCCATGTGATACAAACATTTTGCCAATATATTAATTTATCAAGTCATATGCAATAAAGCAGTTCTGTAAATCGTTTAATGATCAACATTTTGTTCTTTAGGGAGCATCAGGAGCCAGAGGGGCTGTCGGCAGTCCTGGACCACATGGACCAGCGGTACAAAATTGTCAAGATTTTCTTTGTTTCAATTAAGTACAACCAATTCTAATTCATTGATCAGTGCCTAACTGTAGTGACCTGTATGTTTTCTTTCTTTTATTCTTTAGGGCTTTATTGGCCCAAATGGAACAATTGGAGAAACAGGGAAGGCTGGACCTAAGGTGAAACTATAAACAGTTAACCCTGCATTCATCCCTGACGTGGTGGTTCCCTTTGATGAGTAAAAACGTCTGGCATTAGAAAGAGTAAAATCTACGATTATTATATAAACACCAATGAAATACCAAGTGAGCTTGCACGCGAAAACATGATATCTTACACGTGAAGATAACATGTTATTTTCACACGTGAAAAGATCACTGTTGCTATGGTTTCATATGAAAATCGCGCCTTTCGATATCTTTCATGAAATGGTTCAGTATTTCATTGGAATATTTTTCAACACTTGAAGATATTTTTCAACACTCGAAGAGAAATTTTGTATCTCAACGCGGCCATGTAATATCCTCAATTTCTCACCCTCAGGACTGAAAGGGTTAAGGTGATTCCTCAGTATTGCACTGTGCATCCTGAACTGCGCATATGTTGTGTCAATATTTATAAATTGGTCAAATTTGTAACATTGTAAATTTTATATGGTGTTAGTCGATCATACACGGTGAAACAGTTCTCAAAACATGTGAGAAAAGTTGTGAATGACCCATAATTCTTTGCCAATAAGTGTGCGCATTCTGTTAACATGGCAAATTTTGTTGTTTTCGATCTACGAAAATTGAGACAGAAAGGTATGTTGTTGTTTTACTCTTAAACAAGCATGGTGACCTATATATTTTTTTCATTATTTTGGCGTACAAATTATCCCCTTTAAAACAAAAAAAAAATTAAAAATTTATCAGAAGGAAAAAAGATATAGCTAAAAACGTACACAAAGCCTCTTACCCAGGGATGTAAATTATGATCTTGAAAACAACAACTTGAGAAACGTTTTGATTCGATGTCGTTTTAAGGTGAGTGATTTTTCCATAATCTATAAAAGGCAGTGTTCCATATGCTCTAGACTTTCTACCTATCAGGTGCTTTTTCAAGTGTTACTTTAAAAGCCCTCTCATTTAGCTACCGCAAAATGTACCCTAAGCTGATGAAATAACATGTGTGATTAGTATCAGTACAGGCATCAAGGGGGTAAGATTGGCCCATTATATCTCTTAAGCAAGCGTGGTGGCATGTCTTTTTTATTGTAGTTCTCAAAACAGGGTTTAGTAGGGAACATTCAGGGAAAGTTTCAAGAAAATCGTTTGACAACGTTTTTTTTGTAAGGAATCACCTTAAAGGGGACATGGTATTTAGTGGACTTATATGTTGCTAAACCATTAATCCTGGAAGGAACCCCAATAGACCATTTTACAGTTCTGTGCTCAGTTACCAGGTCTTTGAATAAAAGCGAGGCTGAAGTTGACCTTGCTTTTATACGAACCTCACTGCTTTTCTTATGTAAATAGAAACTTGTTTAAGCATTACAGCAACATTATTTGTGTAAGATAAGCAACGAGGTTTGTATCAAAGCAAGGTCAACTCCAGCCTTACTTTTATTCAAAGGCCTGGTAACAGAGCACAGACCTGTAAAATGGTCTATTGATGAGTAAGATTGTCTGGCATTAGACAGTAAAATTTTGTGTTGTATTATGATAATTATTCTGAAAGTGCAATGTGCAATTTCTCTTAGCCAATAAGATTCAAAATAGTGAATATGTATAATGATGATTTATAAACAAATTAATGTTGGATGATGATTAAATTTTTGTGATATTTGAAATAATGAAGGTTCAGGCGGTCACTGACCCAATTGTCAGAATATTTGTCATAAATGAAATGACTAAGGTCGAGGCTGCGACCTTGTTATTTAGTTTCCTCAAACACCCAATTCACTAAGTCAATAATACAATGTTGACACTATACTTGGTGACATTATTTTTAGGGACTTTATGGGAAGCCTGGAGGCCAGGGACCATATGGTCTAAAAGGAAGAGATGTAAGGCCATAAAATTTAAATAAATGAACCTAACTTTGGGTATCATTGACCCATTGACTCTTGCACGCCCCCCCCCCCCTCCCCCACCCCCCACCGCTTCTCATTGACGAGTAAAATTATCTGGCATTAGACAGAGTAAAAGAGTCTCACTCCTTGGAGCAAATGGGGGAAACCCATAGTTAATGCATATTACAATATGGCCTGTACGGCCCTGTGTGTGCTTTCATTGTAAAACTATTGGGAAAATCCCTGTATGAGGGCCATACGCATTAGTGCGAGCATGGCCAGAAAAAGTTGTACGGCCCTGCTAAGAACACATTCTGCTCCGTGTGATGCAATTTTAGAGGATTTCATTGCTTTTATGTACAATCAGAAAAGCAAATGCAAACAACATATTAGATAAATTTTCTGTGCAAGTTTTTGTCATTATTTCGTCAAATCTTCATATTCTGAATAGTGTAAAGAGCCCATATGATAAAATGCTTATTGACTGAGTTAAGGTTGGGCCAAAAAGGAAAATATTTGGCCCTTGGTCTTGGCGCTCGGTCCGTATGCCATGACCTCGGGCTATCTAATAAACTATCTGTTGGTCTGTCAAAAAACGTGTGTACTAACCCCGCAAACAAACAAACAAACCAAAAAGAAAAACAAACTTAATGTGGCAGGTGCAAACGTTGGACCAGATCAACTTGGATTGCTCACCTTGGATCGAGTGGAAAATGGTTTTGTAAACCAAACCTATTTGATGTTTGCCCCAATTTTTAGACTAGGGCTAGGGTGATTTCTTGAGCCCTTATCATTTTTTTTTACGTCAATTCGAGATGAGCAGTCCGAGTTTTATCAGGTTAATTCTAGACTTTGTACCTGCCAAAACATAGTGATCATTCATTTACAGGGTCCTGCTGGAGCACCTGGTCCTCCTGGAGAGATGGGACCCCTAGGAAATACAGTAATGTCATGTCTTTTTCTGATTTGTGTTTATTTAACAATTAGACCAGTAGCCCGCAAGGGCTATTGACCCGTGGCCCTTGAGGGCGAAGGGTCTAATAATTGTTTTTAAATAGTATCACCCAGCAAGTCGAGCAGAAAAGACAATAATAAAGTTAGCAAATGCAAGTTGAAAATATATTTATTTGGGAATAAAACGAAAGAGAGTGTCACACTTTTCGCTACTCGAGGCCTATTACTAATAGTCCTCTAGTAGCGTAGGCAATTAAAATGCAGGATTTGCTTTAGTCCACTAGTTGGGTGATAGTAAATAAAATATTATTATTCATATTTAGGGAAACTTTTGGGGGTTAATCTGCAAACATGCCCAGTATATCATTTGGGCTAAGTTGCTTGAAGCGCGATTACCATGATTCCCCTCTTAGGGGCAAATTCTTTAGCTTGCCATGCGATTTTAGCCATTTAAACAGTAACCCCACTTCAAACTGCCCTGCTTTGGTGGCCAAAACTCAGGAACTGTGCTCTCTCATCTTTATTTTAACCTGTATTCTGCAAGTTAGCTCAGTGTGCAGCTATCAGCAAAATTTAACAAAAATTCTTGGAAACCAATTCAGGGCTACCTTAAATTTTTCAAAAAATTAAGGTAGCTCTGAATTGGCTCCCAATAATTTTTTAACACTTTGCTGATAGTTCTATCGCAGATACTATTCTACAATAAAAACATGGGGATCAACGAGTTCATTTTTGAGATATAAGCAAGTAAAGACGAAATATAGGTTGTTTTTGGAGAACTTTCTTGCTGGCATGGTAACCTATTACATCACAATAGTGGCTGCATTATGTTCAGCAATAATTAGTGTTTCCTATGGTACCATAACATTGCTGTGTGATACAGTGTTGTAGTTTTAACCCTTCTAATAAGAACGTCTCTTAAAGTGGTGAAACTGGTTCAAGCCATCTTAAATAGAAAAAACAAATCACAAGGTTATGCATTTTTTTTGGCAGATTATATTGTTGAGACCAAACTATTGGTGGAATATTCTTGAATTTTCAGTTAACCATGATTTTGTTTTCTGTAGGGTGAAATAGGACCCAAGGGTCTTCAAGGCATAACCGGAGATTTGGGAAGGAAGGTCAGTAAATAGAATATGCTGCTCCAAAGCAGTAAATTTTGATGTAACGTTTCTTTGCTCCGTTGCATGAGTGTCATAACTTAATGCCAGAGGAGTTCTTATTGTGCATCCATCTGTTTTTCCCATGCATAATTTAATTAACTTTATTCTTGAAATGAATCTAACATTGTCCATCCAGAACGAAAGTTGTTTTCATGCCTTGTTAGCAGATACACTCCTCTTCTTCATCGTTAAAGTAGTAATCAAATTTCATTCTCTTTGTTATTTATCTTGATAGGGTGATGTTGGTCCCCTTGGTTTAAAAGGTGCAGATGGACTAATGGTAAGAAGTCAGATTTAAGTCATCCCCACTTTGTCCATGTTAAGGCACGTATCCCTTCAGACTATTTACATTCTCCTACAACCATTCGTTCAGTCTCTTCTTCAGCGATTTTGTGTTCTCCTTTGCTTTTCAATGTAGTTTTTAGTTCAATTTATTCATATAAATGTGTATTTCGTTTGAGTTTTCATGCACCTTTTCACTTTAGCACTCACTCATTGCTTTTCTTCCTCTGCTGACAAATTAATCCAGACCGTTACTTTTGCCAAGTCTATAAGACAACAAAGTCATGACAGAAGTAACACCTCTCTACATAGTGGTTGCCACATATTAGCACACTTTGAAACGAGCAGCCAGGAAGCTTGTAGAAATGTCAATTTAACAATAAAGTACCGATAGACAGTTTTACTTCTGTTGTAGTTTTCCTCCAAAATCTGGCAGATATTTCAAAGGCCAAGTGTGTATGGTTCAACTAAACTCAAGAGCAAGTGTGGCAGCCCTTGTAAAGAGGCGATCGGACTCTTCATTCTTTTCTCCTGCTGTGTTTCTCTGCGTACTTAACTTGAAATCACTTGTCTTTCCTAGGGAGAAAAGAATGAGAAGAGTCCGACTTGCAAACGAGTTTTGGGACTCCTTTCCAGGTTTCTGTAAGCTCATTGCTCTAATTTTATGTTATCATGATTATGCAACCACACCACTATTGATAATGTTTTTTGAAATTGCACAGAACTTTTGTTGTGGTCTTCTCTCAGACTCATTACTAGCAGGCAATATGGAAAGAAAGCTAACAAAACTGTTTAAAGAATGTTTATAGCATTAGTTACCTTGGCATTCTATATGTGTTACGTACAGTTAAAACGTAGGGTAAGTGCTATTATTAATTGCGCTTCGAAAACCTCTTTAAGGGACGACAGAAACTGTCCATCGTACAAAAAAATGGGATATGCTGACCCATCTTTTTTTAGATTTACTAAGCTGATTTTAGTATTCGGAAAGTCTCTCTTTTACAACATTCCGTTGCCTTCAGCGGATATCTGTTAAAACGAATTGTTATTTTGTAAAAGAGGTTAAATAGGTTATTTCCTTCAGATTTGTCAAGTGGTAAATACGTGTATTTAGTGAAAGTTTGGTTCTTGCAGGGTCTACATGGGGAGCAGGGATTAGAAGGCCCTGAAGGGGACCCAGTAAGTTGAATATTTTGCCTTGCCAGTTGTAAATGATATTAAAGAAAAGAAAAATATTACCGATGAAAACGGCGGGAAGAAAAGGCGAGAAACGAAACTCCTGTTGACGGTTTCACTGCAACGGGGTGTATATGCCTTTTGGCAAAAAAAAAAATTCATTTGCTGTTAATCAAAAAATGATTTTAACTTGTTATGCATTTACATTCAATGTAAATAGTTGTTTTCCTTTTCTTCTGTTTGCAGGGCGAACAAGGCCTTCAGGGATCACAAGGAATCATGGGTTTGCCCGGATCCCAGGTTAGGGAAAGACAAATCATGTTTTATGTGACTGGTTTAAAGCATCTGGCACATTTTGTACTTAGGCAATGATGTTAAAGCATTCCAGTTGTCGAACAGTTGCGACAAAGCTGGAGTTATTCTTACTGTAAACTGGCTCATATCCTTTGTATAACAACATTGTTATTTTGTTCAATACTTTTTCTAGCAACGAACAAATGGCGTGAACTCAAGTCGTTATTGTAGCTGTGACTTTCACAATTTTTTAACAGCTTCGGTTTTATATTCTGGAAATAACGTATTTCACTTGTCCTTCATACGATAGTTTGAAGAATGTTTTATGTTTTCACCCCTGATATCGGAGGGTGTTATCAACCCTACCCTCCTTTCATATATCCTCGGCCTTGTGCAATAATTATTGGAATATTGACTGTAGATCCCTGTTCGTAGGGTCCATCTGGCCTTCAGGGCAAACCAGGCTTGGCGGGGACTGCTGGAGGACAGGTTTGTGTAACAGAGAGGAATTTCTTTTAATTTTTGTTGGACAAGAGATAGCAAATGCATAGATTTAACGGGACACTTGGTGTTGGATGTCAAAATTGGGTGTGCATCTTATACGAGCATTTCTGGACATAAGTGGCTTCTTGAGAGCGGTTGTCAGTAACGATAGACCTGTAATACATTGCTAAGTTTCTCCAGTGTTTTAGCCTGAGAATCGAACATGATGCGCATATTTCGTAATGAAACCTTGGCAGTGTTAGAGCGAGTTTCAATCGAGTGTCGTAAAACCAAAACCAAAGTAATCACTTTGGCCAATCAAAAAAGGACGGAGACAATCCAGTAAACCAATCAAAACTCTACGTAATTACACATAGCCGACAGAAAGCGCGGGGAAATGTGCTCGGGCAAGCCACGATTGGTTTTGGTTTCACTTTTGATTGGTTGATACAATGGCGCGAGAACCTTGAACCAATCATTGAGTGAAGTAATGCAAAACCAAAGCAATTCGCTAACTACTTTCGACACTCAATGGAAAACCGCTCTATACGTTAAATGTTTCCAAACAACATCGGCAAGGTGATGCTCAATGTTAGGTGTTATTGGTGTCTTGGCAGGGTTATTATGGACCTACAGGCTTACAAGGGCTGACAGGGATTGCAGGAGAAAAGGTTGTTGCTCGTTTCAAGTGTTAGTGAAGTTCTGAGAATTTTTGTCGGGTAGATGTTTTATGGTATTGATACTTAACATTATGACCAAATTTGTAATGCTGCTTCAATGTGGAATCTCTCTTTTAAAGGGTGTCGTAGGTTTGCCTGGTCCAAAGGGCCCGCCAGGAAGTCCAGGGCCATTTGTAAGTATTGCTTTGTTCCTTTGATAAACTGACGGGTATTACAGGGCTCGTGCATCATTAAGAGCAATAGCTGCTTTGAGAGGATTTACGCCTTCGGGCATATATGCATTTCAGGAAACGTGAATCAGAATAAGCTTATTGTGCCACTGCTGTATTTGTGTTGTACTACAACTCGTTATTAATATAAGTGCCTTCTCTCTTTTGGATGTCATCTAGGGTGCCCCGGGACCACCCGGATTGTCGGGAAGTACAGGAACACGTGGCTTTAATGTAAGTAAAATAGAGAAGCCTGGAAACAGTACTTGTGTGTGCTTCGCAGGAATTAGGGAGTCAATAAGCTTGCCTGTATCCTCAAACTATCTGGATAAGGCCTGTGCAATGTAATAACCAATCATCATGCATGATCATCATCATCACTTTATGAAAGTTTTAAGCTTATCGAGCTGAGCACAAATGCTCTACTAAAAGTAACGAAGGATAAATTCAAATCTTTTATTGCTGTAGGGCGCCGGTAATTGGGACAATTTAGTGGTTTGATAAAATTGTCATGCTTTACAAGTCTCGATCTCACCCTTAAAGTCGTTGTTAATACACGGACAAATGCTTTCATTTTCGAACGGTTGCCTTCTCTCTTTTTTTCCTTTTCAACTGTGCAGGGTGAAGCTGGAGCACCAGGATTTAGGGGACCTCAGGGAGAACAAGGACCGAAGGTTGCTTCTTCCTGTTACATGCTTTTTCAATCGTCTCCACGCATTTACGCTCACCGCATTTGAATCTTTTAGGGAGATGTTGGAGGTGCAGGACTGCCTGGAATTCAAGGAAAACCTGGAAAAGAGGTCAGGAGGTCTATTTTTCTTTCCTCTGCTATAAGCTTTATTTCGCAACTTCACTCTGCTTTTGTTTTGGGTTTTTGTCCACAGGGTTACCCTGGGGTTTCAGGCTTGATGGGCGCTCGAGGTTTCAGCGGACCAAAGGTTTTTTTTTATACGATACTTGGCGTGTTTTGATTTGCCAACTTAACCCCTCTGTTTTACATGACGTGTCATGGTTTTTTTTTTAGGGAGAAGATGGCAGTGCTGGTCCCTGGGGTGACATAGGAATTGGAGGACAAGAGGTTTGGTGTGGCCATTGCTACTGTTGTTGTAATGCGCATGACCCATGGTGTCATTGCACTGTGGGTGAATTCTCTGTTGGTTGAAAATATACGGCAACGAAAGTGTTCATTCACTTTACTGTGACATTCTTGGATAACAGTAGTTTTCGAAAAGAAAATCTAAAAGACAAATAGGAGGCTATGGCCAGGATTTGCGAATTTTAGAGGCCCTTAAAAGCAGAGCCAGTTTACTTTCAGGTGAAGTCATGGAAGCAAAGCGTCCTTTGTGCTCCAGACCAGTGAATAAGTGATGTTTTTCCGAAATCTCCTAAACGAACTCTGACTTGTATCGTTTTTCGCTCACATTTTCTCTCGCTTTGAATTGTTTACATAGGGAATACAAGGCTTGCGAGGAAGACCAGGATCTGCGGGTGACATGGGCGTAGTGGTAAGTTAACACGAAATAAAGCATGCTTACCGCGCTTAGTCAGTCACGCTCTAAAAGAGTTAGATGCGCCTCTTCTGATTCATTAGCGAACGTGGTTTCCTATAAGGTCCATTCACACTACTTTTTTATCCGTTTTCTCCCTCCGTTCGCACTAATACCATCGAAAACGGAAGATCAGGGTCTTATTATGGACCTTTGACGACGGATGTTTTTTTGTAAAACGTTCACGTCGCTGGCATTTGTATGACCCAGGTTTGCTTGCGCGTAAAAAGTAGAAACGAGCGATCCACTGGCATGTTGGTTACAAAGTACATGGAAACGTCTTGAAACGACAACTGAAGAATATTTAAATTCTGTATGCAAGTTTTGTTTGGACACTCTCCCTCAACCTACTTAAGATTTCTTTTTATTGCCTGTCGGATTATTCTTGAGCAAAATGTTTCAACTTGCCCCTGACTGTTTTTTGTCTTCTTTCAGAGTAGTGAGCCTGGAGCTCGTGGGGCGATTGGAGAAGAAGGCGACGTTGGAGAGACGGTACATTTTTGATTGCTCTAAAGATTTTGCTACTCTGGTTCTTTAGAGAAGGCAAAGATTGCAAAACCGCGTGATTTTGGGAGTTAGTTACTAACATAATGCCAGGTGATCTGATGACGTAATTCGGAGGACTGGGGAGAAAAATTTTAACGCCGTATCACACAACCGCGCGCGGCCTTATTTTCGAATTCAACATGGCAGAGGCGAGCTTAGATCTTGTCGGGTCTACTTCAATGTTCATTCAATAACAGGAAATGTGGTAGACACGTAATGATCTGTTGAGTTTTGGCGATGGCAATACTGCAGGGAGTTTGGAAACAACACCTAAGGCCGCGCGCGGTGGTGGGATACGGCGTTAAAATTCTTCTTCCCAGTCCTCCAAATTACGTCACCAGATCACCTGGATACGCAGAGAAATTGGCAGGTTTTTCTCTTGCTTATTCTTGTTTTGCTGGATACGATCATTTCAGGGAGAAGGTGGCGAAAAGGGAAGTCGAGGATCAAGTGGGAAAAACGGAAGAAAGGTCAGCAGAGTAACTTCTTCTACAATCGAGGTCAAACCTTTTAGGACAATTTCCGCTTTCCCCCTCCCCCCATTACAATTTTGATTTTCCACGGTATCCAAAATCAAAATTAGTTCATCGATCGCTCGAATATTTGAACATTGTCTGGGGGACGGGGGCGAAAAAGGCAGCGAAAGAAGAAAACGCGTTGCACGTATAACGATGGAAGCATGTACAGTAAAAGTTTGACAAGTGTCCTAAAGTCTTTTGAACCAGATTGTAGTAATGAAGCCTGTTTCGCGAGACGTGCCTGGTCTCTGTTAGGTCTGTAGCGGGAGAGTCGTGAGCTAACTCAGTTTTTTCCTGCTTCCGATATTCATTGAATGATTGTGAAATACATGGAAGAAATCTATTTTGAACTGTGGTCGTAGTGACTCTAAGCGAGAATGTCATTATACCAGCAGACAGCAATTTAAGAAGTAAAGCAGTTTCAAGTAGATAGACAGATAGTTTATTGGCAAATACTTTGGTAGCCGATTGGCTGAATTGCATATTTACAGTTTTAACTATATTAAAAACTTATACCACTAATAATTTATTTCTAAATACATGTATATACTAATCATTAACAAAATATTTACACAACATAAAAAGGGATTTTAAAACTATGCTACATTATTTTCCAGGCACCATGCAAAAGAGGCAAAAGGCGTTCCACAAATATGGCGCCCAGTCGACACAATTTAGATTTATAGAAATACGGTAAATCGCGAGAGGAACTTCCTCTCGCGATTTACCGCCTTGAAGGCGTGCGAAAGAAATTTCTATAAAAGCAAAGTGGAACATGCTAAGAAAGAGGATCCAAAGCGCTGGTGGAAAGAAGTGAAACGTTTGTGTGGAGCCCAGTCTAACTCCGGCGACTTGAAGAACAGTAAAACTGCAAGAAAAAAAATCCTTAAACGGGAATCGAACCCATGACCTATCAACCCTTCTAGGAGCTCGGCATTCAAGCCTGGATCTTTTTTCAGGCCTTCTTTGCAAGTGCTCAAGTTGATCTCAATTGTGATGATCATTCTCGATTATTGTCATTACAACCGCAGTTCAAAATATATTTCCAACTAGATTCATTTCACCTCGTACGGGATCAAGTACGAACTCGCTACTTACCAGCTCCGAGATGGCTCAATGGCACAAATTGTGGAGCGATGCAGCGCCTTCGCACGGCCATTGGTTCACTTCTCGTTCAAGCCTAATTTTTTTACGCTTCCTCTCCATTAGTTGCTATCTAATGCGATGATTGTTCTCGTATAGAGTCAATGTACACTGAGATGATAATCAGTTTCACTGTTTTTTTTCCCATTTCTAACAGGGTATTCATGGTGAAAAAGGGAGTCCTGGTGAACGCGGCGTGGCGGGAGTAACGGTAATAAGTCGATGTCAAATCAACAAATAGTTTAAGGAGCAACCGTAGAGAACCAAGGTTCTTACCTCTCTGGCAAAGTTAAAATGAGAAAAGCACTGGGAGTAAAGGGGTTGGTTCCTCTAAACCAGAGCCGCAAACTTGGTCAAATTATTTTCACATCATAGAAGTAACCTTACAGCACCATGCTTCAGCGATGAAGCCCTTGTTGTCCAAAGTACTGTAACGCCACAATTCCACAATAAAACATTTGGTTTCTTTAATCACTGATCAACAGTTAACACAACACTCAGCACACTCTTATTGCACCATCGCCACGTGACTACAATTGTTCCTAAGGGGGGTACCTATGGGGATCGCCTACGCTACAGTACGCTTCAATTTGACACACAAAGAAATGGCGAAAGCGCACGTTTCATTCGCAGTATTCTATTTAATTTTATTCAATTTCCCTACTTTCTTTGTAAATATTTATGTAATAGTTCGAATAAAGGTTGTTTCTTTAATCACTGATCAACAGTTAACACAACACTCAGCACACTCTTATTGCACCATCGCCACGTGACTACAATTGTTCCTAAGGGGGGTACCTATGGGGATCGCCTACGCTACAGTACGCTTCAATTTGACACAAAGAAATGGCGAAAGCGCACGTTTCATTCGCAGTATTCTATTTAATTTTATTCAATTTCCCTACTTTCTTTGTAAATATTTATGTAATAGTTCGAATAAAGGTTGTTGTTGAAAGCCGGGTTTAGTGCATGACACTTACGTTTGTATTGTAGGGTTTGTCTGGGCCACCTGGAGGGACGGGAGAGAGAGGCTCAACTGGAGGTCAGGTAAATTACGATAGAACTAACGTTTAATTCGCAAGCATGAATATTTCAGAGCCAACCTTAACTGAATTGTGTGTATCACTTACCATGGAAAGCTTTCTCCTTAAACTTCGTCCTCTGGCATATTTGTTCCATTAGAAAAGGGGGTCGGTTGATAACCGAGGATTTTGCGTATTCCCGACTTCACGTTTCAACTTAGCAATTTTATTTTCAAATTTGTCAAACGCTGGTCTTTTGTGTTCTTGCTTATTTGCAGGGTTTACCAGGCGCGCCCGGTCCTCCTGGGGATAGCGGCATCATGGGTGTTGGGGTACGTATAAACTTCGTAATGCAACAAGTAGTCATTCATCCAACCGCTTACTTGCATCTGTTTTCGTATTATGCAGGGTATCTCGGGTGTCCCTGGAGTTCGCGGACTGATGGGATTTCCCGGAGGAGAGGTATTCGCAACGGTTTTTACTTCAAATAATCACAGATTATTGGACTACATTCGACGTTTTTTCCCACTTATACTAAACGTGTTGAAAAAACAGAAAACGGGGATTTTCAAAAAGGTATTAGTGTGGACGTGAAAAAGAAAAGGAAAGGAACTTTATTTAAGTGTCTAATCTTCTTGCGCTGAAACACTAATTGGGGACACTGTAAATTGAAATTAACAAATCAACGCAAATCAAATTAAATCAAATTGAATTTCAAATCAAATAAAATAGTTTTGGTTTTTGAGGAGAGGGGTAAACCGGAGTACCCGGAGAAAAACCTCTTGGTGCAGAGTACAAAACCAACAAACTCAACCCACATATGACGTCGAGTCTGAGAATCGAACACGGGCCAGATTGGTGGGAGGCGAGTGCTCTCACCACTGCGCCATCCCTGCACCCCTGCGCTTAGTTTAACCTTGTTCGGTGTATATCATTAAATTTTATTGAACTGTATGCGGAAAGTAACGCTGCCACGTTTTTCATTAAAATTGAATGATGCTTCTCATTACCTCCAATCCAGTCCTGCTACATTAGAACGCGTTCCCTTTCTTCGAACACAGTTGGTCTTAAACGGTCCGACGAGAAGAACATAGAAGAACATTGATGATTTGCTTTCATTACAGGGCGGACAAGGAAAGAAGGGCAAAGATGGTAAAAGTGGTTCGTCTGGACAGCGGGTAAGCTTGCGATGATAACTCGTTTTTCAAGTTCTTTACCGTTAAGCGTTCTTTCCCGGTCTTTACCGTGAGTCCTGTTGCGCTCAAACGAGGCTCGATATTTCTATCGTAGGGTGAACGTGGATCCAAAGGACAAAATGGAGTGGCAGGATTAGAGGGACCACAGGTTAAAAGAAACATTGTGATTTTGCTTAGTATAGTTCTTGAAGTCTGCTATTTGATTGTGGAATCACCTTCGCAAATTTGTAACAGTAATATAACTGAGTGGAGTACAATTCAGTGAATAATCGGGCGAGTAATTTCATTGCGAGACCGATTTGAAATTACGAGCGCGATTACCCCTGAATTGTGCTACACGAAGTCCTATTACTAATTAATCGTAACTATTACCAAATGCGAGCATAAAAGGTCTTTGAGTACTTTTTTGTGTAAATTGGATACCTGTAATTAGACACCCACGTGATCGCGTGCCAATTTTGCGACAAATAGTCGCGCACAGAACTAATCAGATTCGAGAATTTTGTAATAGTTACGATTAATATAGGAATAATAGTTTTAACGAGTATTCATCCTTAGAACGGGGTAGTGTGTAGCTCGTAGAACCTTTTTTTTTTTACCGAGAGCGTGTCTCGTACGCCTTAACACTGGACTTGATCCTTATGACGACCAATCTGCTCGTTTTCTCGTGTCTTTTTCACCAATTGTGTGTATTTTCTACCTAGGGAGGACAAGGGAAATTGGGTAGTCAGGGAAGTGAAGGCGACAAAGGCGAAAAGGTACATGTAAAAGCCAAGTAAGTTATTTGTCAACGTAAACAACTGATAACGGTTTGTGGTTGTCATCAAGTCAAGTCAATTTTTATTTAAACTCACATGGAATATTAATACAATTCAGTGGTTTTAAATCATGATAGGAATAAAAGATAGAAAGAAGAAAAGAAATTTGTCAATTTTAGGTTCATTGTGTAGAGTTTGGGACACCTAAACAGTTCATAGTAGAACTAACCGAGCAGGTGACCTAAGGTGTCAAGTAAATTGACTCCATCCGTGATTGTTGCCATACAGCGACAAACGCTTAAAGTGTCTGTCAGGAGCCCCTGGCTTTGAGGGTACAACTTCGTTGTATTTGAGGAAAGGCGTTCAGTTTTTACAGGTAGATGCATCAGCTTTAAGATTGATTTAAGTCTTGCATGAAAATAGTAATTACCCATAGGATTGAGAATGGTCACTCTTGCAAGCCAAATCTTATTTAAGGACGGTGTCTACTAATTCAAAGGTATGTTTGCCCCGGTTTATGATTTTATGATTATGCAGCAAATGTAGATCTTAACAAGTGTTATTGTAATCCAAACAGAAAATTGGGTGTAACCACGCATTTTCCAAAGACAATTGATGAATGGTATTTGTAAAAAGCTTTAAAATACAAAGCAATGTATGGCGTTCTTTCTCAAATCGAAGCTTGATTATCTCCCAAAAATGCATGGTTATACCGAATTTTCTTTTTGGATACGAAGAGTACTTACTAAGATCTACTTTCTCCGGATAGTTTTAAACCGCGCAAAAATATCACTGTATTGGTAAGCATCACCGATAGGAAACCCGAGTATCTCGAGATGCGCAGAACGTTTGCGCAATAACAATAGTAGACACCGTCCATAAAACTCGTCTAAAAATACCTTGATCTGTGAAAATGCCGTTACATAGACCTAGTAATGGAGATGTAAGCCTCTGATTACGGGCTCCTAGTGTCAGTTAAATATTAAGCAAACGAGCGTATTTTAGTAGTGCTAGTCTGTTGGTCTGAAAGATGTTGTTATGCATTTGCTAGGGCGAGCGAGGTGACCAAGGTGTCCTTGGAAGGAGTGGACTGTCAGGACCAATGGTATCTACTTTCTTTTCCCATAATATTCCCCTTTTATCTAATCACACATTGGTCCGAGAAACAGGTAGTAATAAATAGTTAAAGCCAATGGATAAATTATTAGATTGTCGTTATGAAAGCATTGAGACATATTTGAAATTGAAACCTTTCTTGCCTATTATGAGTCTCTATCTAGAGCATTGATTTTAAGGTTTTTTCTCTAGGGAGGCCCTGGTCCTCCGGGATTTCCAGGATTTGAAGGTCCCAGAGGACGTCAGGTAATGTGCAGTTGGTTTAGGGTATCTTGAAAATTTCAAGGATTTTTCCCTCTCCTCCCCCTTTCACACGTGCCGCCATGATTCACACTCCATCCTTTCCTCGAAGCTATGTCAAATCTTCATTGACATTACCTTGAAAAGGTACCTCTCGGCAACCCATTCTCTACGTTGAATTCACTATAAACGTGAATTCTAAATTTGTTTTGAATTCGCTATTATCGTTAATTTAGAAGACTGAAAGCTTGATATTGATTATGGGAAATGGTCATATATTTTTTAAAAGATAACCCAATTGTATGGACATAGGACTCGAACCTGAGAATGTTGATTAACCCGTCACCTAACCACTTGATCGCCACACAGCTAGCTGCACATGGACAATATTTGAAACACTATTTGATGTTGTATTATCATTCGACAACAAACAATATTAAACACTGCAAATAGTCGGTTACCAAACTTCATGACAAGGCTAAACATTTTAAAATCAAAGCTTAGGCGTAATTATTATTCCATAGGAGACTTAAATAAATGTTTTTTTGAGATTGTGGTGTTTTGATCTTCAGTGGTGAAGCGAAAGACGCGGTTCCTGTAGAGTAGAAACTCCGGGTTCAAAACCAATCCACGGATATGATTTTTTTATTTCCTCATTTTCTATGCTACCACAATTCCTGGAGCAAAGTGTCACGATAATAGTAAATTCAAAGCAAATTAAGAATTTTAAGAAAACGGCGAAAGCTTTGAGTTTATAAAACACGTTTCAACAGAGACTTCTGCCATCCTCAGTTAGTCAGAATACAAAGCGATGGAAGCTGAATAGAAAATTAAGAATTCACGACAATCGTGAATTCAGACAAGTCAAGACGAGTCCGTATATTCAACACTTTTTCTTTTCATCCAAACTATGTATTTTGGGTTTTCTCTCAGGGACCTAAAGGCAAAAGAGGAGATGTAGGCTTCCCAGGAGAAAGAGGACTTGAGGTAGTTATGTTTTGTTGCTGCAATCTTTGCCTGGCCCCAGTTGTTCAAACGATGGATAGTGCTATCCGCCGGATAAATCACTATCCAGTGGATAAATCATAGCGAAACCAGTTGCGCTATCAAATGGACAGTGAGTTATCCGGTGGATAGCGTTATCCACTTTTTGAACAACTAGGGCCTTGTAAATAACTATACATGTTAATGTTCAACATAACATGCTGTTTTCAGTTGTGCTTAAATGGCCCTTTTACTCTCTTTACAGGGATTATCTGGACAAAAGGGTTTATGGGGCGGCTTAGGCATGCGGGGCGAGATGGTAAAATGCTGTTGTGATAGTCGTTGATACAGACATGTTCTTGTTGCGTTATTCCTGCTGCCTGACACACTCATGGATAATTTTTGGTTTCTCTTTCCGACGCTCAAGGGAGACCGAGGACGACCTGGAGGGAAGGGACCGCCAGGACAGCCAGGAAAGAAGGTCAGTTCTTTGTTTTGTACTGTGACGTTGAAACTGAAGTTAGGTAGATTGAGACTGCTATACAACCATTGCGAAACTTTAAGTACAAGCGTTTGCTCGGCAGGGTCCTGAAGGTGTTGAGGGAAAGCGTGGAGACACTGGTTTTGCAGGAGAAAGGGTAACCTTTTTAGTTTATTTGTTCGGCTTGCCTCTTTTAGTACACGATAGTAGTGTACAGATGTCTTAATTAATTGTCGCAAGTGAACCTTTCGTTTGATTTCGTGTCAAAATCAGGGAGAGCCTGGTACGGGTGGTGGTATGGGAGACTCAGGTGCTGACGGAGAAGAGGTAAGTGGCCACCTCGGAGCGGTGAGTCTACTTCTGTAGATCGAGATCAGTACATGTTGATTCGAGAGAGTCACTAATTCAAATTTTCTTTCTTATTCGCCCGTTTGTAAGTGAAGCCTACGGAAAATTGCATGGTCTGCTTTGAAACTCGTCTTAGAGTTGAAACAAAAATTACATGTAGCCTCTTTGTGAAGGACACTTTTACATGTAAGAATTATTACGTTGTAGTCGACATTGGACGTTAAGCTAAATATTTGGATTTTTTCCATTGGTGAGTTCATGTAGAGATTCCATTGAATTTATACAGTCGTTATGTTGAAATATGCTTGCTACGTTATTTCAGAGTTTACCACATTTGGTAACCTTAATACGTCCAACCAAAACTCCTTGATCCTATTGCCCAAGAAAGAATGGAAGGGACCCATAGCGGAAGAATTAACCGAAAACGATCCTAAATTTGCTGACTGCAGATCGCTTGTTTATGATCTAACTTGTTCCGTGCCCATCTGCTGTATGTTAAATGGATTGGTAACTCCGAATACTCCTTCCTTTTCAGGGTTTCATTGGTGAAAGGGTAAGACGTTTGCCTAGTTCTTGTTTTAGCTTGTTGTCGTTCTCCTATTTTTTGGGTATGGGTTGTTTATCAAAATTTCCGAAAAGCTAT
>OX421448.1:14260779-14265779 GCA_949126865.1 Montipora capitata | reverse complement strand
GAACGATTAACTGAACAGATCTGGATAGAGACAAAATTTCATATGGTTCTTTTACTCTGAACAGAACCTCCGTTGACGCATATCGGTCAAAAATTCCTTCGCGAACGACCCGCAGGGAGCGAATCTATTGGCCCAGCATGTCTGTTGGTTTAAATATTCTCTCCAATGTTATGAGTTGTGACTCTAAAGCTCAAATTACCCGCGTATGACACATACGATGGTATTTGAAACTTTGCACAAAATTAACCAATACTGTAGCCACTAGCCAACCTAAAGGGATCTTGTCACCCCAATTTTCCCTTAGCACCAATCATCTGCATCATCGTCTTCCATGCCATATATGGCGTAGGGACTTGTCCCGCGCGCAACTGCGACCTCTAGCTGGGTGTTTATGCGTGTTATCACATCGTCATAATACGAATCACGCCACGGACGAGAACGGGGTTGATCTACATCCACTCCTGCATCGCTGTCACTAGAATTTTCAAGATTTAAAGACTCTCCTTGTTCCACGATTCGAGGAACTGAAAGACAAATGCACGAGACATTTCCGGTTCATTAGTAACAACTCTGAATTTGCAATCATAGACATTTATTGACTTGTTCGTAAAACATACTTGAAAGGAACAACAACATGGCCGGAATAGCTCCATCCCACACCAGTGACCCTTTGAAAGTCATCAGTTGCGTCCAGCTTCCAAGGGAGTGGCTCTGTTTTGTTCTTATTACTATACTGCCACGCCCAAGCGCTTTTGCACCGATGTTATGGAACTCTACCGAAAGAACGTCATTAGATCTGTAGAAACCTTCAGTATCCCCTTTTTTTAAAGTTATTTTTAAACCCAAGGCCGCGAACTTAGTTTGGTTGTTCTTCGTCGAGGTACCGAGGTCCTGATATATGAACTCTTTGAATAGCTGGCGTGCCAGGAAGCTTACAAGGCTTTCAATGTCTTCTTACAAAACTATCCAGTGAATTTGAGAAAGAAGTAACTCAAACATCTAATAAATCAAATGATTATAAGTTTTTTTTAAATGGATTACTCTCGCTTTACAATAGTATCTTCTCCTTGGGTTGTTTTTATTTTGACTTTTTACACTTGTAATCTCAATAGTTTGTTAATAGATCCACATCAGTCTTTGGCTGCCATACTTTCAACCCGCTTTTTAAATAATCTAATTGATTAATCGATTTCTTCCCTACTTGAATTTTTATCTACTTCTTATTTCTTCCACTTTTATACTTCAAAGATAAAACCTTTGTTTTATCCTGAACAGAGCGTTGCGCGTTGAGATTTTGTAGCACTCTAAGCGCTCAATACAAGAACTTTTATATCATCAACAATCACTTTACCATTCCTTCTCTCGGTTGGAGTTAAGTAAACTGGCGGCAAGGCGAACTTGTTGGGAAATTGTTCCCCTGCACAAGGCGTGGCTACACTTAGAGGCATTGACGCCTCCACCATAGCACGTGACGGTGAGTCCGGGTGAGACTGGTGAAAATAATGAAAATTCACATTATAAAACAGCAGCGTTTGCTACAAGCGCTTAAAAAAAGTCCCTCGGGTATGATTTTATATGATAACACTGAACAGTGGTATCAAAACAACCAAAGCACGCTCGTTTTATTGGTCATCATTGACTTCAAGTGGGATCAAATAATTATGAGTATCATAACTAATGCAGTTGCCGAAAGGCGTGACAATATTGAGATCTTTATCTTTACCAGAAAGTGCTTACCTGCAATCCGTTGCTGTTAATATTTCCATTTAATTTTGGACTTGATCCATTTGGTCCCAAGCAGCTGTTCCTTTCAAGATAAGAGAGGTGATCTGCTGATTCCAACCTTATATTACTGCAATGAATATCAAACACTTGAAGGTAAGTGACCCAAGTAGCAGAAAAACGGACAAAAAAGCGAACAGTTTGACTTCGTATATTTTCAGTGTACGATCAAATCTTAAATCAACCTCGTTGTTTGATCAACTTTTTTTCACTTAGTACAGCTGTATTTTACTTTACTGAATTTAGAAACAGAGGCGAGAAAACATCATAAAAGACAGTCAGTTTGCTAATCCGAAAAAAATCGCCCAAAGCTTTGAAGTAATTTGTTTCTTGCCTTGATCGTGCTTTCTTTTTCTCATAATTATGGCTTCATGCAAAATCGCTCATTTCTGTCACGAACAGCTTGAGGTGGTGCCAGGAAGTCCGGATTTATCAAACAAGTGGAGAAAATTCAGCTGCTGAAATTTAAAGATTCTCCAAAGCTCGGAAACGACAAATAAGCCCATGAATGAAACCTTGCTCTCTTTTTCGCGCGATTTAGACTTGATGGTTAACGTTTGTCCGGTTAATGCCTTGGAGTCCTATCAGACTTTTGGGATTTATCGACACATTAGAGAAAATCATCAACGGAAATTAAAGATTATGCAAAGCTCCTAAATGACAGATGAGACTATCAATGAAAACTTCAGCTGACAGTTATAAGCTGAAAGTGCCATTACAATTAGGCTAAATTATCTGTTGACATTTGAAAAAGATTGATTCTCATTTTTCATTTCGAACTCTTCATAGTCAATTGAAAAAGTACACTTTTTATCGCAAGGAGCAAACTTGGACTGCACTTTACAAACGGGAAACAGATAAGTCTCAACGAATTGTCAGCAGGTAAACTGATTTATCTACTTTCCTTGAAACTGAAGGGGAAAAGGTAAAAAAAAAACGTTTGTTAGTAACTTTCTTAGATCGGTATAAAATGTTTCATAAAAACAAAGCCGAGAACATTTAAAATTTAGTCTGAGAGAGGGTTTTCAAGATGCATCCGTCTCTGATGATGACCAACCAAAGAGCAAGGCGTATTTCAATAAATCACTTGTCACGTTTCAGTTTTGGTATGGTCATATTCATCAAGAGCCGACTATTGTTTTCAATGAAGACAAAATGCTTTTAGGTGCTCCAGATCTAACGCTGGGAACAGCTTATAAATAACGACTTTGAATGCATACGATTACTCTTTTGTGATGCTGATTAAGTTACTCCGTCATATTTATTCTGCAACAAGCTTTTCTTTCACAACTAGCTCGTTTCCAAAAGCAGTGTGCAAATCCACAGAACATTAGCGCAGTTTAAAAGTAAAGTAATGGAAAACACAAAGCAAAACAGGATATCGTATAACTACAACCATCCAAAACTGACAGACTTCTCATAAAAACGATCGATATTGGTGTGGAAAATCCCCACGATAACAGCTTGTTTCGTGTAAAATCTAGAAGCTCAGGTTCGCGACATCAATATTCTATTGTATTGTATTCCATCATGACTTCAAGGTCTTCAGGGCAATATCAATATTCTTTTGTATTGAAGTCTAAGACCAATCTAAGCCGGCGATTCAGCCTAAAAGCTAAGAAGTCATGTTTATTAAATACGTGGGGCGTGTTCGTTAATTCACTTTTTCAATGCTTCCGAGAATAGTCACTCAGATTCAGCTTGATGGACTGATTTATTATTCATAAGTGTGATTTCACCTGTTTAGTGGCGTTGCTGTTTTAACGCGGAAAAAGTGTGGAAACCATTGCAAATCCGCTCGCCTATTTATTCACAGTGAGAATTAAATCGAACTTAAGAAGAATGATGAAAAGTAGAAGATACAGAAGAAGTTACAACAAGCCCAGGGTGAGTTTTGTTTTCAAAGAGTACCACACCGACGCTAATAAGCTTTGTTGGAAAAAATATGTCTGATGAAGCGATGTCAAAAGATCCCATCAGATCATGTTGAATAAACTGGTGCCAGAAACAAGGAACTTTGGAAATGAACGTCCCAAGACACAATTATGAAGGTTTCGAAGAATTTAGGCCTTCGACCTGGGATAATTCAATGCAGGATGTTTTGCAGTAATTAAATATCAGCGAAATATTTATCAACTGAACGCAAAAAAGAAATCAGATTAATCTGGTCTCTTGGAGTCCACTCGCAGTTTTCCATTTCTCCAAGAATGCCAAGAGATTTTCGGCCAAAGATTTACTGCAACAGAAAATAATCTATCTAAAACCGACCCGTTGAGTTTCAAGGTGTCTCGCAAGAGTATGTGACTATATGAGACGCATAATTCGTCTGGGACGAACTTGGGCAAAAGTTTTTTCTGCGTCTGTTAAATTCGTCTAGTATAAAGACAGACACAAGACGCATAATCCGGGCACTAAACTGGAGAAAAAATGTTTGCCCAAGTTCATCCCAGACGAATTATGCGTCTCATATAGTTCGTCCCGTCTTTACACAAGACGGATAACATGAGAGACGTATAATTCGTCTGGATGGATTATGCGTCTCTAGTATAAAAACGGCCATCCATCTGTGACACTTCTCTTTAGTGGGTTTTTGGGGTTTTCAAACTGTAAGTACCTCACTCTGTATGAAAACTAGGATTTTCGAAGTATGAGTCCGATGAAGATCATTTTCAGTAACACCTTTGCTGTAGAGTACATACTTCAAGATGTAGTTTCGATTTTTCGGATTACATCTTGTAACTTTCTCTACAAAAAACACTTGAACCGTATTTTTTCTTTTAAGTCACTATTTCCGGACGTTCGCACATTACAACGAAAGTCTATACTGCGTGAAAATATTAGTGAAGCCATTGGCCTACCAGACCTGCTTACCAGAAAAAAAGGTTGATTTACTTTTTAGTCGTAGGAAGCACTCTAAAGTGTCACTGTATATGCTTTTAGAGTTCCTTAGGAAACTTGACACTTTTTCTATAGAGAACTTCATGGTGTTTTATCAGTGTTACCCAGAGTACGACTGTTTAAAGGGTAAAATGTCACAAAATGTGACATACAGAAAGTTTGAATCAAAGTAAACACAAACCAGTGTTTAATTTTATCAGCCTAGTGCTTTAACAGCTATTCCACTGAAAAATTACTATTGAAAAAAAAAACTGCAAAACATTGAAATCATGTTAGACTGCGGATGATATTTCAGTATATTTATTTGTTAAACAGCGGTA
>OX421448.1:14253279-14255779 GCA_949126865.1 Montipora capitata | reverse complement strand
GAACCAAGCTCGGAAACGCTCCTCCGCCTTGCCGAACTCGTTTTAACGCTTAATTGTTTTTCATTCGCCGACAACTATTACAAACAAATTAATGGTGTTGCGATGGGCACAAGAATGGGACCTAGCTATGCCAATCTTTTTGTAGGATATGTTGAACACCAATTTTTTAATCAGTACAACGGCCCCAAACCCGAACTCTACGGCCGCTACATCGACGATTGTATCAGCGCTATTCATCTAGCAGAGAAGAACTCGATCATTTTATAACCTCCGTCAATTCTTTTCATCCGGCTCTTAAATATACCTGTGAAACTTCGGAAACTTCATTGGCTTTCCTAGATATCAAAGTTTCTATTAGTGACAACGTGCTATGTACCAGTGTGCACTACAAACCTACAGATTCTCACAATTATTTGTTGTATTCATCATCACATCCATCACATGTCAAGAACTCCATTCCTTATTCTCAATTTCTTAGACTTCGACGTCTATGTAGTGATGACTCCGATTTTTCCAGCAAATCAGAGGAGATGTGCCAGTTCTTCGAAAAACGTGGCTATCCTGTCTCTGTGGTCAAAGCGGGCCATCATCGCGCCCAACAATTTGATCGACAGTCATCACTACAAACGTCACAAAAAGATAAGAATGACAGAATTCCATTCACCCTCACTTTCCATCCTCATAATCACGCAGTCAAAAGTATCATTCTTAATAATTTTAAATTACTCCAAAATGATCCCGAGACTGGTAGAATCCTTTCGCAACCTCCACTTATTTCATTCAAACGCGACAAAAACGTGGGCAACTTTTTAGTTAGAAGCGCGCTCAAAACTAACGAGCAACCCGGCACTGTCAAATGCGCGCGCTCACGATGCAAAACTTGTCTTTTCATTGTTAACACTAGCAAGATATCGGGACCTAAGCGATCTGTTAAGATCACCGATCGTTTCACATGTACCTCCGCAAATGTCATTTATTGCATAACCTGTACGTTATGCAATAAATTATACATTGGCGAGACAGGTAGACGACTAGGTGACCGATTCCGCGAACACCTTCGCGATGTTGAGAAGAATGACAAAGATGCATCTAAGCCAGTCGCTCGTCTTTTTTATCTCCCTAACCACTCCAAAAACCACATGGCTATCTGCGGCCTTTCCCTATATCTAGGTACGACGGAAAGCCGCAAGAATCTAGAACAAAAATTCATCTTCCAAATCGGCACCAAATTTTTGTAAAAAGAAATTGGTACGAGCGGTTTCAGAGTGAAAAGAGAGAATGAAACATTTCTGTTGCATGCTTAAATTTGGTGGTTTCACGTCGTCGTTATGCAGAGGACCGCAAACATACTTGCTAAATGTATACTCTTTTAACCAATGATATTGTTATTTTGTGGTGTTGTCGTAGTCGTAACTGTCGTCGTTTCTTAAACTCCCTAATTTGGTGATTTGAACTTGTTGTTTTGTGGAGTACGCCAAGGAAATGCACGGAAATTCGTGCTGTACGTGCAGCACGAGTATATTTCCTTTTTTAACCAATGATATTCTTGCTTTGTGGCAACTGAACCAAGCTTGAACGGGACTCGAACCCATGACCGCGCGATTGCGCTGCACCGCTCGACCAACTGAGTTGTCAAGCCAACTGGGAACTGGTCACTCGTGAGTTCGAGTTATATCCCGTAATGGGTGAATGAAATGATTTCCTTTAGAATGCATTAAATCTCAGGAATTTCGGAACTGCGGAATGGGCATAAAATGAAAGTTAGAAAATCATCGTAGTTAAAAAGTGTTTTGATATTGCATTTTCGTTATTTATTGTACACTGGATTGAGTTTTGATGAGGTACGAATTGCACTTCCTCAAAAAAAATTAAATCATAAATCTCTTTTGTTTCAGTTTCTATAGAGAAAGGCGCATCCCTGTCTCGTGTTACCTCAGGGAGCGGATACTAAATTGGAAGGTGAAAAAGGACTCAATGGACTTCCTCAAACTGTGTTGACGTCTTCTGCGTTGTTTTAACAAAGACCACACTAGCATTAGATTAATTTAAGGAGCGATGTTGAACCACAGAAAACTTCCTGTTCGAGGAGAAGGGACCTTGACAGGCACCAAAGGAGGCGGTGCCGCCCAGTGGTTAGGGCGCTTGCTTTGAGATCCGGAGATCACGGGTTCAAGATCTCGGATGCACTTGTAAATAGCCAACTGGTTTGATTCTGGCCAGTTGGGATTCTTAACAGTTGTTGTTGTTCTGTCGTTTTGTTCATTGTATCATTGGCCCTGAAAAGCCCCTATGGGGAGTGGTCAATTAAATATCTATGCATGTATGTTTTGAAGGACATCTTCATGAAAATGCCTGTGTAATATGCTGCAATGTTTATTAAACAGTTGTTTTTCTAATCTCATATTAACAAGCATGGTATTTGAGTAAGCTTATTGGTCAGATCCAAAATTTCAAGGGGTAGGGCCCACTTTCGTGACCTGAACTATTAGCTGGAAGTGAA
>OX421448.1:14245779-14250779 GCA_949126865.1 Montipora capitata | reverse complement strand
AACACCTACATTCGAAGTGAAATGGGGGCTATAGCCACCTCCGAAATAGCCAGAAACGTTGCGAGGAAATGGTTTCGTGTAAACTGTTCATTGTAAACCACTTATGTCCGGGTTTGATCCTAATTAGATGCACGCCCAATTTTGACATCCAACACAAAGTGTCCCTTTAAGTCTAAGCATTTGCTAACCATTTTCAACAATAAGGTAAGGGTAAAGGTTAGCGTTATTTTTAGCTTTGGGTAAATGCAGCAGTTAATCTTCACTTAAAGAGCAGTGGGACACTTTGTGACATAAATTGTCTGTATTCTGAGACACAAGTGATGTTGAAATTGGCTAGAAGAGCAAGGGGACACTTCGTGACGCTTATTGAAATCCGCGTGCATCTAATTAGGGTCAAACCTTGGACATATATCTCTTGTAAACAACAAATTCCGGTGATTCTACAAGTTAACTATCACTTACCAGATTGTTTTGGAATCAGTTTGTCGAGTACTTTTTCCGATGTTTTGGGCCATACTCGTTTGATCATTTTTCTCAACTCGGTGTCATTAGCATTCATGTTTCCACGGAGTTTGATGTTCAGCGAGGTTCGAATGAGAGCAAACAGAGTGGTGCTAAATGAGACCGTGCCATCATCGTTCAGCGGCATGTTCATCTTGATCAGCCGCTAAATGAAGAAAGGAACCAAGTCAACGAAGCAATCAGGTGCAAATTTACGCAGTTTGCTGGAAACTTAAATTGATTGTTAATCACTTTTCGACTCTGAACACACCATTACCTGCCTTGATATTGAGATTGTGTCTGCGAGTACATGTACGAGTTTTCAACTTTAGGTAAAGATTTCTTGTATCATGGTACGAAAGAAACGAGTACTTATATTCGTGTGGACGCGACTGGTTAAAAATTGGAATCTCACACTGGTAGTCAAAATATGTTGACATCAGCCTGTTAGTGAACTTCTAGGGGGCATAGTACTTTAATTAAATTGTGTTTTTTCTCTTTACAATCGTTACATTCATGCGTAATGCAAGTAAACTACTTTTGCTTTTTTATGAACACCAGCTCTAAGAGAGCGCCTTGGGTTTGGAGGTCGAATTTACGAAATCGATCAACCCAGGCCCTCCAATAAAAGTGACTGTTATCTCCAACAGGCTGCAGTTAGCGAGTTCAAGCATCAAAAAGAGATTTTACTAAAAGCTGAACCTTTCAACAGTATAATGAAGCACCAAACCTTAAGAGCACCAATCCTAACATTTCTCTTCCTCTTAAGTAAATCTCCATAATCAATAAGTAAGCAGTGCCGCTGATTTATCTTTAGGAAAAGCTACCACTACCAACCTTGTAACCAACAATCCTTGGGCATTTTTTCCCAAAGCCAACTGGAGGTGACATACTACACATGACCTTGTAGATTTCGCTATGATGAATACGTCCGCTGAAAAATACAAATTACGCGCACCCAAAATATACATACCACATCAAGGAACCAAGTAATAGCTATCAAAAGGCAGATACAGCGTAGCTCTGTATAATCTTTCATTACAATGGATCAACATAGGGTGTAGCTAGTGTTTCTATCTGACTGTCTGGAAATCTCATTGACAGCAAATAAATATGAGATCAAATCGAACTAGATTGAAGCGGCCCCGTCCTATCTCTTCTTAAATACCTCTTACTAACCGATTTCGACGTCCGTACTGTAAGTTACGGACCGAGTTTTTTCCGCTGATTTATAAATCAGCAGGAAAAAAAAACGAGAATCCGTAACTTTCACGGACCGAAAAAACGACGTTTGTAGGATATTTCTTATATCTGTGTGGTAAACAGCCGCGCAGGAAAGGAAACTAGTTGAAGTCAAGTGGAAGGTTCACCTGTCACAAAGATCACCGCGTCAAAATCCGAAAAACGAAAAAATCTCCTTGGCTTTTTGAAATAGTTGCTTGCAAGATTTAAACAGTTTTACAAGTTTATGTAACAGAAAAAACATGAAAAACTTGCCAGAGAATGTTTTACCGAAATTTCATATTTAGCGGGCAGAACTGTAGACGAATACGGCCCTCTAATTTAGCCAATCACAGGGCGCGTAATATCTTAGAGATATAATTTTACTTGAAAGGACTAGTTTCTAAAGAAACCGTGGAGTTGCTTCACTGGGGAGAGGAACACGACAATTTGGTTCAATCAAAGCGAGTTGATAAAGGTAAAAAACCCATCGCATTAATTCTATAATAATCCACAATTTCTTTTATTCCCTCTAATGGAACAGCTAACCCTCGAAACGTCAGCTGACAAATCTTCCATACAGTTGTTAATAACAACTCGCTTGATAAAACCAAATTTCCACGTTTCTTACTTACCTAGCGCCAGGGTCAAACTCGGACCACACACGAACAAACTCGTCCAGGTGATGGGGACCGAGAATAGACTCATCTCGAGTAAGGTATTCAAAGTTGTCCATGATAACAGCCACAAAAAGATTTAACATCTGAAAGCAAACAATACGAACATTATTTCCAGTCGAGTTAGACTGTGCCCTGTTTAGGCCACATGGTACAAGCCGCGGATGACATTAGTTTCATATCGAGTAATGGTTACCTCAAACTCGATAAATGCTCTCACATTTTATTCTCTTTTCGCTCAACCACCAAATCAAGCTCGCAGTTTCATCGACGTCTTTCCAGAAGGGGTAACCGGACACTTCACCCTTGAGAAGCGTGTGCAGGCAAGCCACGTAGTTCCCGGTGTTGTGGTCTGTCTTCTGTTGAGTATCATGGTTGGGAGGGTAAAACAAAGGGGCCACAGTAATTGGCGCAAGATGTTGTGGCGCTCTGCCAGCTTGACTGGCAAAGTCTGTAAATCGTAAATCAAGCCGCGATGCGATTTTTCATTAACCTTTCATGAGATAAGACGGATATACCATTTATGCTGGCATTTTCTTCTTATGTAATCTACCCCTCCGAATTAAGCAGGAGAGTAATTTTAATGTTGCAATGGACCCAATCAGTGTTGAGGTACGTAACTCAGAAACCTCACAATTCCCTCGGTCTCTGAGGTCAAATGAAATAGTGAACTTTTTGTAGGTTTTAAACCAGCCAGCAACGCCACGGCAGACTAGACAGACCACTAATGATTACGTTTCTACCGACCAATCAGTTCAAAGACCAGAGTACTTAAGTTGTACGATTCACTGACGCTACAAAAATCATTTGATTCTGACGATGACTTTCACTCAGGTCGTCGAAACGCCACTCAATGTCACCAACAACAGTACTTCTCAGGACTACTCTCACCCGTGGAATCCCTAGATAACAACAGAATGAGCGGATAACATTTTGTTCTTGTTGTAACGGTGAAAGCTATCAACTAATAAAGATGGATCAAATACGGGGAATCGGCAACAGCTATTCGTCTTATCTCGGCAAATCCCATCGGTACTTTGTTAAGATTTGTGTTTTTACCTACCAGAAACATGGAGAGAAATATAAAGGAGCAGAAATACAAGACGGCGGCAAATGTCGATCCACAGGTCCGATTATCATCGCCTTCACATTTAGCGCCATCTCCGCAATGCAGCATAATCAAGTGCCAGTTCTCCCCGGTCGCCGATCTATTGCAAGGAGACGAGATCAGTTTAACAAGAGAAAATCATCTCTTGTTTTAATATATGCTTGTATTGAATAATCTGCATATCGCCTTAACAATAAAGAAAATAAAAACTATTTGAATAGAATTTAATTTGATTTATTTCCTGTCTTCAGATGACTTGGTGACTTTTTGGACGACCACAAAGCGGGACATGAGATCCGAGGACCATCGTCTTCGCCATTTTCACAGAAAAGTCTTAACACAGCGATAGAAATGAATCCCTGCTTTGTGAGCAAGAATCTGAGCTGGCTTTGATTTGTAGTGACATGATGCATGCAATGGGCACAAAACCATCCACTGAACTTTCGACGTCACGTTGTGAGATCGACACGAGAAGGACATTGCGGAGAAAGAACACATGGTGGACGCTTTTTTAAGCTCTTGTTCTGTTTATTATTTTTGTTTGTGTCTCCACTCCCAGAGACTAGGTTTGACCCAACTGCTGTCATGAATGACAGGCGATAAGATTGATAATACTCCTCACCTGAAAAGAACTTGCAGGGCTTCTAGGAGATTTGTGAAGTTATTGTCATCATTAATTTGCGTTTCTGGATTACGTTTTATTTTCGCAAAGAGCTGAAGAGACAAGTTAAAATTTTAGTTCAAGCAATTTTAAGTCTAAATTTTGGGCAATTCTCTGCTAGGACAGCAGAAAAATTGTTAAAGCCAAAAAGACAAGAGTTTAAGTTATACGAGGAAAAGGGAAAAGGAAAGGAACTTTATTTAGCGCTGGAGCACTAATTGGGGACAATGTAAACTGAAATCAACAAATTAACGCAAATCAAATCAAATGTTGGTTTTTGAGTAGAGGGAAAACCGGAGTTAACCTGAAAAAAAAACCCTCGGACCAGAGTAGAGAACCAACAAAATCAATCCACATATGTCACCGAGTCTGGGAATCGAACCCAGGCCACATTGGTGGGAGGAGAGTGCTCTCATCACTGCAGTTTCCCAGAAGCCTTTATTTTTCTGCCGATCATCTAAACGCCGTCTTCACATGTGGTAAATATTATATAAAGTTCTACACCTAAATTGCTCAATCTGATTGTAACAATAGGTTTCCTTTCAAATCGCATATTTTCTTTTCATTCTGTAGCTACGTGACAACTAGATGTGATCAACTTAGAGACCAATCCAATTTGTGAAATGAGGATATCCCGACAAATTCGAGAAAGAAAACATTCTGAAAAGCATTTGGTAACAAAGATTAGCGATAAAAGATGACGTTTCGAAGTCATCGTGACTTCATTTTAAAGGGATCTAAATAACGCTCGTCGTTTGAAATTGAAAATAAGTCCTTGGTCAGTCCTTGTGTTGTACGTCAGGCGCTGTTCTTTGTTGTCAAATTAACTCTT
>OX421448.1:14220779-14225779 GCA_949126865.1 Montipora capitata | reverse complement strand
AATTTGGTAATCTCGCTCTAATGAACTGCCACCGCGGCCTCAATCCCGCATACAAAAATTTGGTTTTATCAACGGAGTTGATAATGTAAATTGGACGCCGTATAGAGATTCTCTGTACGGTGGTCAGTTTACATTATCAACTCCGTTGATAAAACAAAATTTTTGTATATTACCTCTCCACCGACGCAGCACCATAGTTTCTTTAGAAACTACCCCCCGCAATCAAGGGCAAGACGATCTCGTGGAAAGTGTAGTTAACCGAACCTGAAAGCTAAAATTTTACGAGAGTGCTTAGGCCTAATCACTGAAACGAGCGCTTAGGCTTAAACAGTAAACGAGCGCTTTCTTCTTCACACTACCTAGTGAAAAGTGTTGTACGTTATGCGAACCACAAAATGAAAGCTAGAATTACGTGGTGATATTAAAGACTAAAAAAAGTAACCTCGTCTACGAGAGTGAATTTTTGACTTTGCAGAAACAATGGGTCAACCTTTGTGTTGAATTCGCACATTTCTTGTCCACTTTTATGACACTGAAAGAAAACAAAAACGCAAACTAACAAACAATAATCCGATGTGTTGCCGCAAGCAGTATAATGAACTGCCAACGCGGTCCACAATCCCGTAGTCGATGACTGAAAATTGTTCAAGGGCAAGACGATCTCTTGAAAAGTGTAGTTAACCGAACCGCAAAATGAAAGTTACAATTTTACGAGAGTGCTAAAGCCTAATCACTGAAATGAGCGCTTACGCGTAATCAGTAAACGTGTGCTTTCTTCAAACCGTAAAGTGAAAGCTAAAATTTTACAATAGTGCTTAGGCCTAATCACTGAAACAAGCGCTTACACTTTTGAAATATTGCTATAATGAACTGCCACCGCGGTCCGCAATCCCGTAGTCGATGAATGAAAATTGTCCAAGGGCAAGGCGATCTCGTGAAAAGTGTAGTTAACCGAACCGCAAAATGAAAGCTAAAATTTTACGAGAGTGCTTAGGCCTAATAATAGTGTTCTTAACCGAACTACAAAATGTAAGCTAGGATTTTACGAGAGTGCTTAATTAGGACTAACCACGAAAACCAGCGCTTAGGCTTAATCAGAACGAGTGCTTTCTTCCTCACGCGATCTCGTAAAAAGTGTAGTTAAGTATAATGCAGTGCTTTCTTCCTCACACGATCTCGTGAATAGTGTAGTAAACCGAACCACAAAATGAAAGCTAAAATTTTACGAGAGTGCTTATGCTCCGGTACAGTACTTGCAGAAGCTGCCAGTGCTTAATTAGGCCTAATCACTGAATCGAGCGCTTAGTCTTATTCAGAAATCGAGTGCTATTGCGAATGAAACTTAACCGAATTGTAAAATGATTCGTTGAACGCGCTATAAGAACGAGAGATACATATCAACTTAACAAATCGAAAGTGGTTCAGCGTTGTCTGTACTCTTATCGACAACGATATTCGCCATCACAGTGGTCAAAAAGTTGTGGATTTAGGAGGTACAGTGAGCAATTTGCCTCGCGAGGCCAAAAATATCAAACATGTTTGATTTTATCCTCACGGCCTCGCAAGGCGAATTTCTCACCAAAATTTTCCCGCAAACATGAGGAAACGGATGAGTAAACCGCCTCGCGATGGAGTATGCTCAGCTGTTTCCTCACCGTGTGCGGCGGGCTTAAGTAGGCCAAAAGCATTTGAACAGTAGAAAACTATTTTTTATCTTGGAGCAGCTGCAGTTTACCCCGCCACATCGAGGCCGTTACTGTAAAGGGCTGGCCACGCGGTACGCGGAAAAAATAAAGTCAAGGTTGCTAAGTATCTTAAGTAGCTGGCTACGCAGTACGCGGTACGCAGAAATAATTAAATTCAAGATGGCGAGGTATGTTAGCTGACTACGCGGTACGCGTACGCAAAGTTAAAAGCGTGCTTAGGCCAAATCACTGAAACGAGCGCTTAGGCTTCATCAATGAACGAGTCCTATTTGCTTCACACAATCTCGTGCAAAGTGTAGTTAGCCAAACCGTAAATTGTAAGCTAAAATGTTGACGAGGGTTTAGGCCTAATCACTACTAGAGGACTATTATTAATAGTCTTCGAGTAGTGAAAAGGTGACGCTTTACTTCGTTTTATTCCCTCTTTCTTCTCTTGTAAGTTATTCACGCAATTTTTTTTATTTTCACTCCCCTTTTCTTTTAAAAAATAAAGCGGATGTAAAGAGAAGCGAATGCCGCCGGTGTGTTAGGTGAGACAGAGAGGGAAAACAAAGCTGAAAAGCCTATTCAAATCGTCGTGTCATTTAACAGCAACACCGGAAAATAACTGGGTGAAACACGAAAATAAACAGGTGTAATGGAAGCGTGCTTGAATTTCGTCAAATTATCCCCAAAATCAGCAAGAATTTGTGACGCTGATGAATAATGAAGCAGTCTCTTTTTCCAAAACGATAGAATTACCTGGTGATAAATAACCTCGTCTAGGAGAGTGAATTTTTGGCTTCGCAGAAACAATGGTCAACCTCAGAGAGTTGGACGATTGGACGTTTGTGTTGAATTCGCACATTTCTTGTCCAACGAGTGCTTTCTTCGAACCGCAAAATGAAAGCTAAAATTTTACGAGAGTGCTTAAAAGCCTAATCATTTAAAGGAGCGCTTACACTTTTGACATATGGCTATAATGAACTGTCACCGCGGTGCGCAATCCCGTAGTCGATGAATGAAAATTGTGCAAGGGCGATCTCATGAAAAGTGTAGTTAACCGAACCGCAAAATGAAAGCAAAAAGTTTACGAGAGTGCTTAGGCCTAATCACTGAAACGAGCGCTTAGGCTTAATCAGGAAGCGAGTGGTATTTCCTGCAGTTAACCGAACCGTAAAATGAAAGTTAATTAACCGAATTGTAAAATGATTTGATCAACGTGCTATAAGAACGAGAGATACATATCAACAAGGAGATTGATTACGCTTTAAGAAACATCATTGTTTGTGCTCGATCATCGTGCTTTATGAACGAGAAATACATATACATCAATGTCCCTCGCTCTTTTTGTTTGGCGCCTCAGACGGGAGAAATACTGCGTATCCACAAAGCTCGGCGTCTCCAATGCGTATCTGCGTGCCCGCGTATCCACCCAATTTAGTGTAAAGCTTTGACGTGGAAGGGTATTCGGTGAAGCCGTTGATTTCACCGATAGGCTTTTTTTTTTCTCTTGTGATTTATTCACCCATTTTCTTATTTTCACTTCACGTTTCTTTGAAGAAATTATGTCTGTATGAAAAATGGAGAAGCGGAAGCCGCGAGTGTGTTAGATGAGAGGGAAAGCAAAGCTGAAAAGCCTTTTCAAATTGTCATGTCATTTAACGGGCGCACCGGAAAATAAGTGGGTGAAAGACGAAAATAAACAAGTCTGTTGGAAGCGTGCTTGAATTGCGACAAATGAGCCCCAAAATAAGCAAGAATTTGTGACGCTGATGAATGAAAATGGTTTAAGGGCATTCGTGAAAAGTGTAGTTAACCGAACCGTAAAATGACAGCTGTAATTGCCGAATTTGTCGAAATCGCCAATGTTCACCCGCGTAGTATAAATACCAATGGATGAAGTAATTTGACGAAATTGGTAAAACATCGCCAAAATTGCCGATTTTGTCCAAACGCCAATGTTCACCCAACAGGTGTAAATACCAATGGATGAACTAATTTGACGAAATTGGCAAAACATCACCAAAATTGCCGAATTTGTCAAAATCGCCAATGTTCACCCCGCATGGTGTGAATACCAATGGATGAACTAATTTGACGAAATTGGCAAAACATCGCCAAAATTGCCGAATTTTTCAAAATCGCCAAAATCGCCAATGTTCACCCGTGTGGTGTGAATACCAATGGATGAACTAATTTGACGAAATTGGCAAAACATCGCCAAAATTGCCGAATTTGTCAAAATCGCCAAAATCGCCAATGTTCTCCCGTGTGGTGTGAATACCAATGGATGAACTAATTTGACGAAATTGGCAAAACATCGCCAAAATTGCCGAATTTGTCAAAATCGTCAAAATCGCCAAAATCGCCAATGTTCACCCGTGTGGTGTGAATACCAATGGATGAACTAATTTGACGAAATTGGCAAAACATCGCCAAAATTGCCGAATTTGTCAAAATCGCCAAAATCGCCAATGTTCACCCGTGTGGTGTGAATACCAATGGATGAACTAATTTGACGAAATTGGCAAAACATCGCCAAAATTGCCGAATTTGTCAAAATCGCCAAAATCGCCAAACTCGCCAATGTTCACCCGCGTGGTGTCAATACCAATGGATGAACTAATTTGACGAAATTGGCAAAATATCGCCAAAATCGCTAATTCTGCCAAGATTGTCAATCGTGCAGCTCTTTCGCCAAATCTGCCACTTTTGTCATCGTGTGCATTTCTGGACATAAGTGCTAGCAAAGTACTCCACTTAAAAGAAGAAAGGTCAGTGAACGCTTGGTGATGTCAATCATACAAATCGTGCAACTCATTATCCTGTATTGTTCTTTTCCTAATTTAAAGGCATCATCATTTTGGAGAGCACTGAGCGTGGTTATTCCGACGACAATGCGGCTCACCATCATCATCAACATCGCCGTCACCATCATCACCAATGCGAGGTCGCTGCTAGGTTACAATGTTAGGCTGTTCTCCTCCTATAGGCCACTTCGGAAAATGCCATAATACTCTTTATTTGTCCCCCCCAGATTTTGCATAAGCATTGTTTCCAGTTTCTCTTTGGACTTACAATGGTCCCAAGAGAAAACAAAAACAATGCTTATGCCAAATTTGGGGGGACAGAGAAAGAGTATTGCATGTGGTATTTTCCGAAGTGGCTTATTCCAGACGTGGATCCCGAGTTATCAGATTTTGATCATTTGTCAATTTGTCTCACCTATTTTCTGGACTAAATATAAACATGGTCTTTGTTTTAATTAGAGGCTTGGTTTTGCGTGGCGCACGTCTCCTTTTCCCTAAACGT
>OX421448.1:14200779-14210779 GCA_949126865.1 Montipora capitata | reverse complement strand
AAGGAAAAACATGAAAATTGAGGAGATTTTATTTCTTAAAAGCTGGCATATACCGTTAAACTTTGTCGAGTGGATGGGGCATAGGCAGCTTTAAGAAAGAGTCTATATATCATTAAAAAAATGGAATTATTATTGATTTATTCTAGTGATGGCAAATATCCAGCTTAAAACTGATGAATACCTGGAACACCGCTAACATAGCACTTTGAAAATCGTCAAAATTAGTGCTTGGAGGAGGTTCGTCGTCTGTGATAAATCTGGGGATAAAAAAATCACATGAAAAATTGTAATATCGGCACGGATAATGGTAACCGAAAACAATCATAACAAAAATGGACGTATACCATGCCGACTTTCGATATATGTTGATTCTCAAACCCCTCTCACGTCAGAAGTAATCTACATACTCACCCCTTCCCACACACAATCTAATCTATCAGCCCTCCTCTCTCAGGAAACAATTTACTTTTTCCCTCCACCCGGCTTGCAGACAGAACTAAGAGGCAGAACTGAAGAAACGGACCTATTAAGCAATTTTTAAACAGAATCGTGTAATGCAGTAATAGTGGAAAACTGAAAAAAAAGTGCAACTTACCTGCCACCAAAAATCTGCATGCCAAGGAGAGCAGCAATCAAGATAAACAGGAATAATAAGAAAATCAGGCTCACGATAGACTTAATGCTGCTCACAAGAGAAGTGGCGAGGTTCCTTAGTGACCGCCAATGTCTGATACAGAAAATAAACGAATAGGTTTAACACATACAAAGAGAAAAAAATCCGACTCAAAACCACAGAAAGCCCAAACTCTATATTTGAACTTCGTCAGTGGTCCGAAAAACTGAGGTGGCTTTAACAGAATTAACTGATTAGAAAGTGTAATGTGAAGTGCTAGTCTTCTACCCCATATAAACCGGAGCGTTAGCCCTACTGATGGAAATGGGCCAACACAAGGACTCTGACCAGGGTGGGAATTGAACCAACGACCTTCGGTTTAGATCACCGCTGCTCTGCCGACTGAGCTACAAAGTCAGACGGGAGCAGGCCGTGGGAACTGAAGATGTTAAAGTCACGGCAATTAACATGTACAAGTACAAGGAAGGATTACGTTTTTGCAAACGTTGGCCGTGTAGCACTTATATTTCAACAGAATTAACTGCTTAGAGTTTAATGTGAAGTGCTAGTTTTCTACCCCATATGAACCGTGTGAGCGTCAGCCCTACTAATGGAAATGGGCCCACACAAGGACAGAGAAAAACTCTGATCATTTCCATTAGTAGGGCTAACGCTCACATGGTTCATATGGGGTAGAAAACTAGCACTTCACATTAAACTCTAAGCAGTTAATTCTGTTGAAATATAAGTGCCACACGACCAACGTTTGCAAAAACGTAATCCTTCCTTGAAGTGGCTTTAGCTCCGCCCCTCGCGCGGTCTCTGGAACAACCTTTGAAAGGAGAGTGTAGCAAAAAGGTAAGGTGCCAAAGCAAGAAGTAAACTTGAAGACTAGACTAGCTGTTCATATGAACGTAAGTTTCCCGTCGAAACATGTTACTACAGAGAGGTTTCTTACCTCGTAAATTTGAACACTCTCAGAAGGCGGACACACCTCAATACACTTATGCCAAGTGTCAAGTATTTTACCATTAAAATGTCTACGATACCAAAACATACCACCTGTTTCAAGAGAAAAAAAGAAAAGCTTTGTTATTTGTCTAACAGTCAAAACAGTTGAAACGAATCACTGAAATGAAACCACCGTACGAACATATGACCTTATCGGGTCTTTCCAGAAAACGTGACGTTCCGCTGAATGCGTCCACTGTGGACCAATACGAAAACCATTTGTAAAGGAATTCTAGGTGAAACTTGATCTTTCCAGGTGAAACTTGATCTTTTGAGCTGATAGGTTTTTTATCATGCACAAATAAATATACTGACAGACATTTAAAAGCGATTCAAGAATGGAATGCGTGGAATCTGTAAAAATCTCTCACAAACTTCCCGCAAGAGAGTTGAAACTGAAATAATCCACAACTCTACTAGCCTACTCGAAGGCAGCTCGCAGGCAATAGATAGTTTTGTTATCGCGAAACATATCAGTATACTTAGACGCCATATTCGAAGAGCGTAAAGGTCTGGGTCGACTGACAAAACGAGGTGATCGGAGAGGGGGGAGAGAAAGTTTTCTGGCCATCTTTGTTTCCTCCCCCGCCCCCGCCCTCTAGTTCTGTCACCTGGCCTAGACTTACCCCGGCACTTATGTTCCGCGATCATGTGAGCAGGCTACAATTCATGCGTATTTTCGAAAATTAATCGAGAACTTACTGCACAATCAAAGCAGTTAAAACTTGAAGAGAAGTACTGATGAATCCCAAGGCCATAAAGCTTGAGCAGCATCTCCACGAAGAAAATTGTTAAAAATGTGATCTCGGCTTTATCTGAAAAAGAACAGAAACATATCAACCTTATCGCAAGTTTGAGTTCGTGAGTAACCCCATCAGAATCTCAGAAACAATTGACTCTGAATTTGAATTTGCCCAAAAACCCACAAAGGAAAGGAAAGGAAACTTATGTAAGTGTCTCGTCGTTCTAGCGCAGGAGCACTAAGTGGGGACACTGTAAACTGAAATTAACAATGAAAGCAAATCAACTCACATGTTGGTTTTTGAGGAGAGAGGAAACCGAAGTACCCGGAGAAAAACCTCTCGGTACTGAGTAGAGAACCAACAAACTCAACCCACATATGACTCCAAGTCTGCTCTCACCACTGCGCCATCCCTGGTCCATCCATTACGCTTTCTTAGCCTGTCTACATTTCGAACAGTTTTCCTGATTGTGTCTCTTAGCCGTTCAAAGCACCATGTCTCCCGGGCCACAATGGTGGGAGGCGAGTGCCATAAACATACATTTAACAATAAAAAAGTAAGGACAAAAATAATCAGGTTTGAGGGAATGATTTTTCAAGATGGGCACCAGTTGTTCGCCAGTAGTCATTGGCTTTAGATCAAATTGGGTCCTTGATTGCCGGAGATGATATCTTTTCTCGGCTTGCATCCCAAAGCATTCAATGCCAAATAGGGTTGTCCAATACAGCTACGTAAGAGACTCACGTTACTTACTGCAGGCGTCACAAAGGGACCCTCTTACCATCTCGCTTCCCTTTGGTGGCAAAAAACAGTAACGTTAAAATCTGCGACGATGTTTTCGACACAAATGCCACTGACAAAGCACACTGCATCAGCATTTTAAAGTTTGGTACATTTCTTTCTTGTCCTCTGCATCACGAACCGACCAAATCTTGAATTTTGCGGAAACGCGCGCACACAACAACGAATTTTGGTTCTCTTTTTTCGTTTAAGCGCCCTACCTCTCAATTCAGTTCAGCCAGCCTGTAAAAGTTGAATAAGAAATGAAACACTTTCGTTTACGCCGATGTCAAAGATCTAAAGCCAATGCTAAAACCATTCCTAGAATTTTATTTTGGATGCCGCAGAGCCAAAATTTTGTGTTCCATAAATAAGTCTTGCCGAGAATTCTATCAGTTTGTTGGACGCACTGATAATGCAACGTCTACCTTACTTTCAAACAGTCACGTTGGTAGACTGAGACAAAGTTTTTCCCTTGATCCTCGTCTTTGGACTATCCACACCTTATAGAACTCAACTGAATCTTTTCCAACGTACATCCTGGCCGATATATACTGGCCAGTATCGTTGCAACTCAGTTTTAGGCTATTCCAGGTGTTCAGATTATGGGAAGAGGCGGCTACTTCTGAACGTGCTCTAAATACTACAGAGATTTAGCATCGAGCGTTTAAGGTAGCTGGAACCAGTTTCACCACTTTTAAGAGACCTGCTTATCAGAAGGGTTATAACTAGAATACTGCATCACGTAACAGCAATGTCACGGTACCATATAAAACACCAATTATTGCTTAACAAAATACGCCCACTATTGTGATGTAATAGGTTACCTTGACCAAAACCACCCTATATTTCGTCTTTACTTGCAGATATCTCAAATGTGAACTCAGTGACCTCCATATTTTAGTGTAAAATAGTAATAAGCAATATGAGATAGAACTATCAGCAAAGTTTTAAAAAATACATGGGAGCCGACTCAGAGCTAAATTTAAGGTAGCTCTGATTCAGAGCTAAATTCTATCAACCTAACTTGACTCTCTCTTTTGAGAAGTTTTTCCATATGTGTAGTTATAACCCACCCATTCATTTTTGGGCGATTTCATTGGCTAATTTACGTCACGTGGTGCATGCAATAACCCCCGTTTAATTGGATATTTGCCCTGCGAAATGCTGTAGCAATCGTTTCCAGCGGAAAAAAGGCAGCAGAAGAGTTTTCGATTTACATGGACGAAAAAAACTCGGTTTCTGGAGTCTAGTGATAGCGACATTAAAAAGCTGGTCGCAAATGCTGTTCCGGAAAGTACAAGAAAGTCAACAAAATATGTCGTAAACGTCTTTAAAGGTGAAGAAATTTATGAACAGACTTTAGAAATTTAATCATACGCCAGCTTAACTGAGTCATTTTATAGAGTAGAGAATTTAATACACTGTGTTCACTAACTATAAAATAAACCAACCGTTTAAAGGAGAGAAATTCCAGCCGCACTTTAAAACACTGTCATCCAGACTTTGCACATTCGGTCTTTCATGGTTGAAATTTCTTTATCAGTAGGCGCCTTGTTTTCGAGTTTCAACTTGCAGTGACAATTGAAATGATTTGATTATTTTTCTGAGACCGACACGCGTTCTTCCTAGTCAAATTTTGAACAATGCATCGAAAAAATACGAAGCATCGCTCGCTTTTTACAAGCGATTTTTTGCGCTATATGAAAATTAATGGAGGGTTATAAAATAAATAAAGCCCTTTCTGGCTTGCTGGTACGTTAGCTGATAATGTCCTTGGCTGAAGAGATTGTCCTCAAAATTTCATATTTTTGCCCTCGAAGCTTCGCTTCTCAGCCGCGGACATTATCAGCCGACATACCAGCCGCCCGAAGGGGTTTATTTACTAAATAACAGGCAAGGAATTAGCTAAAATCAAACACGTTTCTTTGATTTTTAGCAAAACGAAAAATTTAGTCTGACGTTTGCCGTTTCAAGGAAAAGGAATGATAAATGAATCTCTTGTGAAACTCACCTTGGAAATCTTGAAGCCATTTAGGTTGATTATGGTGCTCCACAGCTAATACAATGGTGTTAAGAAAGACACAAGCTAAAACAGTCCAATAGAACGCTTGACTCTTCACCACGGTCCGCATCTTGAAGGACGTTTTAGTCTTCCATTGCAAAAACCGCTGCAACGCGCTACCTCTGCAACATGAACGAGCAAATGTGTCAGCTGTCATTCCTAGCGCGAGGTTTTTTAATTCGATTTTGTTATCTGTCAAATTGGTTCTGTACAAGAGGCCGAAAGTTCTAACTGAAGAAAGTCCTATTAGGCCATTTTCGAAAATACCATAATACTCTTTGTTTGTCCCTCCAAATTTTGCATAAGCATTGTTTTTGTTTTCTCTTGGGACCATTGTAAGTCCCAAGAGAAACTGAAAACAATGCTTATGCAAAATTTGGTGGGATAAGCAAAGAGTATTATGGTATTTTCGACAACGGCCTATTGCTCTTCAGAAAATGAACACAGTAAAGCAAGGGGAAACCTAAGTAAAGATAATTTTCACAACGTGCATGGCAAGGCTAAATTGTGTATTATGCACCGTGAAGAACCCTATGACATGGTCAAACATCTCTATATTTATAATAGTCGACTATTATACGGACGTCCGTATTATAGAATTATTATTATTATTATTATTATTATTATTATTATTATTATTATTATTATTACTATGACTATGATGATTATTATTACAGTGATTTTACTTGACCCGTGAAACAGAGAATAATAGTTATTGTGTAACACTACCTCCTAATTAGACCTATTGTTTTTCTGTTACTCACACTATTTAGATCTAAAACGGTAGTGCAGTAAAAAAAAATGTAAAATGAAGAATTCCACTTAATAAACGAAGAAAAGTATTACAATAACTGTCGTACAATTTATCTCTTCAGTTGTGTCATTATTGTGTGTTCTGTTTTTGTGTCAGTTTTTTTCATCCTCGATCTTGTATACACCATGTGATAGGGGCTTTAACGCACATATAGCGTGTAATATTCCACTATATATTTCACGGGTCAAGTAAAATCACTCTATTATTAACTTCTTAATAACCGAGAGTGAGGTCGTTACAGCAAAATCTCAAACTGAGGCCTTGCCGTATTGACCGAGCGATAGCGAGGTCAATACAGCTAGTCCGAGGTTTGAGATTTTGCTGTAACGAGCTAACGGTCAAGGTTTAGTTGTTTACTAAATGTCTAAAGAGAAGAAAAGACTAATTTGCATAATCCATAATCGGCCCGTGGGCATTACGGGAGAATAATGCCCTAGTGCTTAGCTGCTCTTAGCCAATCACAGCGCGCGTTATATCGGCCAGAAACACTAGCCATCTAATAATATTATTTATTTACTTTTTTTCTTAAGAGATGGTCTCTCATGTATGGGGTCATTGACTCTTTTACAGGTCGTCCTTATGGCATACTTTTTATCTTTCATACTCTTTATCTCTACGTACTGTCCGCATTAAATTGTAATAAATACAAATCGAATTGTCGTTTGAAGTTCTCCCTGTGTTTGAAAAGCAAGTAATATACGAACGAAAGCAGGCTAGTTTCACTTGTCAAAGAGCGTGCAAAATTTCTTCAATGTTCCAAAATGTTATGCATACGTCAGAACTGCAGATTTTGAACTTTACTCGCATCGAAAATCATCGCCCCTTCCACACGTCATTATCCGTTTTTGTTTGAAAGCAGACATTTTTTTCTCTGGTTTGGCCTTTCGTCAACTTGTGAAAACGGTCATTGAAAACGCATCTCTTAAAAACGCTCTTAGAAGTGGAGATTTTTAAAAACGTCGTTTTGCTGTATTCGAGAGGACGGATTAAAAAACGATTACGTCACGGTGTTGGATCCAGTTTAGTCCGCGCACGAGATAAAAGAAAATTAACAAGGCGGAAAGACGCATTTCGTTTGTTTCACTGCTTTAAAATAACGGATACGTGTGGATGGGGCCTTAATACCGAAGACCCATTAATTCTACGAAAGCCGCAAACCTACCTATCTGGATTGTTGAGTTGGTAATTATTTCCATCACGCCTTACTGTCATTTCTCCCGGGTCGGCAACTTGGCTAATTGAAACCAACCTTGAGCGAGAGCCGTTAACGCCTCGATTTTTTACCCTAAATCTGTTTTCCTCGGCCGTTATTTCCTCTGAGGTTGAAAAAAAAATGAGATAATTAGGGAACTTAAGCACACGCGTTTTTGAGACACGGACGGCAACCGGAAGTGAGCTGTTTTCCCTTTTGACTTGTCTTCGCACAACTACATTTACCGTCGCCAAGTATCTTTTCTCCATTAGAGATGATTAGTATGAAACTCTTGGGGACACCACTGTCCTGGGACGCAAAATGTTCCCTTCCGATTGCCGTCCGCATCTCAAAAACGCGCGTGCTTAAGCTCCCTAATAACGACGGCGACGTGACTAGACGTCGTGTTTTGTTCGCCACTACACAATGGATCTGAACGTTCGTTTTCAACTTATGTGCATTTCTTTTCAGTTTTCATTTTACAAATCTGCAATGTAAATAGACTGCAAGCAGTCTCTCTTTTGCTGCAAAATCGTTGAAACAAACGCGTACGCTGAACTTTCAAAATGGCTCAGTGAAGCTGTGGGTCGCAAATACGCGGGCGTTGGTTACAGCGAACCCGCAGCTTTAGCCAGAGACTGCTCGCAGTGTACAATGTAAAATGACCATATTTCAAATTCTATGGAGAACACGACTACACAACGGCAAAATCTCCATTCTTCTCTTTCTATGGACACCGCCAGAACCAGTTTAAATAGTGGGTAGTTGAATAAAGGGGTAGTTTCTAAAGAAACTGTGGTGCTGCGTCGGTGGGGAAGTAGTATACAAAAAGTTGGTTTTATCAACGGAGTTGATAATGTAAATTGGCCACCGTACAGACACTCTAAAAGCTGACGTTTCGAGCGTTAGCCCTTCGTCAGAGGGAATCCGTAGTTGAATAAGTATGGGTAATTATATGGTGACGAATGCAATTAGGGAATAATTTCACGCGCGTTTTGTCCAAAATCAAATAATTTCCCGAGTCTTCAGAAGAGGGAAATTATTCGATTTTGGAAAAACGCAAGTGACAAGTTACGTTCATACGACGCCATTTTGGCACTGTAGGAAAAGTTGCCATGGCAACATTGTAATTTCACATGTGAATTATAAATTACGCTGAAATTTCGCGCCAAAAATTAAGGAGTAATTTGTCAGCCGTGTTGTTAACGGAAATAATTCCACTTCTCAATTCTCAGTGAAATGCAAGTGTGTGTCAAGTTTACGCCCACCGCACACTAAAATACCAGTAATGTAGCAGCAGCTCTCGTAACCGGCTATTGTTTGGTATATTGTAAGCAGCTTCTATTGTTTAGTCTTTTGTTTTTGGCTTGGGTATCGAACCAATTACATTATACGTTACGAGAGCTGCTTCCAAATACCTCTCGAAGCAGTTAGCTCGACTGTTTGATCTCAAGTGTGGGCAAACTTTAGTGAGAAATTCGTTTCGCGTGGCCATTTCGAAAGTTGAAAAAATGTTTGATGTTTTTTTGCCATGAAAAACAAATTCGTCGCCGTTTGCAGCAATCGAGGGAATCTGGCCCTGCCAATCTATCACCCAGTGAAATAGCAAGGCCTAGTCACCTGACCGCCGAGATTGGAGTGCAGAATAGTATTTTGAGCGAAACTTGTCGAATTATGACCGGAATACAGCTGTCCAATTGACCGGAGTGCAACGTATTTCTGGTCACTTAATTGGGATTAGTCTTTATTTTCTGTCCTTTGTTTCTCTTGTTTTGCGTAATCTCTGCTCCGGTACTTGGAGAAGAAACCCGTTTCTTTCATAACTGAACTTGGCCAAGCCCTAAGCGGAGCGGGGAAGAAGAGTGGGGGAGTGGGGAGGGGCAAAGGTTTTTTTTGGCATTTCGTTTTTTTCGTCGTGGTCGTCAATCTAAGATCCCTATTATGTATTTATTAACTCCTCCTTTATTCTGCAAGATAGCCATGGTGTTATTAAACTCTTTATCTCACCGGCCTTGTCAATCCAAGACTGATATGCATGAACTTGTCGATCCAACTGCTGTTGACGTCGGACCTTAAAGAATTTTCGCCTGGTGTCGACGCGTTCTCGCTCTTTAGCAAACTCGCTAATTAAACAAAAACAAAAACATCAATTAAAAGCTACGTTTCTTCCGGTCAAAAAAAAAAGAATGAACTTAATATATAAATTCTTGATCATGAAGTGCGGGTTAAAGACGAAAGATAGAAGTGATTCCCGCACTTATCAGTATAATTTCAAGTATCTATGAGGTAAGAGATAAGTGCGAGGATTTAATTCATTCGTCGAGTCCTTTCACGGGAACGGCATGAGCACAACAAATTGACCTGTTCCCAACTGGCTCAGTTAGTAGAGCATTGCACCGGTTTCGCAAAGGTCATGGGTTCGAATCCCGTTGAAGCAGCCCGAATTTTTTAGGTGCATGTCTATAAGAGACAATGGCTTAAATTGTTCAGATAAAGCGAGTTTCAATCGAGTGTCGTAAAACCAAAACCAAAGAAATTACTTTGACCAATCAAAAAGGACGGAGACAATCCGGTAAACCAATCAAAACTCGAAGTAGCTACACGTAGCCGACACAAAGCGCGGGAAAATGTGCACGCGCGAGCCACGATTGGTTTTGGTTTTACTTCTGATTGGTTGAAAAAGTAGTGCGAGAACTTTGAACCAATCACTGAGTGAAGGAATGCAAAACCAAAACAATTCGCTGATTACTTGCGACACTCAATTGAAAACCGCTCTAAGTAC
>OX421448.1:14173279-14190779 GCA_949126865.1 Montipora capitata | reverse complement strand
AGTGTTCTTCCTAGCACAATGAGCATTGAAACTTTCGGTCTTAAGAACGTCTGAGCTCAATAAATGTAAATTAATGCTAGCTGAAGTGAGAAGGAAACCTATCAAGGGACATTGTCTCCTCACACTTATTTTTCATCGTTAAATCAATTTTGTAATAAAAACTAACGATAAAAAGTCACGACGTTTCGACCCCTCGGAGGTCATTTTCAAGTGAGAATAAAAGTTTTAGGAATTAGCATAAATATGTAAAAACTAGATAAAAATGCGGCGAACGCCGAAATGTGATAAAAATATGTACAAAAGTGTAAAAAGTGCTAAAAATATATGGAGTAATGAACGGTAGCTAGAGAAAACAATAGACAAAAAATAATTACAAGAACTGTTCTAAACAAATAATTTGGCGCGGATAGAGTCACACTGTTTGTTTAGCGATGGTTTCAGTTCTTTTATAAAAAGCATTTCAAAAACAAGACAATCAAACTTGTTCTGGCACTTTCTCAGGATTCTAAAACTCTTTGCGATGTTGTTAGGTTCCAATGCATGTTTCTCTCTCAGATGGTCGCCGATGGTTGCCCTTTGTGCTCTTCAATGCGCTGGTGAAGGTGCCGGCAGGTATATCCGACATAACCTGCGTCGCACAGGTCACACTTGAATTGGTACACAACGCACTGTTGGCTTACAAGGGGTGGCTTCTCTTCACGGACCCGGATCTCTTCTTTGATCTTTTTGCTCGTGTAGACAGGGGTAATATCCGCACTGATCTTACGGCTTAGGTCGGCAAGTTGTCTCCGTACGGCGTTCGCAGATTTTTGGTCCTTGAAGGGCAACACGACTCTGATTGGGTCCCCACGCTTCTCATCAACGTGGGTGCGTGATTCCTCGGAAACTTTTGAATCAACGAAAAGGCGGATGGTGGACTGCACATGATCTTCAGGATAACACAGACGGGAAAAGATCTCTTTGAGGCGTTCACATTCCTCGTGAAAGGCCTTCCATGTAGACGAGAGCTTAAACGCACGGTTAAGCATGGTATTTATCAGTGACCGTTTATATCTCGCGTCCACGTGGCTGTGATAATGTAACAACAATTTTACTTCTAATCTTCTTTAATTATTTTATTTAAAAAATACTATTATAATTCATGAACATAACAGCTTATCAAGACACCGATGACGTCACGTGCATGAGCTTTTAAAGCCGATAAAACAATCCTCGTTAGAATTCTTTACATAAAGAATAGTAATGAAGCCTGGCTTGTTTTTCTTCACAGCATGGTAATATCTTCCTCCCACATTTTGGACCATTGTCTGGACTCCAGATGGACACGCTTTATGAGGAATGTTTTTGAAGTCGTTCAATTAACGCGCATGTCGTGTTTTTGACAGTACTTTACCAGTCATCAAAAAGTATTAAAAAAAAGAAAGAAAGACGTCTATCAACTGACTCTTAGCCTGAGTATGTTCTTTGCATGTTCAGTACAGATTTGACTAAACCGACTCGGGCTCACCGTTCTCACAAAAAAAGACTGAGTAATTCAATGTACTAGCGATGATGGTAACATGAGATAGTGAGCTTTACGCATCACTGATAAATTCATCGAAGAGACCAACACATACCGTGCATTTTACCTTTCGATACACCCATCCGAAAAATTGGTTTTTGCCCTGAGCGGGACTCGAACCCACGTCTCCCTGATTACTAGTCGGGCATGCTAAGCCACTACACCATCAAGGCCACCACGCTGGCAACGCAGCAGATTAATGGGGCGACTTTAGCAACGTGGGGGTTCCCAGGGCCCAACTTTTCTTCACTTGAGTGTATATCTTTGCCTCTATAACCCCAGACAGGGCTTAGAACACAAGTGAGAGATTTCGAGGCAATGAAAGGTATAGACTACGAAGAGACCAACACATACCGTGCATTTTACCTTTCGATACACCCATCCGAAAAATTGGTTTTTGCCCTGAGCGGGACTCGAACCCACGTCTCCCTGATTACTAGTCGGGCATGCTAAGCCACTACACCATCAAGGCCACCACGCTGGCAACGCAGCAGATTAATGGGGCGACTTTAGCAACGTGGGGGTTCCCAGGGCCTGTCATAATTACATGACTACTTGTCAAGTGTCTGTCAACCTGTCAACGTTACAGACGAAAGGTCTGCCTTACCTTAAAAGAACAAAATGTGACAGTCATGTTTGAAAAATTATACAAAATGGTTGTTTACCAACAAATAAAGAATAAAATTGAAACGTTTATCTCATGCAGCTAATTTAAGAAATGTTTTGGCACCGTCTTAAGTGACAGCTCAAAAACGATGATCGAATTTCTTTTTAAAGGTTATTTCAGAGCATTTCATGTTCCTCAATCATTATTTATTTATGTTTTTGTTTTCGAGAAATTTTTAAAACTAGTCTGCTTAGCATACGACCAACCTGGTCTGCTCATTACCATGCTCTTTCTTGCTCTTTTTGCCGTATTTCGTCACTATTATTTAGCCTGTTTTCTCGTCCTCGAACTTGCTCTTTCTTCCGCTGCTAGACACTGTAATTTCGTCTCTTTATCCGGGCTCTTTCTTGCCCTCTCTCGTTGTTCAGTTGCCTCTAATATTTCACCTGTTTTCTCGTGCTCTCAGTTCAGCGTTGAGCATCGCTTACTTGTCAACTGATGAATGTTCTTTTTCTCTTTCTCTCTCTCTTCTTTCCTCGTTGTAAGACATATTTTTAAAAATGTTTCGCTTTTATTTTGGTTGTCTTCAAAAGTTTTGCTGTTTTTACTAAAACGCAGTGTCAAATGCAGTAAGCTGGCCATGCAACTTCCCGCCAAAAACACGGGTTCCAGCCCCATGCACCTTCCCGCCCAAATAACGCGGGTTCCAGCGGTGCGACAATTTTGAGTACTGCCTTACATGAAAAGTTGAACCTAGGGACGGACGGTCGTACGATGACGTCATAACCAAAGTATATGACAGGTTAAGGTTATCATCAGGGGCACCCAACGAGAATTTAGTTCAAAACCACTTAAATATAGCATTGTTAAACGTATTTTAGTATTTAAACGGTAGATATAGGCATATTTTTATCCCCTAAAACGTTTTCATCTGTTCGCATTTCCTAGCTGAAAGGCTAGTGATCCGAAAATTGTAGGGATTAAAACTTACCTTTTCGAAACTTTTAGCCAGAAAAAAGGCTCCCGAAAAATCTAGGTGACCTTTGTAGGGTAAAAATCCGTTAAAAATGGGCAATTATACCATTTTTCAGATGTTCGAAAATCCTAGGAGAAGCAGGCAAACAAGACATTTTACAACAAATGTTGCGAAAATTCTAGATCTCAAATCGTGTTCCGAACAGATATTTTCCGAAAATTGACGTTGGGTGCCCCTGTCATTCTTCCGCGCGCTCGGAGCTTCGCTAAAAACATTTTCGAGTTATCTCGCGGTGTCATGTCCGTGTACTTTCTATGAAAACATCGAGCTTAAGCTGCAGTATTTTTTAAATTTACCTCCATAACTTTCTAGAAGTGAATTTCTTCAAGTCGGTTAATGCTTTTCTTCTATTCTGTGGCCATTGTTGACGACAATGGACAGTCTTTGCCAATCTTTGTTTAGCCCAGCTGAACTCTGGTTAAACTACCTCCCCTCATATCCTGTTCCCTTAGTTCTTGTTTCATCCAATTTCAGCATAAATGTTCTTACAAAGACAAGTTCGAAAACAGAAAAATGGACAGTACATAGCATTAAGAAATTTAAGGGCTTTGGTCCTCCCCTAATTTCGTTCAACGGTGCAAACACTTTGTTCACCACGTTTTTTTTCCTTCGATAACCCGAAACAATGCAATGTTATTATTCGCACGGGAATGTGAGAAAAAAGTTTTCCACAAAAACGTCGCGCGCTTTGAATTAGATCCATTATTGAAATTTGACGCGGGCTGGTACGTGCAAGTGCCCTCAGGGAACTGACACAACACAAGAAAAGAACGCAAGATTCACACGGACGAAAAACCTCTAAATAGAAACTGACATCGTTTACCTAGGGGACAGCTATTTCATAAGGTTATGTCGTAGAATTAGAGTTAAGTTTCCAAAATCCTGAATTCAAGATTTTGGAAGCCAACGTCATTCATAAAAGCTAAACTTTTGTTTAGGCCTAATTAGGCCTAAGGTTAGCTTTTATGCATGTTTAGGATACTTTTTGTATTTCTGTATTTCTAAATTCAGGGTTTTGGAAACTTAACTCTAACTCTACGACGTAACTCTATGAAAATAACTCTACTGCTAGTCAACCTCGTTTGCCTATAGCATTACAAGATAAACAAAAATGGAAATCGCTTTATAAAAATATAGCGTGACAATAAAACAAGAAGCGTTCAGTGTAAACGTTCTTATGTAATATGTTGCTTTAGCCTCTGTTTTCAACCTACTTTTAAGCGAATTTTTGTTCGTGTATTATTTCTCGTGTTTTATATAATCTTCTTTTCCTGTGTTATATCCATAAAAACATTTAAACTTAACTTATTAATCTGAAACAGATTGTCTCAGCTGAAACGTCATCCATGATTCGCGGCATGCTTCTTTCGTTATAAACTTGACTGCGACAATTTTTGCTAAACTAATTTCATCGACAATAAGAATACTAGTATTTTATACAGTCCTTGTGCTTAGTTTTAACTCAAGCAAAGGTAATTGCGAAAAAAATTGTATGTTGCCAGTGAAAGTATACAAAACAATTACGTTATTAAAGACCGTTAGAGGAAATGTTAAAGCTACATCCATTGTAAATGTGTGGACCATATTTCGTTGCTAGTGTGCTTACTCTTTACATGTCATTAAAATGATACGAGGCTTGAAAAGAATTACGACCTTAAACTGTGCTTTCAAATTGTGAAGAGTACAAAGCCACTCATTGTTTTGTATCTTGAGCCGTAACTTGACGCTGCACATTTTTGTTCATTCACAATAATGTTATCTCCGCAATTCGTCAAGATAAACTATGACATAACCATTATTTAACATTTCACCTGCCATGAAACTTTAAAACCATTCTGAAGTTACCAATACAAACTTTTCATAATGATCAAAATAATCATGTAGCTTTTTCACAGGAAGGTCATGTGTTTTTGCTAGAGCCTAATGTTCTGTACTCCAGTTCATGCTGGGTATTCTTGATAAACAATCTCCTCGTCAATGTTCTTGTAGGAGCGTAAAATTGCAACCAAACTTATACATTTTCATACCTAGGACAAAATTGTGGGCAGTAGTATGAAGCCGAGTCTTTTCCAGTGTGACCTTTTCAGTCAGCGTATTTCTGACTTGTTTTGCGAGTTTTCGATCATTTGGGTAGTGCATAAATATGAAGTTGTGTCTTTCAAGGTTACTGCAGTTCTTATTATACTTGTCGCTTTTTAAAAAATTAACGCCACTCGGCAAGACATAGAAGCGCTTTTGACTCTTCTATTTACCACGCACATTGCGAAATGAACGTTTGTGAAAAAAGGAGTCGTTTGTTAAGTTCCATACCAATTAACAATAGCTTTTTCAGGATTTAAACGCTTAAAAATAGACGTTTCTATATTGGTACAGTTCACAAAGCGAGAGAGCGCATAAGCACTAATTATTCCCAATATATATTATTTTGTGGATCGCCATTTTGAATTTGTTTCCCCAGAAAAAAAGGAAACAACGATTGGTTTCTCTTGGGACTTTCAAGACTTGGATATCTGGCGGTGATTCGTACCTTCAATAAACAATGATATAACTCAAACATATAAGGTGCCGGTGATAAAAATGATTCATCTGCGTTAGTCGATTTTCATTTAAACCACAACACACCAAGCATATGAACAACAAAGAGGTTTTAAAGCCAAAATTTGAAATTCACTATCTCACGATTTTGTATTGAAAAATGATCATATTTAAATAATTCGTTCACGATTTCAAAAACAATCTAGGCATGATAAGAAAAAAATACACGAGAACATTCAATCGATTCCCCAAACGTTTTAGTCGGAGGGGATTACAAAAATAACTAGAGCTATTTCGCGTACAATACCATTTTACAAAATATGACGCGTTCGTAGTTTTATTTCATGTAAAATGCGCCTGCGAACTGAACCACACAAAAATACTAAGATAGCAACGACAAAATTATTGTGAAACCAAAAAAAAAAACTCTTGAAATGGGAGCTTTCTCTAACTGATATCAAGGAACACGTGTTAGTGGAGATACGCTCCGCCAAAAAGTCCTTGGTTTAAAAAATATTGGCTAAACAAATAATGAAAACAAACAAATCTTCCATTTTCGTTGAGCGCTATCTGCTAGCGACTTGCGCTAGACTTATAAAGCGGCTAGACAATAAAGAGTTGGAACTTTACTTACCCGACAACAATCACGACAAAATCCAGAATATTCCAGCCATTACGTAGATATGACCCAGGATGAAGCACAAAACCAAACGCCATTATCTTGAGAAGAGCTTCGACACAAAATATTCCAACAAAGTAATATTCAGAGTCATCCTGTGGTTAAAAAAAAAACGGGAAAAAGGAAAAAGGGTTTAGATCGAATTTTCACCAGTCAAAGTTGATTATAAAGCAAAATATAGAGGTCAAAATAAAAGCATTTGAGTTTTCAGTCACTTACAAGTTTAACAGACAAGTCCGTCCTATCATTTTCTGGTAGTGGAGTACTTAGAGCTAATACAATGCAGTTGGCACCAATCGCAAGCAAAATAAAATATTCAAATACTGTAAGACAGGTTAAGGATCAAACTGAACATGGGTTCGATGAGGAAAGTTCGCAGCCATCGGCCTCAAAAATAGATACATCCATTAATTAAACGTATAGTTTAAAAAGAGTTTTGAATCATTACAAGATTAACCTCCTTAGACTGGCCTTGTTGCAGATTCGAATAGCGAAAAAAGGAACTAATAAAGACGTAGACCCTAAAAATTATAACCAGCATTCAAACGCACAAAAAGGATATTTAGATTCCACAATAAGCTTAGATAACTTGCGAACCGGGTTACTCTCTGATAAGCAAAACAAGGCACGCGTCGGGCTCCGTGCTTGGTGGAGAAACTGACTTCCATGCAACGACATGGAGCGTGCTTTTTGAGGTGGCGGCACGTTGGACATGCGTTCATTCTTCTCTGCTTCACTGTTTCGCATTTCCTGGGAATGTGGCTGGTCGCCTGTCTTCTTGGCCGTTGTCGCAGCATTTCGGCCCTTATCCATCCCTATGAAAATCAGCAGATGGCGCATCAGCTTTGTAAGTCCGCATTTCAAAGTGAAAAATCGTGACCTGTGTGAAACTCGAAGCGGGCAACAATTTGCCTTATGGAGCAAGACGGGTCTTAAAAACCGATGTCGGCGAAATGCTGGTTGCGACACTCAGTACTATATATCCCACATCGCGAGCTCTGTAACGACGGATCGTGTAAATTAACGGCGTTCTTTATGACCCTTTACGAAATAAGCTCATCGACACGCAACCAATGATCTCAAAGCTAAGGATGTTTTCCCTTTTTTAAAAACGGGTGTCGCTAAAAGTAACCAGCCAGTTCAGAAATTATGGGCCATATCCTCAGTTTCTCATAACAAAAAAGTACCTCGGCGAGGTGCGCATATTAAACAGGATATAATACACCTGCCACTTGCTAGAAAAGCCTTGCTAGCTATTGATATTTAAATTCACCATTTTCCATTATTATAATATGACACGGATCTGACAGTCTGCCACCTCAGGTTAGAACGTGTGTTTAAACTACTCGAAAATAATCAATCCGCTATATCCAGCCACCGAGCTCAACCGAACTAAAGAAAAAAAATCTGCGTTTCGTTCAGTTGACTTACTGCTGTCGATGAAAGGATTCGCAAAAGAGAGCAAGGATTTTATGAGCATGATTCTTAACTTTGGCAGTTGCTGATGTCATCTAACAAGTACTTCCAAAGAAGGACGAGGTCCATGAGACCATTTAATTTCTGACACATTGTGCAATATCTGTTGAATAGTACGTCCTCATTTTGCGCGTTAAAACCCAGTCCGAGTAAAAACTCAGTCAGTAATTCCCATTTTCCTTCAACGGAACTTAGATTGTTTTTTATTCATTTCTAAGTTTAGAAAAAAGCAACTTGACTCGCGCAATCATTTCATTAATTAATGTGAAAGGGTATGAAGCAACAAACCTCACGACAGTAATTTTTCGCCAGAACAGCTACCTCAGCCAAAAATGTTGCATCTAGTATTGGAGTGTAGCCGGAGCTTGAATTATGCAAAAACTACATCATTCGTACCTTTGTTATTTTATAAAAGCTGTTTCGTTTTTCAGTGAACAAATTCTGGTTGCACATATGACAAACCGGCAGAGATTGGCAATACGAACAAGCGCAACTCAAATCATCACACTGTTAGCCTTTGCGAAAATGTTCGAAGCACAACTTTGGTATAGCCAAGCATCTTGGACTTTCAGATTTCTAAGCAAATAAATGAATATCAGACGATGAATAAATGAATTTCACTCATGAAAGATATGAATTGGCATCGACTTCTTTTTTTCTCGATTCTCTTTTCTCAGAGAGAAAGGCAATCTGTTTTCAACGCTAATTACAGCTCGTCTTGCGCCACATTTTCATCGAAAATTAGTTCCCCTGTGACATATGTAAAATCATTTTCACTGACGACGCGATAAATGCCGCAAGCTTTCAAACCATCCGCCATCTAAAAATGCTAAAGCATTTAAACTGGTGGAGGATGATTCACCCGTATCGCTTTCGTTAAGTTGCCTGTATTTCTATACCAAAAAAAGGAAGATTTCGCCGCTAATTAAATTTCTCGAATTTCGAAAGCGGTGGAAAGCCGTTGGTATTGAAATTTTTAATGACTTTTTGTTTAGCTTCAAGTGAGATTCGAAATTTTAACTTGAGAAAAAGCCACAAATAAGCGGAGTCAAAAATCAATTCGCCAAAAATGACAGGCGACAAACACGAACAGGAGCTAATGATGCAAGGTGTCCTTCAGTAATGTTCCGTGTTTACGAACGATCGAACTAAAAATAGGTAAAGAAGCTGTCTGTTGGTTGTTAAAACAATCGTAGGTTTTGGTCAAAACACGGAAGGAATGGTTATGAAGAAGTCAAGTATCATAGCAAGATTTACAACAGAGACGCGCCCCCGAAAGTCAACTAACCAGTAGTTTTCCAAAATGACTCTTGGTCACTGACTGCCAAATGTCACAAATTTTACAAAAATTTTGTCATTTCTTACCTTAAATTCCAGGCAAAGGAGACGTGACAGCGATACATACTGTTAACTGAAAGAAAGCATAGAGACATATTAAGTCGGTCACTCGGCACAGAGGAAAACATCTTGGACGTTACACTAGGGAGTCAACCCTATGGGTGACTTATAAGCATAAAGAAACACTTTTGCTTTGACGACTTAGTTTTAGATCTTTCAAACGCAGGTTTTTAAGACTATCTTAAGATGAAGTGATTATCAACGTGGGTTTGAGGTTTTGTTACAATTTTAAGTTCTCTCTTCCAATCGATTTAACATTCAGCTCGCATATTACTTCTCTTTGCATTTTATGAATTAACAAGCTAGCTGTCACTCAGAATTCACAAGTTCGTTCATTTCCAATCCATAATAACTTGTGAGACTTCGGATGCAACTGAAGTTACTACAAGCTCAGCTTTCAAGGAATCAGTGTACCCGTGGTGCGACTGTTTAAAAGGAGACAAAGTTTAATTAAAGTGTAGTTTTTGCGTTATTTCAATAACTGTTGCATTTGCATTGTGGTTTTTTAAAATAAGCTGGTTATATTCTTCACAACACAACTATGTATTTGGCTCAAAATCATCACTGTATAACATGTAATGACTGTACATTGGCTGCTTTACGGAAAATGCGACATACTAAATGGAATGGATCTACAGTTTACTAAAGGGCCGATGCAACCAATTCCTTCTCATCGATCTCCTGAGGTCTGACAAACAAGAAGAAACGGCTTAAGACAGATGGTATATTAAACACGAAGGTAATAAACACCACGAGGGACAGAGCTCATCCCACTATCGGAATCACATAATTTTGCATGTTATAGTTGCTTGAACGTAAGCATTCATTTAAGGACCTATGTCACAGAATTTAGGATAATGTGTGGAAATTCGAAGATGATAATGATTTTGTAACTCGAAAATAGCTAATTTCACGCGAAGTGCATTTTTCTTGAGTGTACACAAGTAAAACAAGGCACCGGCACTAAAAATGCAGATTGTTTGAACTATGCCCTCTTTTTAGCCGTAACTTCACCTCTTTGGGTTCCTGATTTCATGTTGCTTCGAAGTTTACAGTGTTATAACATACCAAGGGTCGCTTACGAAAAAAAATCAACAAATCAGCCAAAATATTAACTGGTGAAATTATAATTATACATAGCGAAATGCAGGCAAGTAGTTAACAATTCCTCATCTTTCCACAAATTTATCTGTTTTTTTTATACGCAACAACTTCGAGAAATGGCATGCCACTACCATATCCTGTACATGGTGTTTAAAATTTGAATGCCACTTTTCTTCAAGGTCACAGTAACCGCATCTCGCTTTTTGGTTGGCGAGTGTCTTCCTAGTGGCGAACTAACTGGGAACCAAATTTTAACTTACAAGAAATAGACTTAAGAAACCAAGGCTTTCTACAGTTTTGCGAAGAGAAAGATCAAGAATTTGAAATCTGTTAAGTTAAAGCTACAGGATGTCTCTTCTGAAGTGTTAGTGCCCTGCAATTGATTTAAAATGTAATTTTCCGTAAGAAATAAATGCAAATTAGGTGAAAATGCTAAATACTGAGTGAGAGAGCTCCTGGAGTGGGGAATGGAAACTAGAAACTTCAAAACCCTAAAAGGGACCAAATTAATGAGTAACATCGTCTGGCGTTAGAGAGAGTCAAGCCTTGAGAGGAAAACTTAAATTTAAAGTACTTAATATTCTTTCGGTGGTGATTGATGGGGACTGAACATACAAAGCAATGCACGTATGCGCAATTGAGTAAGCCATTGGCGAGAAAACCGTTTCTCCTCATTGTGCTCGTGCGTCGAAAGCTAGGCCAATGAAGACGGGGGCCACTCAATTAAGTGAAAGAAACCAGGCTGGCAGTTGGAGGCTGATACAATCTTGACCCCAGTGCTCTTCTCTTTTGCGCATGGCTGTAGAAGGAGAGAAGAGCTCTGGGGAACCCTGAAACAAAGTGTCTTTTCATTGGTTTTTGTGAAGAACAATGAAATGCGTCTCTGATTGGTGCATACATGTTAGTGAGTGAGCAGGCGCTGTAAGGTTCAAATAGCCAATTTTTGGCTATAAGAACCCTACGGCGCATGTTCTCCTACAAAGAAATTCCCAGAACCTCGGGTCATGCGCAGACATAAGATCCAAGGCTCTGGTGACGAGAATGAAGGCTGATAGTGAAAAAAAAGAAAAAAAAATGCTGCCCAAACGATGGGTAGAGAATTTGAGGAAAGACATAACCATAAGAGGACTCATGATGACGATGCTCAAGACAGGACCTACTGAAGAACGACGAAACAGAGCCCTCGACTGGGCAACATGCCAAGGAAGAAGACGTTTAATCCTTGAGATGGAATCACAGGGACGATAAATTTGCATACTTAAAGAAACTCGAAGACGGTGAATATATCACTGTGACATTTTTTTTAAATTTTCAAGAGTGTACACGTCACATCGTTCAGTACAATCGCGAATATGCTCCATTTCGACAATTAAGATCTTAGCAATATGGGGGAACAATAGACGTATTTTCGGTATTGGACTGGAACTAGCTTTCAATGGCTAATGCGGGGGAATCTTTTTCAAATGCAAATACTTTTTAATATATTTCCCCGGATAAGCCTCCATTTGCAAGCTAGTTCCAGTCCAATACTGAGAATACGAATATGGTCTATTGTCACATGACCCTAGTTAAAGGTTAGGTAGGTTGGACTCCTGCAAAGGAACACTCGGCTTTTCCCATCATCCACTATAGCTCAGTGGTAGAGCATCCGAGCTAGTAATAGGAAGGTCGTAGGTTCGGCTCCTGCGAAAGAGCATTCGGATTTTTCCGATCATCCCCTATAGCTCAGTGGTAGAGCATCCGAACTAGTAATCGGAAGGTCGTAGGTTCGACTCCTGCAAAGGAGCACTCGGATTTTTCCGATCATCCCCTATAGCTCAGTGGTAGAGCATCCGAACTAGTAATCGGAAGGTCGTAGGTTCGACTCCTGCAAAGGAGCATTCGGATTTTTCCGATCATCCCCTATAGCTCAGTGGTAGAGCATCCGAACTGGTAATCGGAAGGTCGTAGGTTCGACTTCTGCAAAGGAGCACTCGGACTTTTCCGATCATCCCCTATAGCTCAGTGGTAGAGCATCCGAACTAGTAATCGGAAGGTCGTAGGTTCGACTCCTGCAAAGGAGCACTCGGGTTTTTCCGATCATCCCCTATAGCTCAGTGGTAGAGCATCCGAACTAGTAATCGGAAGGTCGTAGGTTCGACTCCTGCAAAGGAGCACTCGGGTTTTTCCGATCATCCCCTATAGCTCAGTGGTAAAGCATCCGAACTAGTAATCGGAAGGTCGTAGGTTCGACTCCTGCAAAGGAGCACTCGGGTTTTTCCGATCATCCCCTATAGCTCAGTGGTAGAGCATCCGAACTAGTAATCGGAAGGTCGTAGGTTCGACTTCTGCAAAGGAACACTCGGATTTTTCCGATCATCCCCTATAGCTCAGTGGTAGAGCATCCGAACTAATAATCGGAAGGTCGTAGGTTCGACTCCTGCAAAGGGGCACTCGGATTTTTTCGGAGTATCCCCGAAGCAACATCAAAAAGTATTAAATCTCTTCAACTGCAGAATAGTTTAAACAAAGAAGCTTCATTGAAAAAGGCCTATAGACATGCATGGGAAACCCCTTTTCGGCCGACTAGCGAGTAATGATTGGTACACACACATAAAAATATAGGCGGTCAAAAAACTGACAATTTCCACACACTGTGGGATATCATCGAGAATCTAGCAACTCGTTGTCGGCTGGCTTATATTAAAACAAAAATAAATATGTTAAATCAGCTTTTGTTTGCTAACTTTCGAGCTTTGGAAAATTAACCGCTAAGCCAAGTTTAATCCCTAAACGGATAACACCAGACGCAACCTGGAAAGAACAATTGATAAGAGCCACTAACTCGAGTAGATGTCACAATCGAACATCAAACTTTTTACGAAATGTTCTGGAAACCTCGGGTAACAGAAGTAACGAAGTGTGTGATCTCAGCACCTAAGAACACAAATTAAAAACTAAGTGCTCATTGCCGATAATCATTTTTAGTTCGTGAATTCCAATATTACGGAAAATTGCAAATTCAAATGTGATCGCTTATCGACCTTTTCGAGACGTTCACCAGCTGTTGAGGAGTAAATTGTTGATAAATACGGAGTTTCATCGCATGATTTCCGTTATTGATAATCGTCTCAAGCCTCAAATAAGCTAATTTATACCAACAATTTAAGAGAATATTCAAAACATGGAAAGGCACCCAACGAAAATCCAAAGGCTACGAAAAAATGTTATACATAAACATAAAATCAAATGATCAATAAAGAGGAAGCTGACTGCCTTCATTCATTCATTCATTCATTCATTCATTCATTCATTCAACAATTCATTTATTCAATATACAGAATATATCCCTTAAATCAAATCGTGGAACTGAGGAGGGCTTTATCAAGCATTGATCGCTCATTCCTCCAAGTTCATCGGTAAGTGATCTACACTGAACTTCTTGATGTAATTTAAACTCTTACCTGTGCTTTGCTACCAGTTGACAACCAGAACTTTTTTTCTTGAAAAAGTTAATCCGCCATGGCCGGGACCTTCCTAAAATCAATACCTTGACCATGAAAGATTAAAATTCATTTATTTAAACAAGTAAATAATAGCCGCGCAAATTTCCTTGTCAATATATCCATCGTGCGGGCACAAATCTCACATTAGTGTCAAAAGTAAAACATGAATGAAAAGACTTACTACCAGTTACTTCCTTCGAATGAGCTTCTTTTAATCCTGAAATTCGACACGATGTTCTATTGTAGACGGATAACGGACGACTCGATCTGAAATAATACGGTTCCTTCTCAAGTTATTTGAAATTCAAATTAGTGTAAACCAGCGATAAAAGAAGGCATTTAAAATGCAAATACCTTTGTAACCCAATGAAAAGCAACGAAACATAAATGGTGTCGGAATTTGTTTAGCCTTCTTTTACGTACAAAGAGATTTAACCTTCGAGGTTGCTACAATCGAACTTCTTTTTAAAAGTTTTACTTAAGCCAATTCGTGTTTACGGAAATTGATAAGCAATATCGCGGCTTTTAATCTGTCCTTCAATGTCGAGGAAATTAGTGTATTTCAAATACTAAGCTGCAAACATGAACCAAATTGCTGTACAAATTCCACACTGAAATATAATCACCCCGTCAACGCGATAATTCCAAGTAATTTGAAAGAAAATCAAGGCATTTGGCATCAATACCTTTCTGGGATTTTTTCTCGAGGCTGAGTGTTTTAAATACACGTAGACAGGACAAGCTGAAACATAGTTGGAACAATCGCATTAGTTCCATTTTCTTAAAGGGGCGAGTTATGTCGCGCGATATGATGTCATTTCAGGACACCAAAAATGCTCCAAAAAGTGAAATTAAACATTGCAATAACCACTTAAGATTGTTCAACAACATAAAAGGAATACAGCTATAAGAGAGAAAAGCATGGATGGACACAAATGAACAAGATTGAAACGGATTGCATTTGGATAATCTTGAAAAAAATCGTATACAAAAATTTGGTTTTATCAACGGAGTTGATAATGTAAATTGGGCTTTTACTTCGTGTAGAAGACGCACATGACGTAACAAAAGCTTTAGCGGTCTTTAGGGATTTAGAATTCTGATTAGGTATTGTTTCACCATTTTTGTTCTGTTTTACGTCATGTGTGTCTTCTACTCGAAGTAAAAGCCGTAAATTGGGCACAGTACCGAGATTCTAAAAGCTGACGTTTCGAACGTTAGCCTTTCATCAGAGCGAATCCTTTTGGATTGAATCAAAGCTTTTGTATCCGAAAAAAAATGTATTTCAAAACTCTTTTTTGCAGGAAAACGTTCCAAACGTTCATAAAGAAAATGCTCCAGTGTTAAAAATAAACCAGACGTTTCAAGGGTGCTCCATCTTCTTCAGCTACTTCTGAAACCAATGAAGAAGAGGGAGCACCCTCGAAACGTCTGGTTTATTTTTAAAACACTGGCGCATTTTCTCAATTAACTTTTAGGCCCTGTTTACAAGGAGGAAGGGTAACCCTGCTGCTAGGGTTACCCTAGCAGGAGGGTCTACAAGCAGGAGGGTTTACAAGCAAAATTTCGCAGGTAGGGTTACTCTAGCACCCGGGACAACTTTGTGTGCTTGGTAACCGCCAGCATCGCAAACACAATGGAAACCGCTAAAAAGTTGTCCCGGGTAGGCGAGTTGTCCCAAGCAGAGCGTTTACAAGGCAGCTAGGGTAACCCTAGCGCTCAGATAGGGTAACCCTAGCTGCCTTGTAAACACGTCGATGAAGAATATTATTTCCCGTTATTGTAATAATTTCGTTACAACCCCAAGTCGTTCGGAATGGAAAGTGTGTATCAACATTGGAGAAACAAAATTGGCATGAGCGATATGGTTGTTTGGAAAACAATTTTTAAATGTCTTGTTAAGGCCTGGCCAAACGCTCGCAACATTTCAATGCAACACCTTGCAACAGGACAGAGATCAAAGAGATCAAAGAGATCAATTCAAATCAAATCAAATCATGTCAAATCACAGGTCGGTTTTTAGAGGAGAGGGGACAACCGGAGTACCGGAAGGAAAACCTCTCGAAGCAGAGTAGAGTACCAACAAACTGATGACACATTTCAAGCCAAAACAAAGAGATTCCCCTCGATGATACATCTTTTCCAAGAAAAAGACTACAAGGCAATCTCAAATTTTCAATTTATTAAAACAATTCAAAGCTTTATGTACAATCGCAACAAAGGTCTTTTTCCCTTCAGCGTCTGTTTGATTCACCATGAAGTTTTGGCACCAACACTAGGGACACGAGCAAAGGTCCATTCACCAATCTGCTCGGTCGTTCTTTCAAACGGCCGAAAACGTGATCGACGGGTCAGGTTAGTCCGATGACCATAGTTTGAACGTGCGGTCAAAGGAGCTTGATACAAGATACTGTCCATCTATGAAGAAGAAAGGTTGAGATATTTTATTGTACACATTCGTCGCTTAAATGTTGTCCCATTGATGATTCTTTTGAACTTATGGAGCGTCATCTGCACATACTTTAATTCGGAACTTCTTGGGTTTCACTCACGTGATCAACAGCCATGTTTTTCAACGAAAACAAAAGAAGACGTTAGCATAATAATAGCTTTCAATTCCCGGAGGATTGGATCGGGACACCAACATGGCCGCCATTTCATTGTTTGGGGACACCAACATGGCGGCCGTGACGTCATGTGAAATCCAAGACGATAGCCAGCGTAGCGAAATCTCTCACGAATCGCCAGCTACGTAGGCTAAAGGCCTGGTTTTCACTAGCGACGCAAGCATAAGCACAAGCAACACACGCAGGCGCATTTACTTGTTCTTAATTAGCGTCTATTGTTCTGACAAAAGGCTCTAATAAACTACAAGCTACTGAGTTTGCGTATGTTTCTTGTGCTTATGCTTGCGTCGATAGTGAAAACCAGGCTTAATAAAGTGAGTTTCGCTTCGTTAGAGATTGTATATAAGAAAGGCACATTGTTAGTTATTTAGTTTTTATTGTATTTATTGCAAATTGGCTCTGAAAAGACCAATTAGGGAGATCAAAAAACCTACTGTATTGTATTTTATATAATAAGCACAATAATGCACGCATTTTGATTGGTTCTCAGCTACGATCTATTAGAGGACAGACGCATAGCTGACGTCATCATCAAAAACTGTTAATTCTTTATTATATCTAACAAATAGATTCCAAATAGAACATCGGTAACACAGGAGGCAATGTTCTTACCACATTTTGACGTTTTCTGTGACCTATTAGAAGGAGGTTTAAGAAACCACAACGGCTACGACGACGAAAACGTCACTTCAAAATACAAGTTTGAGCTATTTCTCCATCTCCTTTATATTAAACATTAGTATAAATACACAAGTGATTATACAAAATCGCGCGCTCTCATTGGCTCGCTATCTCGGATTATCAGCCGATAATCACCTCGACGGACAAAATGGCTGCCAGTAGTCGTTTTGCCACTGTAAGTAAAGATGATTTTCGCGTTGAAACGTTTTTTTTTTCTCTTTTTTGAAATAATCACCTCTGTATTTATACTAAAACAATTATTCGCCTCAGGCTCAGTGATTATCGGTGAATATTCACCGATAATCACTTCG
>OX421448.1:14168279-14170779 GCA_949126865.1 Montipora capitata | reverse complement strand
GGCAGTTTTGCAATGGCTTTTCGGGGCCGAAAAGTTTTCGGATCTTTCGAGAAACGGGCCCCTGGAGCGACTGATCGCTCTCTCTGTTGAGCATCGTTATTGTAAAGGCGGATGGCGCCATCCATCATCAGCTCATAAATCGTTCTTATCTTTTCTTTATTTACCTTTATCAACTCAACTCTAAATAAACAGTGACTCAATACGAGCAAATGTATTCGTTTACTACTTCACATTTTAACTTCAGGACTATTTTAATCAGTTCTAAGGGGGTTCATTCCTTCACCTTTCCGTTGTTAAGTTAGTCCATTGCTAGTTGGAGTTATACAATTTCGTTTTTAACACTTTCGCGTTCCCATGTATTTTACGTTTTGCCACCATATGCTTATTTCACTACTAAATCAATCGAACTTGAAAAAAACCTTGGAGAGCCTTCCTTTTTATCGCTACAATATCGGACAAATCCTATCGAGACAGACGCATTTTTGGTAGTCCAAAAACGTATCCAAATGTTTTCCCCTTAAAAGCCGCCCTTTCCCCTCCCCATAAACTCAATGCTGATCTCAGTCTTGGTGGGAAATATACAATCGAACAGATGACAATACTCGGCAACGTTGACTGAGGGGGAGGGGGGGGGGGGAGAAATGTGAAAATAAAGGTGAATTTGTCCCTGTCTCAACAGTTTTGTCCAAAATTGTAGTATTTATTACAAGTGTTTACCTAAGAAACGTCTTTATCGACTCCTTTGCCAAAACCACATATTCGTGGCACCCTTTAATTTGAGGTTAACCATATTTACTACATACTCAACAAAATGTCACGTTTCTGATTGGTCAATGACGAATGTATAAATATTTGTAGAGTGCAATACGGAGGTTGCTATGGAAACAAAGTTATGACGAGATTTTGTCGAGTATAAAATAGATAAAAAAATCGTATGAACTTTCTCGTGCCTTTTGTGATTTATGATCACTCGTGATGTTTCGAAGCAATAGCCCTTTTCACGGTTAGTTTTTCTCATTTGCATTACAATGTTTATCTAACGTGGGTGCGAGGCAATTTCGGGTTAAAACTACAAAATAGCCCGAAATTGCCTCACATACATGCTAGATTATATTGTAATGCAAATGAGAAAACCGAACCGTGAAAAGGGCTATTTGAAAAGGAGCGTGCAATTTTGAGAACTTTCAAAACACCATTCGTGCCCATAAATCACGAAATGCACTTGCGTTCCTACGTTTTTCTGATTGGTCAATGACGAATGCATAAATACGTTATAGAGTGCAATAGAGTGTTTTCACGTGACGTCACGGCGGCCATGTTGGTATTCCCAAACAATGAAATGGCGGCCATGTTGGTGTACCCAACTGATCCTCCGGGAATTGAGCTCTATTATCATACAAACGTTTTCTTTTGTTTCGGTGGCAAAACAAGTTTACTGACCATGTGAGTGAAAACACTCTATAGAGGTTAGAGGGTTAGAGGTTACAGGTTCCATCGCTGTGTTTCCACAGCGATGGAGAAATAGGTCATTTCCGAGTTCATGTCTGCCTCCTCGTCAAAGCGAGTCTAAGTGCGAAGTTTTTGTGATGGTAATTAGTTCTACTTTACATATGAACGAAAACTAATTTTCATAAGACTTTGCACTTAAACTCGCTTTGAAGAGAAGGCAGCCATGAACTCGGAAATGGGCTATTTTGTTGAGTGCATAATAAGCAAAAAATCGTATGAACAGTTTTCTCGTGCATTTCGATTTTTGGTTGTATGTTTTGAAAGTTTTCATAATTACGACGACTGTAATTTGAGAACTTTCAAAACACCACTCGTGCCCATAAATAACGAAATGCGCGAGCAGGTACATACGATTTCCTATACTTCTTGGCCTGGCAACTGCGAGTCTTCAGTAGCACAGAGGAAGACCATCGAAAATAGCAATCGGAAAGTTGTGAGGTCGACTCCTGTGAGGAGCCCTCGTATTTTTTGCGAACATCCCCGAGTCAACATCGGATGAAAAATACATCTTTACGATGTCCAAGCCTGAATGGTCGCCCAACCAGAAAATCAAGCCCACTCGGCATCTCCCGATAAGCGGACTGGTACTATATTCAAGGCTCTCCAGCGGTGTTTAAAAACCACTGACCTGGTGAAACGTCCACACAACTGATCTTCTGCTCATGGCCTGTTAGAGTCTTCAGCGGCGCCCATCCCGGATGCGACCAAACCTAGACGTGCAATTGTGTCAGACCACAGTCAATAGAGGGGAATGGTTATGAAACCCGACAAATTTCTTTGTTGTAGGTTTTTGTTCTCTTTTTTGGCCTTGAACTTGCACAAAACACAATTGTTGTTTACTCCGTACTGAGGAACTAACCAATAGAAACGTGTTGGTGATGTAATTCATGCTTAGTGTATGAGCGCAAAACAAAAGATTGTGCACGGTGGTGGACTTTCCAACCTAAATCTTGGCATCTTTTGTTTGCTCCTTTGATGTTAACTATGGTCA
>OX421448.1:14135779-14165779 GCA_949126865.1 Montipora capitata | reverse complement strand
GTGTTGGTTTCAAGACAATCAATTAAGAAGCTTCGTATATATGGTAGGTAGTACGTAATTTACAGAAAAGTACGGAAAACGATTTTAAGGACCAAGCAAGCTAAGAAAGCCTTAGCTAAGGTGTTACTTGAGCCAAGTTGTAAATGAGTCATTTTAACGATGGTGATGAACAAGGGAATATATCGGTCGGGTGTCACAATTCTTTACGCGATCGTAACTCCGACTTGTTGGCAGTGAGAATTACACAGCTTCGCGATGTTCTGTTACGCAGTATTTATCATATTCTTGGTTTTCACGTGACGTCACAGCCACCATGTTGGTGTCCCCAAACAAAGGAACGGCGGCCATGTTGGTTTCCCAACCAATCCTCCGGGAATTGAACTCTATTATTATGCAAATATTTTCTTTTGTTTTCGTTGAAAAGCTTGCCTGTTGATCACGTGAGTGAAAAGCTTGCCTGTTGATCACGTGAGTGAAAACCAAGAATTGGCTGGAGATATTTTGAACAAATCGACACAAATTCACTCCCCTTGGCGAAATTAAAAAGTTTAAAACAGCGAAGAAAAATGCCCGAACACACATAGAACCAGTGCTTTTCGCGTGACGGGATGCCTGTGATCACTATGGCTACCGTATTACCACATGAAATCGAGACGAAATACCAGCCAGCCAGTCCGCCGAAAACCTTGTAATCAACTGGCATCGAAAACAACGTCATAAAAAAAAAACGTGAGAGATCTCGAAAAACGATAAAAATAGTATGCGTTCTCCTCTGTCGAACGCAAAAATATCACGGTGTTTTTTCACAGTGACTCCATACAAACAATCGATCGTCATTTCCCCATGACGTATCAAAACCGAGATGCGCAAGGGTTATAAGTCCGTGTCCTAGTACACGAAATAAAAAATCCCCTTAAAATTCCTTATGCAATACAGTACTCAACGTCATCTGCGACGAGTGGTGATGTGCAGTAACGTACATCGACGTTTGGTAATGGCTAGTAACGTAGAATAACGGGTTGTGATGTGTAGTAACGGAGATCGACGTTAGACTATATAAAGTAACTAGTATTGATGCGTAGGGTTGACCGATGACGTTGAGTACTACACTGCATAAGGAATTTTAATGGGGATTTTTCATTTAGTGTACTTAGACACAGAATTACAACCCGCAAGCACGTCTGACGTAATTCAAGATGGCGCTTGAACACGGAATTATAAACAAAAAGCAGAAGAACGAAACGAAACTCGCTAAAGCTCACCCTATTCACAGGATACCCAAGATTAGAAATTGCGTTCTCTTAATGTCGAACCACATGAATTTAACAGAAGTAGAAATATATAATAAAAACACAAGAAAATGTGTTTTGATGGATTTGTCCCTCCCCAGGATAAGTCTAAAGACCGTTGCATTACCATGAAACTTGACGTGTGAGATTAAGTTGGTGTGTGCTGGTATTGTGTAGATGCTCTGTCTCTTCCTTAAATCCCATAAAATGATCTTTTGGTCCTCGCTTCCTGTTGCAATGCGATATCTGAAAAAGAATGGTTTTGAGTACAAATCAGATCAATAAACAACCTTTCTACTCCTTTACAAAACAGTCTGAAAATGTCAAGGTCATAACTCACCCATCACGAGCAAAGTCGATTCCAAGAACTTTATTTAAGTGCCCATCGAGGGGCATGATGCACTGGCCAGTTCTTAAGTCCCACACCAGTCCCCTTCCATCAAACCCGCTAAAAAACAGAAGAGCAAAGATGGTATCTACGGCGAATTGAAGAAGGACAGAAGAAAAGCTACGAAAGGAAGTTTTAACAATTTGCAAAGCATGTGGGTAATTCTATTCCACCTTGATAGATTAGACTGGTATCTTCTATCCCGGGTTGGGGGGGGGGGGGGGGTTAACCCATATAAAGAGGACGGGGGTGATCCTGTCTTGTGGGCGTGGCCCCAAGAGGTACCAAATTATGGGTTTTACTTATACAAAATTTAAAAATAGTTAATTGTCAAATGTCTCCTGTCATAATTTTTCGGTTGAACACCCTAAAAGGTACCGATAAAGCTCCCGCTGTGGACCTTTTAAGGCTGAACACCCTAAGAGGTACCAAAACCGCTTTTTTAATCCCTACAAGGAACGACGAGCAGCCCCGTCCTTTTTATAAGGGAGTCCCCCCCCCGCCCGGGTCATGTAGCCCAGTGGATAAAAATACAAACTTGTGGATAACTTCCCCTTGGCCGCAGTTGTTCATAGGCCGGATAACTTTACGTTTACCAGTTTCAGCACTTGGGTTCCTTCAATTTGACTACTGTCTGTTTGTTTATTTGTTTGTTTGTCATTTATTTGTTTGAGCAGGTTGAAGTTTTGGCAGCTATTCAGCTGATGTGGACCCGCTATACCCACCCACCCATATACTCACAGAGGCCAGCCACAACACCGGGAACTTCATCCCCTACTTTTCTCGAATAGTGTGTGAGTTCTTTAACGTCCCACTGGGAACTTATGAATATGGAAGACATTTGTGAGACCGGGCCTACGGTTTATAGTTCTTATCCGAGAAGACTTGAAAGTCTAAAAATTTGCGGATGTAATTACAAAGGAAGCACTTTCTCCTCAAAGACCCTGAGTGTTAGGAGTTCATGAACATTGAAGGATTGTGAGACAGGGCCTACGGTTTATGGTCCTTATCCGAGAAGACTTAAAAGTCCAACCATTTGCAGCTGTCAAGGTCTGGCCAAAACGCTAGCAACATTTCAACGCAACATCTTGCAACATTATTGGGCACAACATGTTGGACACGTTTGGCCACCCTGTTGGGATATGTTGCAACATGTTGGGTGAAATTTGAAAACGGTCAAATTTTTCGTGCAACATTTTGGATGTTGCAGGATGTTGCAGGATGTTGTACTCGTTTAGCCACGTTCACGCAACATTGTTGCGCTAGGGCATGCGCGCTAGGTCCACTTCTTGCGCGCCAGGGGCCTGGGTCACACAAACATCGACATGTAGCGTTGAGAATGTTGAAAATGTTGCGTGCGCTTGGCCACCCCGTTCAACACATGTCGCAACATCATGCAACAATGTTGCAAGATGTTGTGTTGAAATGTTGCCAACCATATTACAAAGGCAGCACTTCCTCCTCAGTTCCTCGTGAGTGTTGGTCCGGCCGGAGTCGAACTAACGTCCTCCCGCATGCCAACCAAATGCTCACCCAACTGCACCACCAGTGGATAAGTCACTACCCAGCAGTTTCAATCTGTGCAAAGACCTTAAGTATTTGCTGGCATAACTGTGAATAGGCATACCCTAAGCACATCTAAGTAAAGGCGTGTTCGAGAACCTTTGTCAATGTTGAACACGAAGTATACCTTACAATCTGGATAACGACTTATCCCGGCTGAACAAAGTTATCCATCCTTTCAACAACTGGGGCTTGGAACGTAGCAGAGAGAATTCTTGCATAAATATTTTACAGCTGTTTGAAAGGGCAATTCACACTGTAGGACTTTCTCGCTAGCTTCTTGCTAGCTTGCTTGCTACTTTCATCTGGGAATATTTCAACTCTGGCATCAAAACCTTCAGTACATTACTGTTTTCCCAAGTTTAGCATTAGAATTCAGTTCACATCAGAACTCATTCAGTGAAGGGAAAAAGGGTCATCATAGTTTGTACATTGTAATTTAGCAGCACCCCTACCATGTTGCAACCAGTGATCCATCAACTTGAAAAGCAACATTGTAAACCTCTCTTGAGTGGCCTTCCTGGAATGAACACAGAAAAATCAGGTATACAACTTGCAAAAACAAAATAAAGAATTTCAAAAGCCATATAACAGTAACAAAAAGTACTTGATGAAGAACTTCTTTTAACTGCTCTAAATCCCACAATCTCCACGAATTATCAAAACTGCAAAAAAAGAAAAAACAAATAAATGGACTTGTCGAGGTCATTAATAATTCATGAAGGAAAATCAACAAATCGAATGTGGTTCAGAAGTTTGAACTCTTATTGACAACGATATTTATCATCACAGTGGTCAAAATGTCTTATACTCAGGAGGGCCCAGCAAAGAAAATGTTATTTCAGAGTGTGACCAGGATCATGACATAAAGAGCGAGCATTGTCTTTTTATGACGAAAGGTAGTATGACGAAAGCCATATATCTTTCTTGCAATCTGATTAGTTTATTTCCCAAATGAGTCTTCTGATGGGCTATCACAATTGTGTGACACATTGACACAAGCAGCGTTGTCTAGACTCTTATCAACAACGGCAATTAGTTTGCAAGGTTACAAGCAATTTTGTTAAAATAAGAAATGTTATGTACGGTAATAATTTTTTTTCCTTCATGAAAATTTCTTGCATTATGAAAAACAACACCCAGCCTACATGAACAATGAATGCAAACATTAAATGAGTCACATAAAACATGATCACGTCATATTGAGTTGCTTTTGCTCGTACTGTATTTATCACATGATCTCTCACATATTTTCCTCAATCATCGTCAGTGTGTTTTCAGTTGAAATTTTTGATTAAGGCAAATTTTTTCCTTCACTCACCAGCAACTAGCTAAAAATCGCCCAGAGGGATGATATGCCACACGAGAAACACGCTTTTCATGTCCTTCTATGTTTGCAAGAGGTGTGTCCCTAACAAAAGTGGCCATATAACGTTGGTAGAATATGATGTGTTCATTGCATCAAAATAATATAAACATCATTTAATATTACTGTTGGATTAATTAAACATCTGAAAGAAGAAACTGGGCTTATCACACTGTCTCATCCCATTCTGGCCACTGACAGGAACTGCCTAAAGGAGACAAGATGCTAACCCTTTGACCCCTGCAGCAGCCCTCGTTGACAAGTAAAATCTGTGTTACTCTCAGGAGGGAAGAGGACAAAATTAATGGTGAGGAACTCAAGCCAGCCACACTCCCGAAATAGCCAACCAGGTACCTCATGCCCACAAAGGGTCTCTGTGTAATGCCAGACAATTTTACTCGTCAATGGGGACCCCCTCAGAACTTCCACTCCACCACAAAAAATTAATGACCAAAAGCCACTTTGATGGAATTTATGACTCACAATTTTACTTTAGAAATTCTTAATAACAATAATTATCATTATTGTGGTTGCCTTTTGCAATTCCCAATTTGCAGCATCTTGAAAACTTGAAAGTGAAATAAAGACTGAATATTGTTTATGTTAATACAGAAACTTTGCTTTTCTTTTAACATAAATTCAGTTTTAACCCATTGACTCCCAGGGGTTCCCTATTGATGAGTAAAATCGTCTGGCGTTAGACAGAGTGAAATACTAAGTCTGGCCGGTTTAGGCCGGTTTGAATATCAAGGGGTTAATGGGGACATAGTTTTTCAGTGTGTGATTAGTCAATGCATGAGCAACGATCAATGACCCAATTGACATTACACCTGACAAAAATAGAAAAGCAGCAAGGGTAAAAATGAAAAGAATAATGACTGGATTGTTTATGAATGGGGTAACATATTGTTTCTAGTTGTACTGCAAAAACCCACCGAAATAAAACAGAATATTGGCAAAGTACTGGGTAACTGGGTTTTGTGAATGCGTCATATGCATGTGCACGCAGAAGTATAAATGTACATGTACAGTAACTTCCTTTCAGGACCAAATACAACAAGATCCACCTTACATGTTGAGGGACCAAAGAAGAACTGCACCATTCGCATCACAGGATGCCATGCAAGGACCTGTTTCATCTAACGACAATGTGGCTTCAGGGTGGAATACTATTGAACCAACTCGCTCATTGTGACCTACAACCACATTGAAATGAGAAATAACTACATGTAATTTTTATAATATGATGATCATTAAATGCTGTGCTGAGGGCATGGTCACCTTTTCACAGTACAAGTTTACATTCCATTTTTTATCTATATTGCACTCATCTTTTAAGACTCTTGTAGTACTAAAATACTGTTCATTTTGCCTCATTGCACTACATGTACATTGTACGTCAAGTTTGTGAAAAATACCAAAGCTAAAAATAATAATGTACCATTCAAGTCCTCTCCTTTCATTCCTTTCCTGCTAGGGCTTTCAATCATTTTGTTCTAGTATCTAAGATTTATCTTCATTATCAAAATTAATAAAATCAATTTCTGCTGTAACAAAAATAAATTATTATTATTATTATTATCATTATTATTATTATTATTATTATTATTATTATTATTAATTTTTATATTTTTTTTATTATTATTATTATTATGCAAGCAGGGTGATGGAGGTGGAGCAAGGCACCTTTACGCCACTTGTTTTTACTACCACAGGCGGAATGGCCGAGGAATGTAAGAGATACCACAGCAGATTAGCTGAACTACTCGCCATTAAGAAGGGAGAGGACTACGCCACCACCGTGTCCTGGCTAAGAGCAAAAGTATCGTTTGCTATCCTCCGCTCAGCTCTCCTCTTCCTTAGAGGTTCCAGAGGAAGAAGAAGGAATGTAGACCTTCAGGACACAGACATTAGAATCGAGAATGTGACCGCCAGAATTTCTCAGTTTTCTTAATTTTAATCTGTTTGTTTTTTTTTCTGACTGATATTATCTGCTTATATATATATATATATATATATATATATATATATATATATATATATTTATTTATTTATTTATTTTTTATTTATTTTTTTTTTTTTTAAATAAGAGTGGCTTTTCTTTTAGGCAATTTTTTTTTAGTCAGAATGCTATCATGACATGAATTTTTCTTACTACAAATAAGAATATCTTCGTAAGTTTATTGTGCTTCATACTAGTCTCTCTTTTAATGGAAATGAATTGTAAATAGGTTTTAATAGTTTTTTCTTTTGTTTTACTTCTTACTTGTAAATAGCAATTTGCTTGGAATATGTTAATAATAATAATAAAATTATTATTAATATATTATTATTATTATTATTATTATAACAGGGCAACATTTCCCATATGCTACGCTACAATATCATTGCAGCAGAGTTCGATTTTAACTTGAATCCTAGTGGTAACTTAGTTTAACCTCAAACCAGCTTCTTACACATAAGTGAATCTGAACCACATACATCTACACTGTATAGCAATTGGAGGGTTATTCTTTCAAAATTCTTTTTCAAGAAATTGGATTTCCTCCCAAGTAATCCAAATTGGTATCATAAAAATCTCATTTTTCATACAGTAACCTTTCCATGACATATAGGATACATCTAAAAAGACAACCGAGTTGAGAAAACCTCTGACTGGTACCGATACGATCAATGTTATGCCTGTAGAAACAGGCCATTTTAATACATGCAGGCGTCAAGAAATGTTCACTCTGCCTTTTTCTCTCACTTGAGTCTAGATACAATGTAGAGGCAGTAAACATACTGTAACAAAGTTTCCCCATAACTCCAAGCCACAAGTAAACATATATGTACACACTGTAACTAGTTACAAAAACCTAAAAATAACACAAATACTAACAATAACTCTATAGCTGTAAATACATTTTTGGATGCGTGAACTTAATGGGACACTTTGTGACATTTATAGAGAGACATTTAATTGGTTGCAATCCTAGACTTTAATCCAGCTGTTTCATGGAACTTGAAACTAGACTTCTATTAATTTAATTATTTTTTTCAGATTCTTTACCTCTTAGAACTGCTAAGGGCTCACAGTCTGGAATTGACCAAAGTTTGCACAAGCCACTCCTACATGTAACACAAAAAGTTCAGTCGTCAAAAAAGGGTGTAAAACTGAATGATTCATTTCATCTGGAATAATTTCAAATTTTAAACACTTTTACTCTAATTTAAGGATGGTGCCTACTATTGTTATTGCACATTACGTTTTGCGCACCTTGAGATAATAGGGTTTCCTTTCAATGATGCACACTAATACATGGATATTTTTGTGCAGTTTAAAACTATCCAGAGAAAGTAGATCTTAGTAAGTAGCCTTGGTATCCAAAAAGAAAATTGGGGGTAACCATGCATTTCTGAGCAGTCTGATAATTAAGCTTCAATTTGAGAAAGAATGCCATACATTGCTTTGTATTTTAAAGCTTTTTACAATAATATTATTCATGAATTATCATGGAAAAATGAGTCATTACCCCCAATTTTCTTTTTGGATTTCAATGGCACTTGTTAAGATCTACATTTCCTGCATACTCATAAACCGGGGCAAAATACCTTTGAATTAGTAGGCACCATCCTTAAGTTACAGCAATCAAGCAATAAATCTGCCTTTTTGTGAACCTACCAAGATGCTGTAGCCAGCATGCTTGAGTCTGGAGAAAACTGACAATATGAAAGTGGCCTGTCATCACCAATCTGACTGCAAAAGTTGTTCAGACCCTAAAAGAAAATCTGATTCTTAAAATATAATTATACAATGTACATTTATTTCATTTCAATCAGATCAGATACATTATGCTATTATTTCATTCATCCAGTTCTTCATGGCAAAACATGAGTGCAACATAATTATTGAAAAATAATGCTCCCAACTGTGTGGCTTTATACATGTACTGTACGTGTAGCTCAGTTTGTAGAGAATTGCAGCTGCATCACAGAGGTCATGGATTCAAATCAGGTGTCTATTGAGAGACAATTCCTTAAATTGTCCAGATAAGCGAGAGAATCACTTCTCTCTTTCGTCTATAGCCCGCACTTCACATTACACACATTCATTTCACTATCTTTCAGATCATGGAACGACATTGCTCTTATATTGCATTGACTGCATGTATTGTCTTAACTTGAATTTGAATGAGACACATACAGTACATAAGGCTTATTACAACACCAAAACTAGCTCAAAAGATTAACTCTGCAGCAAATCAAATGAGGATTTCGAAATCAAAAGGTAATCAGGGATGCTACCAAATCCTACATGTAACTGCACAATTACTGTGGTGTACATGTATTTTTGTCTTTTTACTGTATTTTCACTGGGATCTTTGCATCATTAATTATTTTTGTCTTAATGAAGGCTCCAGTACCCAGAAAATAATATTATTCTGACTTCTACATAAACAACATAACAGTTACTGGTACTGTATTTTGTGACAGTCTCATTTGCACAGAAGTTCTTTGATCAAATCCAGCAAGACTGACTTCAGTGTATGTGCTGGCAGAGATAGACCACAACACCAGCAGTTGACACCATGTCCTCCATGTGAACAGTTAGTTTGTGGGTTCTTTGCATGTATGCCCAACAGTGTAAACAGTAAGGGTTGTGATACAGGGCCATACAGGACAAACTTGAAAGCCTCACAATTTTGCAGACATCTTTAGTTATTAATTTATTACAAACAAAGCACTTTCAGTTATTTTAAGAACCTGGTTGTTGGTCCCATCAGGGTTCAAGCCTTTGACATCGAGCATTAATACTCTGATTCTACGAGATATAGTAAATGTACTTACAAAATCCAGGAGGGTCTTTGCAAGTATACATGTACTGTCAGTAGTACTTAGCTTTTATCATGATAAATTAATCGTTAAAACTTCAGTTTCTTCAAAACATCTCTAGTAATAATTTGTATTTGTTACAAGATCGTACAGGTTTCTTTCAACATTGAATGTGTTGCCTCAACTTGTATTCCAGGAAGATTTCTTCACAGAGGTAAACCATTGTAAGCAGCAAATTATTACAGTCAAAACTCCTCAAGCGTTCCTCTGATGAGCGGATTAATAAGTTCATTATTGCAAATTTTATTTCAGGAATCATTTCAATAATCTGGTTGTTGGATGAATAATGCAAAATTCAAATCAAGCCTCAGTTCAAAACTCGAATTTTGATCGGATTATTGCTCGCTTCCAGTGCCAGACAGGTGTGAGAATTTGACAGGTGTACCAATTTGCATAATCTGCCAAGGTCGTCAGAAGAGTGATTTGCATTATTCATCTGACGAACAGATAATTGAAATGATTACTGTAATGACCTTGAATGATTTTTTTGTTATTTATGCAATATAACAATATTTTTCCCAAACTAAGCAGCCCTGATTTCCTCTTTGCAGCCAGTCTGCTTCAGCCAATTGGCAGAAAGTGCCACAAGCATACATGTAAGTATGTGCATGGCTGTCAGAACATCAATGAAAAACCAACCCGTAATTTCCGGTGCAACTCTTGTGTCTTAGCAGCCTTTTCAGGGTCAGGTCTGGCTTGTTGAATGCGCATTTGCTTCAGTCTCTCACAAGCTCTGTGAAAAACAAGACAGAATTGACACCTTAGTGTTAGAGGATGGACTTCAGTGTAGCATACTACCTTTTTTCTTATAATAAAAATGTACAGGACTGTAATCTCTCTACTTGTGGCAAATATATTTGCCATTTCTCCAAATCAAATATTCTTAATCAAGGATCCAATAAAGGCAGTATTTCTCTTTTTTCTCGAGAAAAGGATGGATGTCACGTAGTGGTAAAGGGAATATGGGACAAGAGAGCAAAATTTATTCCTGTGCACCAAGAGAATAATAATGCTGCAAAGGTTATTTTTACCTCTTGTTCCTATGACCACATAATCCCACTTTCACACAAACTGAGTGGGGAGGAGGTTTGCGTGAAAAGATGAAAACCCGCTGAGGGTGAGACTGACCTACATTGTACTGTATAGAGTGTCTTCCTTGCAATACCCATGCAGTACGGCACAGAACTACAGTAAACGCCCGCAGATAAGCTGCACCCTGAATTTAGCAGCACAAATTTTGGAAAAAAACGTTTTTTGAAAGAAATCAAAAGAAATCCAAAGGTCTCCTTCATCCACTGTTCATCAAACATAAACTCGCTAGATTACAACTGAAACGGACAATACTTTCAAGTCTTACCCACAATTTTAGCACTTTAACCCACTGACCCCTGAGAGTGACACTGAATTGATTTTACTCGCCAACAGGGGGCGTCCTAGGCCATTTGAGGTGTAAATGGGTTAATAATTATAATGAACATCGTTTCTACCAACTTTAACATTATGATTAATCTTTTTCTGGTATTTGTTGACAGAAGTTTTTTTATTCAACACAATTTTTCCATAGATTTTTTCATCATAACAAGAACATGAGCGGAATGTTTGTAGCTTAGTAAACAGGCATTAGATTAATTGGATACGAAGAAGGAAAACTGGACACCGGAAGCAGCCCTTTTCAAATGTTCCTGCAGATAAGCCGCACCCCCTGATTTCTAGCGACAATTTTTTAATAAAAGGTGTGGCTTATCTGCGGGTGTTTACAGTAATAAGGGACTGATTTCAAATAATTTTCTTTAGAATAAGGCCAAATATAGGGGATTCACTTTTTTAATTACCTCATGTGCTCTTTCTGAAGTCCTTTGATAACTAATTACATGTAATACAATATTAATTTTATTTAACATACAGTAATACAAGTTATTGGAGTATTGTAATGAAATTGATTCAAACAACATGATGGTCAACCCGTTGGCCACGAGTTACATGTACATGCAACCAGCATGCCACCAAGCTCTGTTATCCCAAGGATATCCCAAACAGTGCCCTGTGCAGTCCTTTCCAGTGGCGCTGACCACAAAAGTTGTTCACTTCAAACTCTGATATTACTAAAAAAGGTACATTCTTAAGCAAACACAACGCCGACACAAGTCAGCCAATGAGTGATGTGTACTTTGATAGTACGCAATGGCAGATGCATCAACTGACAGTCAGCCACCAGTCGCAAAAAAGTTGGCCAACTGTCAGTCGACTGTTGGACAATGCATTAATCTGTGCGTAGGCCAACATGTTGGCTGGGATCGGATTCATTACCACTACCAAATTATTTGTGCACAAGTACATGAAGGTTTTGGTGAAAACAGGGATGTAAAGCGGTCATGAATGTACCTTGGCAAAGAGTACTTGGCAATCCACATGCGTGCAACTTTGAGTTCAGGGGGACCTTCGTGATACCAGACTTCTTCTTCTAACTCCTAAAAACAGCAATCAATTCAGATTATGCTTTTGTACAGGGAAAAGAAACCCACGAAAAGAGTAGTAAAGAGTTAGGAGCATTACACATGTATTCCTCTCAAGCACAAAAAGCATTGTAGAAGCATATTGTAGCAGATAATGTGAGACCAGATGCATGTATCATTAAAACAAAACCAGTTCTTTCATGAGTTGATGCTGTGACATTTGCATATACATGCATGACCCGAGAAGTATGTCTAAAGGTCACAACTTTTCAAAGTTCATTCCATGTGACACACATGTATGTAGTAGAAAAACCTTTTTGGGAAAAATGTTTGGAAAAGGCATTGCTTTGTCCCTCCTTCTTCTCCCTGGGGGTACTGTAAGTACATGTATGTTGTTAATCTCCACTGAGGGTCATCAGCGTGACAGGTGCGAGGTGTTGGACCATGAATGGTTACCATGGTTACCTCCTTGCTACCGGGGGCAGGCATGGCAACATAAGAGCACCTTGCCCAACCTCATCAAGGTCAATGAGTTTAATGAAGAAAGGCAAAAATTAATACATGTAGATCAAAACTAACATAAGCTTCTAGACATGTCAAATATTTATCACAGGAAAAGTCCTGTGTTATCGCCACTTCAAGTCTCAAAACTTAACTCAAAAGCTTCTCCGGAAACCTTGAATGTCACAAAACCGAGTGTCAAGTATCAAGTTTTGAAGGACTGTCAATTTACATGTACATACTGGTACTGCAAATTCAAACTACAGCTCTCATTTTTACTTTTACGGCCACCTCGCCCTCAGGAAGATTACTGTTAAACCACTAATGTGTGTGAATGCAGTATTGTACATGTAAAACATAGACTAAGAGCATTAATAATTTTTGAACAACATTGCAGATAGAACTTCCAAGGTGCCCTTTGGAATCTACAAAGTTATGTACAGTCATGTACATGTATGCATGATGTCAGCGTATGGAATCACTGATACAATAACATTAAATGTTCATGTACTAATATGTATAATTATGTATTTTGCAATCTTATTCCCATAAGTGGTGGACTAGATCACACAGTAAGAGAAAAGATACAATAAATATTTCAACATGTGAACTTGAACATACTTCTTTAGGTTTTAGTTTTTCTTCCTCTTCCCTTCTGGGAACATCTTCCCCTTAAAAGAAAACACCACCAGGTTAACTGTGAATGTTACTTGAATTTTATTTTACCATAAAATTACTACTCACTTTAGAGTTCACCAAGACCCTAACATTTTACACACCGCTCAAATAAATCTGTCCACTAATAACCAACATACTCATGGTGGTGGTGGTGGTAGTAGTAGTAGTAGTAGTAGTAGTAGTAGTAGTAGTAGTAGTAAAACTTTATTTTGACTCAAATTTAAGAGTAGCACTAAGGGCACTAGTACATGTATCTCCGAGTTACAAAAATATTAAGGAAAACACATAAAAATTACAGTGTATGTTGCAGGTCATTTTGTTCCTTAGGTTAATTCATTTCCAAACCAGGTCAATTTGTTTCAACCCTGGTTGAAATTGCAAGAAAGAAAGCCTTTGACGTCCCAAAGGTTCAAGTTATCGTGTACAGTAGAAATAATGGATGTGCAGATTTTACTGGTACTGTATATCTGTGACATTGATTCTTACCAAGTTCAGACAAGAGTTTTCTTAATCTGTCTCTTCTCTCAGGGGGACCTTCTCCGAACAAAGCTAATTATCAGAAGAAATGGCACAGGTTACACTTGAATCAAAGAATCTCACACTTAAGGTAGCACCAAAAAAATATTCCAATTTGTGGGGTTGAACATAAATTTGTTTGAAGGTTCCAAATGACTCACTGATTGGTTGACCAAGCTCTCTCAGCCGTGCCTTTACTGATGCATCATCTGTGGGTACTGTGATTGCACGAGCCTGCAAAAATCCAAAGGTTACAGTGATATGAACACAACATGTCTACTTACTGTACATGTATGGATATAAAATTCAATTTCATCAATATGTAGTGAAGGAGAAGAACAATCTCCATGGTAGATACATGTAATTCAAAGTTAACTATGAAAACTGTATCTGAACTACATGTACATCATTGCTGTAAATCTATGTACAATTTTACCTGTGTATAAGTTGATTATACTCCCTAGGGGAAGGGTACATGGGGTGCACACTCTCCCCCTCCCTCTTGAGATGACCTGAGGCTTTCTAATAGAACTGGTACTTTTGCCAAAAAAAAAACATTACCAGTCAATATACCATTCATTAGTGGAGCACCCCTCCTAAGAAAAATCCTGGATCTGTCCCTGAGCCTACTAACCAGTAGAACACATTGTGCACTCAGAACCTACATGTTGATAAACAACCCAGCTTCCCACAAATTCTTATAGCTCAATGGATACGTAGAGGTCCGACCAGTGTTAGGAAGGTTGTACTCTACATGTAGGACCATATCCTGCCAAGGTTGCTGGTTTTTCAGTTGCCCTTTTCCCCGCAGCCAAGCAACAAGCTTGGGAAAAAACGATATGCCCTCATCAACTTTAATTTAACTCATTGACAACTGAACCCCTCCACTCCCCTCCGCCTCCCCCCCCCCCCCCCCCCACAATCCCTCCCCAAGCGACAAGTAAAATCATCTGGTGTTAGAAAGAAAGAGTCTCACTTCTAGGAGTCAATGGGCTAGGTCTCATCCCATTTTAATATCAGTGTGCCATCTTATTTTCATGTACCTTTTTCCTCCGCTCGAATTCTGCTAAGAGCTCCTGATGCCTCTCACTGGTTTGGTCTTCTGATAACTCCAGGTATTCCCCTACATGCCATACAGTAGAGACATGGTAAACAGGTCCACGCAAAAAAAACCACAATGATTTTTTTCTTATGATTACCTCAGTCCAATCGGCAACCCTTTCAAAAAGCTTAGCTTTTGAAAAGGTGGACTGCACAGTGTAACATGCATGTATAAATCTCTATTCACTGGACAAGCACTACTGAAGTCCGGATAGCGACCACTCTAATAGATACATTTTAGCAACATCCACCCTTTGAACAATTACAGCCAGGCAGCGGGTTTTTATTGACATATACAGGTTGAAAGCTTATCGCTTACCATCACTAATATTTATATTTCCCGCTCTAATTCCGGCCAGAACAGCTGCCGATACACTGGTTTCCTCGCTCTCCTCTTCATCTTCTTTCTCTTTGTCATCGTTGGACGGTCCGACCGCCAAGCGTTCTTTCTCTACAGTCTCAAGACTTCCAAAATGAATCCTTGGCTTCTTAACAAGCGGAGCTCCATCTTCATCATCTGACATCTTGAATATTCAAGCCTTCGCATGTATAAACTGTTAGAACACCCACGCGGGGCATGCTAAGATATGCTCCATGTAAGCTTTCTTGTAATGCCACTGACTATTAAAAAATTCACAAGCCGAGAAAACTTTTCCTTACAGTTTTCCAAGAGAAAAGAAAATAAGAGCGATATCCTTCAAAAACCGGAAGAAAGAACGCTGCAAGTGCATTACAGGAAGAAAAATACTACTTCTACGATCCCAGATAATCCCAGATATCTTACTTGCAGCACTTCTTCGAATCTGGCCTTGGTAGCCACGACTGCCTTAGCATCCTAGCCTTCATATAGGTTAGTGGGAATATGCTGACACGTCCACTGTACATGTAGTCTGTTTGTATGTTTTGATAGTAAAATGTGATCTTTCGGTGGTGTTGATCACTACAAAACGAACCAAATGTCGGTCGTTCGACTTGGCCGCCTTTTGTGTCGTACGATTTTCAACGCCCTTCCTGATTTAAGAGGTAAGAAGTCCTTTATTAGTTACTATCTACGAAATCTAGACTGTGCGAGTTCTTTCTAGCCAAACACTCCAAACACCTACGTTACTTATATGTTGTATTACGGTTCTTAGCTCTCAAAGCATCGGGCAGAGTTCCCACCAAGCCAGGGCTTAACAGTCGTGGTGAATTCAGGGATGTCAAGTGTACTAGGGTTTGTACCAACCGTTCGCTGCAAGCTGGCGCTGATCGACGTGTTATTTCCAGGAATTTGTGGAGAGGGCTCACTGCCAGAGTAGGATTGTACGCAAATGGTCAGGCAGCTGTCTTACGAAGTAAGTCCGTGTTCAGTCACGGTACTTTTTCTGGGGTCATCCTTCGTGCAAGAAGCTGTGGAACTCTCTGTTGACCTTGTACAAAAGGCCGATATACAAAATACAGGAACGCGTATTTCTATTAATATAGACACCAATGAAATACCAAGTGAGCTTTCGTGCGAAAACATGATACAATGTCTCTTCACACGTGAAGATAACATGTTATTTCCACATGTGAAAAGATCACTGTTGCTATGGTCACATGTGAAAATCATGCCTTTTGATGCTTTTCGTGAAATGATTTAGTATTTCATTGGTGTTTGCTACACGGCCAACGTTTGTAAAAATGTAACCCTTCTTTATATAATAAATAGAATGTTACATGGCCGCTTGGAGATATGAAATTTCTCTTCTCATGTTGAAAAATATTTCACTTGTTCGCTGCATTCACTCATAAAATATTTTTCAACGCTCAAAGAGAAATTTCGTTATCTCCACGCGACCATGTAATATCCTCTATATATAATGCAATTAAGAACATTGTACTACTACCTGAGAAATTTCTGGAATTTGATTGGCTGAGAGCAGAAGTATTTCAGCTTAATTTGAAACAACTACATGTACATGTGAAAATTACAGTTACTACAGAAACCGAAATCACGAAACAATCTCGTCACGCAAGTTACGAAAAAATGGTGGAAAGATTTCCAGATTTTGAAATTCAGGAGAGTCAAGAACTAAACGAAAATTCAGAAAACCAAAACACTAAGAAAAGTACATCGACCTGGTGCAATGTCTGGACCAGCTGGGCCGAAAACAAGAACTTTGAAACCAATTTCTGAACTTTGAAAATTATGGAATTTCTCAGGTTGTAGTATAAACAAATAATAGCGTGATTTGTATGTGATATTTGGCATAAATACCACTCGTGATATTTCAAAATTGTCCCAAATTTCACTCGTCTAAAGGCTTGTGAAATCATGTGTAACAATTTTTAAATATTACTTGTGGTATGTATGCCAAATATCACTACAAATCATGCTACATGTATTACCTGTACAAATTAACTTGCCATTGTTATGTGCTCCATTCATCACAAGGAAAGGAGATGTACTCTCATCCTGATTGTTAGTGTACGATGTACAAAGTCTTCTGTTTTACATACTAGTTGCTCCCAATCTGCTCCAGAGATTTTTTCAACTTTGCAGAGAGTTTCATCTTTGCCACATATTTTACAGTCTAATTAATTATGAGTATCTACATCACTCTCAGACCTGTAATCACTTTACGGCAGTTATTTAGCAACATCATTACATGTAAGTCAAAAGATGAACACACATCAACAGACCAGGAGCAGTTACAATATCTCATGCTCGTACAGCCGGCCACTTACATTGGCGAGACTCTCAGGAAGAGAATTGGTTAAATTGTGTGGAACTAAAGCTAACCATGCTTCCAAAATAGCCAACCGGATACCTCGTGTCAATAAGAGATCTTATCACTGTTGTGTTAACTTAACCCATGGACTCCTGGGAGTGAGACTTAGCAGATTTTACTCTGTGTAACGCCAGACGATTTTGCTTGTAAACTGGAGGCATCCTGGGGCATTTGAGGAGTGAATGTGTTAATTTAAGGACACTTTGTTAACCCTTTAAAATAATTCATAACCCCTAAGGGTTTTCCCATCGGCGAATAGAATTGCCTGGCGTTTGACAGTAAAATGTATAATTTCTGCTCCTGGGAGAGAAATGGCCAAATTTATTAAAATGAGTGTACATCTCATTATAATTATATACTTGCTAGCCTGAACTTTCTTCCTGTTTTCTTAATCAAAGAGGTATCAAATTTAATGATCATTGGTTTGAATATTTTTTATTGCAAGGGATGGCAATGTCACATCTGCTGAAAGGTTGTGGACTCAAAGCACCAGTTTTTGCATTTCTTGGATTTGCTTATGTTTGTGAGTACTTTCCATAGATTATACAATAATTGCAGCCTTTAAGAGTTGTGATTTGTTTTGTTCATGTCTATCAGTTTATTTTTATCTTGCAATATGAAATTAGCGGTAGGTAGCAATACCAGTCCACCTAAAGATGTCCAAGAAGAAGAACAGTTTAGAAAGATGCAGTATTGGATTCAAGGAGTGTTGCAGACTTCACACCAAGCTTCACAGGTACACACAGTCAGGATTAGATTTATCTTGCAATCTCATTTTTATTTCTCATCAGGTAGCGTAGCTTGATTTAAATTGTTTCGAAACAAGAACAAAGTTTCAAAGCATGTGCTATTAAATTAATTTTAAAATTCTTCTATTTCTTTAGCATCCAGCTAATGATGGGCAGCCTTCAATTTCCGAACTGAAGCTTAAGGATTTTGAAATTGGTGAAAGACTTGGAGAACGTTCTTGCTGTTCTGTTGTTTATGCTGCCAAAAGCAAAGAACATGAAGTAAGGAATTTGATTTTTATGTGGTGATATTTAAGCTGGGGTCATCCTTGGTGTGAATGTGTGAAACTCAGGCATGGTATACACTGTAAGAAAAAGAAGGCAAACGAATTTAGATATACATTGTAGACTAAAGGAAACAAAGAAATGCCTTCAGAAGTAATATCTAGGGCAAACCCCTTGCATTCTTATAACATGAATACATACACGTTTCTAATGTTATTGTCTAACCAATATAATTATACAGATTACTTTCAAACTTCTTTTTTTGTCTACCAGTTGGTTATGAATAAAATCATTAATTTTTTTAGTCCTCTGAACCCATGTCTTGGTATAATTCTGTTTTATCTTGTCTCTCTCAACAGTATGCTGTTAAGATGCTGTTCAATTTTGGAACAAACTCACAAAGCAGCTCACTACACAAGGCAAGTTGTAAGGATTTTTCCTCTTTTCTTAGCTGGCCACTGCTATGTTGAATTTTTGAAACAGAGAAAAAAAAAATGATGCCAAAGCGTTGAGCATCAGGCAGGGAGAATGACCATTGCAAGCTCAGTTACGTTTGTTACCAGATACTGTACCATACCTATCCTGCAGGTTATACATTGCAGTGCTGGAAATAACAGTCGGTCATCGGACATTGTCCGACCAAATTTTGAAAATGTCCGGCCAATTTCACATTATGATCGGACATGATGACCAAACATCTCACCAGCACATCTTGAGTTATCTTCTACAAGGCGTTGTCAGTCAATGTTTTATGTCCGGCCCAATTTGTCAAATGTCCGACCAAAAGGAAGATTTGAAAGGACATGTGTCCTGTGAATAAAGAAAAATTATTTCCAGCACTGCATTGTCTGATCAATAACTGTTAATACAGTGGAGATAACCCTGGGATTTCCCCAACTGAGATTATCTTTTTCCACAGGGATTTGCAAAGGAATGGCAAGTTCTTTCTGTGCAAACACAGGAAAATACCTCAATAGAAGGTATGCATTGTGCAACATTTACACTCTGCAATATGCTTTTTTCCCACATTCCTTACAGGTTCAGTTTCAGGTACTGCTTTCCAATCTAAATTTCCCATTTCCTATACATGACTGTACAAATCATGCTTTTCATTCAAGTTGTCTATTTCAGGTACTCACCCACCCCACCCCCTTCCTTTCCATTTGTGACAGCTTGATTATACCAACATTTAGAAAAACTTTATTCGTGTTAATGAAAACGAACCAATGTCTTGCACAGGTCTAACCTACACAAGCCTGCCACCACACCCAAATATTTGTCCCATCCTTGGTGCCTTTGCTGATGATGTACCATGTCTGCCAGATGCCATCAGCAATTACCCAGCAGCATTGCCTCCATTGTACGGTGAAGGAAGCTTTGGGAGAAATCGCACATTGTTCTTGGTAATGCCAAGGTTGGTGTCATGCAACAGATACCATTCAATCATGTATTGAAGGGATGTGTGCATTTATAGCCTTTAAAAGTGATTTCTTCAGCGTAAACTTATTCAAGACCATTCAATCACATACTAATCATGGTATCATGTTTAGGGGTGCAAGGATGGCACAGTGGTGAGAGCACTCACCTCCCACCAATGTGGCCTGGGTTCGATTCCAAGACTCTGTGTCATATGTGGGTTGAGTTTGTTGGTTCTCTTCTCTGCTCTAAGAGGTTTTTCTCCGGGTACTCCGGTTTTCCCCTCTCCACAAAAACCAATATTTGAGTTGATTGTCCCCAATTAGTGCTCTAGTACTAAATCCATTGATGCTTAAATAAAGTTGTTATTATCATCATCATCATCATCATCATCATCATTATTATTATTATTATTATTATTATTATTATTATTATTATTATTATTATTATTATTATTATTATTATTATAAAGTTTAGTTGGGTAGTTCCTCTTGCGAAATGCTAGTTTTCATTGCCCTTACTTGCAAGGAATATTGTTGTTTTTGTTCATTTTATTTTCCTCTCATCCAATGGTTACATTTTCTTTATGAGTTGCAACTGAACCAAATAAATAGGGTAGAACCTCTTCAAAGAACTGTCACAGATGTTTCCAAAAATTGAGGTTAATAGGATTAGAAGTGACAACAACAAAAAATTCCCCTATTTCCTTAATTTTTTTTTCTTGTGAAAGATTCTTCACAGGAGTTAAGAGCAGTTTTCTGTTTTATATTAAAATGTTAGAGTCCTTCAATTTCCAGGTACATTTCTTTTTGTTATAACATACTTGAAAGTTATTCTTCTCTATACCAGGTATAACAGAACAGTTAGAGAATTCCTTGCTTCAAATCAAAGCCCAGACCAACGGATCGCTACATTCCTAATGCTTCAGCTACTGCAAGGCATCTCGCACCTGACCAGACACGGAATTTCCCACAGAGATCTCAAGACTGATAACTTGCTGTTAGATGAAATCGCTGGTGACTCATGCCCTCAGTTGGCAATAGCTGACTTTGGATGTTGCTTAGCTGACAAGCAATGGGGACTGAAACTTCCATTCATAACAGAGGAGATTGATCGGGGAGGAAACATTGCCCTCATGGCTCCTGAGGTGACACTTTTGATAACAAACTGAATAATATTTGGTTCTGGAAAGTCTTGTTTTTGTTTGGGAGATTTCTTGGTTCTGAATGGGCTAGGCTTGGAAACATTTTATATTTGTATTTTTCTTGAGGTGCCTGGAGCCCGAATAAGCTCAAATGGTTTCTACATGTATATGGGCATCCTCGCCTTAGGCTTTTTTTTTGTGGATTATTTAATATCTCTTGTAGTTTAACATATCTTTTTTTTTTCCAATTTAACATAACAAAAGTGGCACAAATAAACTGAACTGAACTGAACTGAACTTGTTTGGTCATGCGATCCTAACAGATGAAAACTGTTACTGGACTTCTTGCAGGACTTGAGAATAGGCTTGAATTCACAATGTTCTTTGTTACCTTTTTTGAAACTTTAAGCCAACAGAGGAGCCCATTACCCTGAGCCTACATCTTCCATTAACTCTCTGAGTCAACCCTGTCCCATATCTTTGTATTTTTAGAAGCACCTCCCAGGGGAGTTTTTGTGGCTGTTTTCGCAATAGCCAATCCTAAGAGACCTATGGTGAGCCATTGGTTACGTCACATACAGCACACCCAAAACACAAAAGTATTTCAAAATATATAGCAGTTTTAAAAAATAAAAAGACAATTATGTATGGAAGCTCTGAATAATGACCTCCAGGACAACATTGTTCAAGGGTACACTATAGTTACTTATACCAAGGTTACCTGACTGAAGAGGTACATTGTATGTGATCTCCCCACCAGTAATGATAGCCATCATTACAACTTAGTCAGCCACAACCTTATTGAACTTCATTTAATTGAGCAACAGTTCATGGCAGTGTCCCTTTCAACATGAAGACATACATTAAAAGAATGGTATCTTGGGTATATGTGGATGATTTGTCAAAATCCACTGTGGTCGCATACAGAGTTCTATGGTAATTTGTGCCATAAAAAGCCCCTAATGGCAATGTGTCTGCACTAAGTTATGTGGTGCTGTCTGTCATAAAATGTAGGAGTGCATCCATTTGACAAGGACATTGGTTTAATTGGTCTTAACACAGTTCAACTTGTGTCATATGCACACAGAATGATAAGAAAGCGAAACAAGTTGAAATGTAACAAACATAAGCGGAGTAGTGCCAGGTGCCTATCTTGGCAAACTTGTTCCACGTCCTTATCTTACAGCTGTAGCTATTAGGTCAAACTGATTATGCTCTAGTCATTCCCTTTTTTTTGAAATTCCCCATCCCTTTTTCTTACATTCCATCTCTTTGTTTTTGTTTGTTGAATGCCATCTTGGATAATCAGTTGTGCTTGAATGAATTCAAACAGATGCAGAGTGTGAAACAATCCCCTTTTATACGTAACCGTGTCTTCATGTTTAAACCCCTGGAAGCCTCCTCTCCTGCATTTCCCAGGCCAACAATTGTGTTGCCTTGTTCAAGCCTTGGCAGCTCTTTCCAATATTGAAGCGTTAAGTGTGTGTCCTTTTAACACATCCTTATCCTTCTTTGGATGCCTTCAAAACGTGTTCTTTATGGTTGTTTTGAATTCTCAGATTGTCTGTGCTGTTCCTGGCAAGAATGCTGTGCTTGATTACACCAAATCTGATGGTAAGTGCTGCACCAGTACATCAAAATTCCTGTAGGAAGGTTATGTCTAAGATTTGATTGAGCTGTGCTTCAGTTGATAAGCGCATTGAGAATACAATGAAACAATGTTTACTTTTTTTTTTTTTTTCTTAAAGAAATCCTATTGCCAAATCCTATTGCCAGCATAAGCACTTTAAATAATTCAAGGTTTCTCTTTGGAAGATCATGCAGCACAAGGGAGGCTGGTTGCTGCATTGTGTGTTCAAATCCCCCCCCCCCCCCCCCCTGTCCACTGGCTGTATGTGGGCTAGCCCTTTAAGGCCCAAGGGGGCCCCCATTGACAGGTAAAATGATTCGTCTGGCATTAGACAGGGTAAAATCTGTAAGTGACCACTGGGAGTTAAAGGGCTAGGTAAGCATGGGATCCACTTCTCTGTTAAGCATCTTCTCTGTTAAGCATCTCCCTCCAGCCCATTAGTTATAATAATAATAATATTTGTTAAAAATTTATATTATTATAAATTCCATACATCTACTAGAGGGGATGCCAAGTTTTAAGTTTTTTTTTTGTTTCCATTAGCATGGGCAGCAGCAGCTATCAGTTATGAACTATTTGGTGACAAAAACCCCTTTGGTGGCAGTGGATTGGACAGCAGAACATACCAAGATGAACAACTTCCTTTACTTGAACAGTGAGTAAACACATTGTGTATATTCTCCTAGGGCTTAGTAAATTTTGGTGATCACTCTAAATTTTGTCTTCCTGAAATAATAAGCATTGTTATATACCTAGCCTTTTACTGAACAAAATGAGCACTGTGATTGGTTGATTATTGGTCACGTGCCCCTGATTCCGCAGTCTAAATATACAACAAAGCACTTTAACAATTTTAACAAAGACATTAAAATGTCTGGTCCCTCGGGAAACTAGTTAGTTTTGTTTTCCCGAGAGTCCTGATGTTTCCCGAGACGAAGTCTCTGTTTCCCTCGGGACCATACAGTAAGTGTATATTGTTATTATTCAACACATTGTGACGATGTCCAAATAAATTATGGTCATAGCACGCTCATGCTGCTCCTAATAAATTCCCAGTCATCACTACCTATTTCCTTAATGGCCAAGCTCTTGAAAGGACCGATGCACACCCTTATCTTGGAGTCATCATTTCATCTGACCTCCGCCTAATCAATCATTGTGAGTATGTCGTTAAAAAGAGTTCAAAAACTCTCAACTTCATTTCTCGTAATTTTTATTATTGTACTCGTGAAACTAAGGCCAAACTATCTTCTTCGTACGCCCGTTTCTTGAATGTGGTCGCTGTGCTTTGAACCCCTATACTTAGCGCAATATTTCAAACTTTGACGAAGTACAGCTCGAGTGTCTCTTACATGCTTAACTTCCTGGATTGGCCACTACTTTCTGTGCATCGTGAGTGGCAACGACTAAATTCGATGTTTAAGTCCTTATTACATGTATACGGCGTCGTTTCTTTAAGTGATCGAACAACTCTCCGCTTGGTGAATGTTGGTAATCTTCGTCTCCATCAGAGAACTTTGAACGGTAACCTTTTACATTTAAAACTAAATTGTGCTTGCTATAATGACATTGTACTCTTGTGATAAAAAAATAAAAACATTTCTGTTTTATTACTCGGTAACGCTTGTTTGCATAACAACCGATGTAACTAAAATGTACTTATAAATAATCATGAAGGGGGTAGTTTCTAAGGAAACTGTGGTGCTGCGTCGGTGGGGAAGTAGTATACAAAAATTTGGTTTTATCAACGGAGTTGATAATGTAAATTGGCAACCGTACAGAGATTCTAAAAGCTGACGTTTCGAGCGTTAGCCCTTCGTCAGAGCGAATCCAACGTCAGGGCTAATCCTTCAGGGCGAATCCTTCGTCAGGGCTAACGCTCGAAACGTCAGCTTTTAGAATCTCTGTACGCTGGCCAATTTACATTATCAACTCCGTTGATAAAACCAAATTTTTATAAATATTCAATCTTATATGACGCAAGTTACAAGCTCGACACATTATACAATTACACAAATCACATGTGTGAATAAATAATGAAATAATCAATTACAATAATAAAATCTTGATAATGTTAATGTCCCTGGAGAGGGGGGGACTCTCATATAAAAATGGGAGGGATGCTCATCGGAAATTTTAAATTAAACCCCCAAAGGAGACCAATCCGGGCGTGACCCAGGTTTTTTTGACCCCTAAAAGAGACCATATTAAAACACAGAGAACTAAAAAATACGATGACTTTTAATGATGGCAAGGACATTATCATCTAGTACTTTCACCTACGTGAAGAAATAAAAGTGTCAATGAGCACTTTTATATTTCTTTGCGCGTAACCCTAGAGGAGACCTTCACGGCTACAAATGATTGCGTTTTGCCCAGAACATCCTAAGTGAGACCAAAATCCAAAATTTACACCCCTAAGCGAGACGACGAGCATCCTTCCCCTTTTTATATGGGAGTTCCCCCGGGGGGGGGGGGGGGGGGTTAATGCCTACTAGCTGCAAAAGCCAGTTGAGGTCAGGTCGACTTCACCACGCATTCACCCTATAACTAAAGGCCGTAACGTTTGGGGAATGACCAAGCTCTTGAGAGAGTCCGTTCCCAATAGGGGTAGTACAGGGGAGAGAGGTGGTTGAATACCATATCATGAGATCGTCTTGTTTGAGAGAGAGAGACTCTCATAGTCGCATACTTAGAGACATCCAGGCACACGATTAAGGTTATGGGAGGAACTTACTATCCTCAATTGCTCGGGACCGTACTGGGGAATATTGGCCCTCGGTATTGTTTGTACGGACCACGCTGCGCTCGGACCGTACTGCCACGACCTCGGACCAACATTCCCCATTAAAAGCCCTCGCGCAGGGTTAGTAAGAGGTTAATATTTGAAGTGCGCGTTGTAGACGAAACGGACCGTTTATGAACTGCATTTCAGCTATGTAAACATATTTCAATTTCCTTAGACTTACTTGTTTCCCTCTTCGGGAAGTTACTCGATATTTGTGATCTAAAATCAAACTACCTCCTTTCATTTTTGGCAAAACGCACGTTTTAGCCCGAATTGCCGTGAACACGATGCTAAATCTCTCGGAATTCCGTTAATCGACGATCCGCAACTCTTATCATTTTCAATTTCGCATCTGACAGTGCCCAATCAGGAGTAAAGAAGGTTGTTACCCGGCTCCTTAAAAGAGACCCTTCTGAAAGAATAACCGCTGATATGGCGACCGTTATGCTGGCTCTCATACTCTGGGCTCCTGCTGAATGGCTACAGCCGAACAGTCACGTGGCTGTTATCGACATTAACAGGTTGGTGGTCATTAAAAACCTATTTATGTCAAATTTTTAGACATAAACAGTAAGGAAACAACAGCATAAACATGGCTTCAAATCCACCTACATGCCTTGATTTGCTTGTACATGAATTTTTGTTTTCCCAGTGCAGATGATTTTACTGCAAGGAAAAGGTGGCTTGGATCTGTTTCATTATACCTTGCACATAATTCGCGGGTGATGACTGGCTAATTTACCCGTCCATATTTTACGGCACATCTCGCTTGGTCTCCGCTTCCGTGCGATTTGATTACCAAAAGTACTAAGGAAGGGCTCTTTTTTGTTGGAAAAGTGCGGCAGTAAATCACAGTACGGCTCTCGAAAGTCGTTAAGTAAATGATACTAACTTGGTTGAAGTATTGTGTATTTCATATAGAGCAAAACCGATTGTTTGTTCTTTCGGTAGGTGGCTCATTGGTCTTTCATTTCGGGTGCTCACCTCTACAAGAACGTTTACTTCTGAGGACCAGGTAAGTTGGAAGAAAGAAATTTGACATTTTTCATGCAAGCGGATGCAGTCTCGAGCAAACGCCGAGAGTACTTGGCGTAGATTTAACATCACGTTAACGTTCAACGACTGCGGCTTGTGAGAAAAGAAATGAAATTCTCTTATTCCAAATTTTCCCCCTCTTTGCAGACGTTGCTCGATATCGTTAGCCAACAGGCAAGAAATGAAGTAAAAATTAAACAAGTTTCTTTGATTTTTTGCCAAAAACCCAAATTGTTATTATAGAGCGGTTTTCAATTGAGTGTCGAAAGTAATTAGCGAATTGCTTTGATTTTGATTTTGATTGGTTCAAAGTTCTCGCGCCATTTTTTCAACCAATCAGAAGTGAAACCAAAACCAATCGTGGCTCGCGCGTGAGTTTTGATTGGTTTACTGGATTGTCTCCGTCCTTTTTGAATGACCAAAGTAATTATTTTGGTTTTGGTTTTACGACACTCGATTGAAAGTCACTCTAACACTTAGACTTTTGCAAAACCTCTCTTTCACTTCTCTTCTCGCTCCCGTCGCGATTGCCTTTCAACTCACCAGAAGTTCAGAAAAAGTAGAGTCTTTTGTTCATGATGCACTGATGTAGTTGATCTCCCTATGAACATTTAACAATTATTCGCCGAAGGCGAGGTGAATAAAAACCGAGACGAAGTCGAGGTATTCACTGAGCCTGGGGTGAATAATTGTTTTAGTATAATTACACAGGTGATTATTTGAAAATTTTGAATTTTTTTGAAAACATAGCCCGTTTACGAGTTCATGTCTGCCTCCTCTTCAAAGCGAGTCTGAGTGCGAGGTTTCTGTGATGGTAATTAGTTCTACTTTACATATGAATGAAGACTAATTTTCATAACAAAACTTCGCACTTAAACTCGTTTTGAAGAGGAGGCAGCCATGGACTCGGAAGTGGGCTATTAATTTCTTCGTCTGTCTTCTCGACAAAACAGCTTGCGGCCATTTTTGAAAAAAAAAAACGCTTAGGTGATTATCGCGTCATTATTATCACCTCAAGAGAAACCAATCAGCGCAGAGAATCTTCAATAATCACCTTTGTAATTGTACTAAAATACTAATATTTAATGAATAGATGTATCTTTTGGATGGTGACGCGGAGATATTCGGGAGAAAAATGAACCCAAGTTCTCCTTTGTAGGAGTCAAATTTACGATCTTCCGATTACTCACTTGAATGCTCTACTTCTAAGCTGGAGGAGACTCCAGGGGAACTACAATAAGTGACAAAAGTAATTGAGACACTGAACTGGGGAGACCACAATTTGGGAAAAATCACCTTAACGTGACATTTTCCACTTGCACCACCCCCCCTCTTCCCCCGCTTCACCCCCTTCAAGGTTGGTAATGGAAAAAGGAAGTGTTGGCGACAAGAAAACAGTATTGTTTGCGGTGAGGGCGGGCGTTGGATGGAAAGATTTGGGGGGAGGGATTTGTTCAAGATTCCTTAAAAGGGGATAGTGTCTCAACCCTTTTGGCGCTTATTGTAGGCCCGCATTAAACTAAGTTCCGCTTACAAATGTCTCGCTCTACTGCTTGGACTGAAATCGCCTAAATAGTTTCTTCTCGCAGTTATAGTGACGGAGATGGTGAAATGTTAACCCTGGTAATTGAATGAAGAGGTGTATCTTCTAGATGGTGATAATATTCCGACCTTTCGCTTTACGAATACGAATGTGAAGCGCTGTAAAATAGTGCAAAGGGCTTTATCGTCTGTCTTCAACTACCAACAGAACACATAGTATCCGGGCTACTTCCAGTCTGTAGGATGTAACCACTGTTATGCCTGTAAGGAACCCTTGAGCTCGTAGCAACCGCCCCTTACGGGTGCCTATGGTAAGCCAGACCACATTTTTTCTTCATGTTAAATGTCTTCACTAGGTCCTCTGCCGATTCTTGTGTCGTGCTGATGGAGAAGACGTCATGGACGCTCTGGATTTGCTGAAGGAAGACATTGTCTGAATCACTGTATACATGTGGTTACTATTTATCACAGTAAATGTGGCTGCCACTGCCACTGCCACAAAACCCACAAGAACGTCACTAGGACATATTCAAGAACCAGTCACTATGAAATGTCTTGTTATCCGATGAAGTCCAGTAATATTAGGGAGCTTTATCAACACCGACCGTAACGGCCATGACGAGGTCATCTCTAAAGATGAAGTGATCACTTTGCGCCTTTCGTTCCAACTCTGCTATTATTATACAAAATGAGGCCGCTTCTGTTTGCGGAAGAGGGTTTTTTTAAGAAACGACGGCCCGTATGCCCACGAAAACATGACTTGAAAGTCAGCTTAACTGTTTGCGCTATCTTGAGTATTTCGTGATTATTGCATCTCCGTTGTTCATGTTGTGAAGTGTCATCAAAGTATCACTGGATTTGCACAAATTGTTTTGAAGAAAAGATAGAACATGAGCCCTGAAATCACTCTTGTATTCAGTCACATTGGCGCGAAAACCTCGGTTTTCGTCATTTCTCGTTGTTGTTTTGCAGAGTATGGGAGGGGAAAGTACTAAAATGCGCCGGTGCCGCACGTGCACCACAATCATGCATCATGCTGGCCGTACCTGGCCAATGAAAGCACTCGGTCCACGTCCCTCGCGTCTGAGCATTTGAACAAAATGGCGGAGGCCACGGTGGTTTTTCGTTTTCACTTAGCATAAGCTGCTTATACTTGGGTTTGTGCTTGTGCTTGAATCGTTAGTGAAAAGCATGCATTAGAGTGAAACGCGAGGGTGACTGTGAGTTTTCAGTCTTGAGCGTGCGTATTTGGATTGGATTTTTTGATCAGGGTTGTTCGGTAAACGGAAAGTCCCTTCTCGTACTCGCAATTCAAAGTGACGGTCGCCACGACTGCAGTCGAAGTTTTCTGTATCTTTCGGGATTTACATAAGTGAACTGAATGCTGTGCCAAATATCATTTACCTGCTGCCATCATTTAATCATCAATAAAGAGAGAAAGAAGTGATTTGATGTAGCAAATTACTAAGTTACTGTTATCAATGCAAAACCTTGAGTTGTATCATCGAAGCTGTGTCAATAAAATTGCACGAAGGAATGTTAATACATTTGTATTTTTTTAAAAAAACCTTTATCAGATTATTAGGCTGATTCATCAACAGAAGGGGAACATCAGTTGACTACGGCGAGCGCAGAAAAAGGTCAGATTAGAGTCAAATGGAGACTATTCCACGCGCTAGCTCTCCCCCGTCGTGAAATGAGGTTGTTTCACAAGAACGCACTCCACTTTCCCTTCGGCTTTCCTCATTTAGTGGTGCTTTTAGAACATTGGTTCATGGAGAGGGGTTAAGAAGAGATTCCAGGTACATTTACTCTGAAAGTGGACTGGATTGGATTTGTCGAGACTCAGATTTTTTTTCTTGAGAGAGTAGTGAAATGATAGTATTGTTTTTTTGCTTAATGTGATGTGTCATAGAATCGTTCGTGAGATTATTCTATCGCGTTCACGG
>OX421448.1:14108279-14120779 GCA_949126865.1 Montipora capitata | reverse complement strand
ATAACGAGTCAAATATGACTGGGCAAATATGAAACGAAAGATGTCACTTCCTTCGGCTTCTCTAGCGATTTTGAACACTGCGCGGATCCCCAGTTGTTTGCCGCTCAGAAAGCGGGCTGACAAAAAACCCCATTATGGTGTGTAGATAATATTTAGTGTCATTATCTTAATCATACTATTAAATGAAAGAATTGTCAAGAAAAGTCCGTCTTCATTTCTCCTAGACGTGACTAGTTAAAAGATGCGATGTTCATATTAAATAAAGGCTCATTAGTTTTATCTTTGTTTTATTTTAGAAATACAAGTATTAGTGATCTATTTCAGCATAAAATCCTAATGTAGAGTTATTAAAGCAACATGACATCGACACTTAAATGAAGAACACCTGGAAAATTGGAAAAAGGAAATATCTCCACGACATCGCGAGTGCATTCAATTTACCGACAGAGAAGGTTTTCATTTTAATATTTGCCCTTCGACTGAAGGTTCCCAATGTCTTTAACAAGTCAAACTTCATTTGCGGGATGATTAACGTTTGATTTATGCTATTACTGCTTTTAATGGGTTTTGCTATTTTGTCTCTATAAAACTAGGTTAACTTTTGGCTATATGTTTCCCTTTCATTTGTCAACTGCAAGATTTAATAGCTAAAACACTAAAGCGGCCGCCTCACAGCTCGATCGAAATGTCAATTGTGTCTGACAATCCATTTTGGACGCTGACTTAAGGCCCCACAGAAAACTACCTAAGCAAGGTAAATCAACAAAAAGGAACGATGACTCGCAATTTAAGCGGAAAAAGCAAGAAAATCAATTAGACAAAAATAGAAAGACTTTTCATATTTTGAACCCACCATGTAGCCAGTGAGACGCTGGCTTCATTTGTCGTAATTAGAATTAAAAGACTTACGTTTCTGTCGTAATTAAAAATGAATCATCCTCAAAGCAAGAAGCACAAAAGACATCCGTGGCAGCCTTTTATTTTGGCGCTCGTGCTGATTCTTTTCATTGGAAATATAATAACTCATACATGGATCTCTTGTTTGAGAAAACATAATTTTGCGAATTCTTTTTCTATTTAAATATCCAGCGATCCCATAAAAGTCATAGAATAGTGAGCTGAATCCAATAACTAATACAAGAAAATTGCTTGATTAGTGATCTGAATAAGTGTTCAGGTTTTCTTTTTTTGCGTCACCTTAAGGCCGATTTACACGATACGATTGGCGTGTACGGCAGAAAAATGTCGTAGCATTTTTAAAACATGTTTTAAACGCTGCAACAATCGTAGGTCATGTCGTACGCCTGTCGCAAGCTTGTCGCATGCGACAAAACTCGTACCGCGTGTAAATCGGCCCTTAGAGGTATCCAAAAAATATGTTTTAAGGGTATTTTAATGTAGGTAACGCGAACTTTGTTTGTTTGTGGTACCATGGATTATTACAATGACGTCAATAGTAATTACTTGTTTTTTCTTTTTTCAGAAACTCGTTGGAAACCATTTTTTTCTAATTTGAAGATATCTAAAACTGATAAACCGTCGGCTGCGTGAAACTGTGGTCTAATAGATATTTTTTTTAAACGAGATACGAAAGCAATATAAACTTCAAACAATAAATAAAACAAAATTAAAGAATAAAATGATAGTTGGTTGATGGAGAAAGGTTTCAGACTATGTGTTTATATCAAGAAAGACACCTGCGCCAGACCTAACCAGGTAACCGCGCAGAATACGACTTCTCTTCTCGAGATTGCTTCGAGTTAGTTTTCTAAGAAAGGCGAAAATAATAAGTTTTAGAGAAGATCCTTCAATACGGACATTTTTTCATTATCATCAAACACCTTAGTGAATCGAGCTCTAAAAAAAGTTTATTTAAAAAATGGAAACAAGATGATCAATTATGCAAATGATCGTGAGTGATGATGCGAACCACAATATCAAATAACTTATCGTACACGAGTATAATTTGTCTTCACATTTATCACAAAACTTTGTTTGAAAAACAACGGGCGTTAAAAAAGTCGTTGAGATTATGAGATAGCTCATTGAAAGGAAGGTCATTAAAGTTTCAAAAACAAGGTCTCTTGTACGGTCACAGCCAAGTGGAGGTCGGAGTTGACTTCGCATTCTGACAAATGGCAATCTCCAATTGGTAAATTAATTCAAACACTGGTGCACTGCCAAAGAAAAATGCATGCAAAGTATTAGGAAAGAAAACTAAATTAAGTAATGCAAAATATAGCCGTGTAATGCGCTTTGTAGTTCTCGTTATCTCTCTTTTGATCATTGATATACTTGCTCAGTTAAGCCTTGTAAACAATATTCGTTGGGAAACGGACTTTCCTAAGGCAAATTAAGTGAGTAGGAGGTTTTTTCCCCGGTGCTTTAATTCTGACCGCTGTCATTATTTTTCGATCTGGTTGTCATTAATTTGACTTGTCGGAAAATTGCTTCGGATAATATATTAGTGGAACCTTTTTCGAAAAAAAAAGATTAAAGCTCCTCTTGAATTTGCTGTTTAGAACTGCATGTATCACACGAAAATCACCCTGAAGTATCTCACTGTTGACGAACTTTGGTATCTGACTGCATTCTATCTTTTTTCCTGAGATTAAGGCCTTTGTAGGGCAATCTAAGTCTTTAAAAATAAAGCCTTTTTTTACCTAAGAATTTTATCGAAAGGCCTTGTTAAAATCACCTGTAGAAATAAGATTATGTACCAGACCTAATAGTGATTTAGGTTGGGAGGCACAGTGCCAGATTTTTGTTCAACGATTTCTCACTGAAATAAACGGCTAAATCAGTTGAGAACGACCGAGAATTTTAGCGATGACATTCTCTACTCCAGTAAGTTATTACAACAAAAGTTTTTGGTTTTCCTAAGCTTTCCGCTGATGTTCCAAAACATTCCTTTTCGAGTGGGAAAGAAACACTAAACGTCTCACTTAATATGTGGTTCAAACTTTAATAGGTGATGAATCTTCTTCTTGGCTTATTTTTCTTTGTTGAACATCCAAGCGACGCTATGAAATGAAATGAGAAAACCTCAAGTTCTCTCACTGTGAAACATTGATTTGATGAATTAATTTTCAAGACGCCATAAAAGTGACTTCGATGTTTTATTTCATCAGTTTTGAACTGAGCGCGTTAAATAGTACTAAAGAGAGTCGGAGAAACCCAATTGTCTTTATCAACTTCTTACACTCTTCACTGGTTTTGTATGTGGAAATGTGTCCTCTCTCGAGGAAAGTAAGCGTTCAGACAAGTTTTCACAGTGACGAAGGACATGAAAACATCCTGGCTTTCCAATTTGATATTAGCAAGTCAGGTCTGTCGTAGCAGACTATATTTTAATTTTTATATATAGCCCAACGATTACCTTCGTTTGACAATCCGTAATTCAGTTATTTAGCTCAGAAGCTGAAAATTTGCTTTTAACAATTTCGCACCTTTGGCCACAGAGCCAGACCGACTCCAAAAAGGCTTTAAGTATTCGCAACTTCACTAACGATCCTACCATTATGCTCTGTTTTAAAAAGAAACTTGCTAATTGTGTAAGTAAATATTTAAAATACATCTTGATGCAAAGCGCTCACTCTATAGAAGAAATTGGTTGGACCTAAATACAAATATATACATCAATGAAACTGCTTCTCAGAGAAGGCGCTTTCGTAATACAAACTATAAAAGGCTAACTTTGGAGAAAACAGAAAGGGAACATCTAGCAATAGCGTATGAAGCATACAGGTACTCTGTCCAAAGAAACTGTTTTCACCCCTTTTTCAATTCATTACTCTGACAATTATTGAGGTTTTCGGGAACTTTCGCCCCAGCGTACGTCCTCGGTCCCTTCGTCTACCTCCGACACCTTTCATAAAAACTTCTCTAATGATACGAGGGAACAAACTCGAACGCAGATATCGACGATGCATGAGACTTTGCTTTCATCCGAAGTGCTTCCAGTGCCATTTTGGGTTGATCCGCATGGCTGGAGAACGCAGCGCTCTGACATGGCCAGAGTGCTCCGTTATGCATTGGTATCTGCGATGAAGACATATAACTTGAGTTTGTGGCGTTAAGGGATGTAAGGATCCCCGGATAAGAAGGGTGATGAGCGCTAACAGGAACTGCTCCAGGTAAACCAAGGAAGTAGTTTGGCGGTCCACAAGGAATACCCGGTCGAGGAGCAATCGGCAGGTGCGGGCCTAGTTTGTCGCTCGGATAGCGCACTTTCTTCGCCAAACTCTGACTTGGATTTTGTCTTTTTCGCCATTTCGCTCGTCTGTTTTGAAACCAAACCTATCAAGAAAACAAAAATTGAATGCGTTAAGAATCATTGTTGCAATTTCAAAAGCCGGAAGCATTTCACAAATGGCATGAATCAAACTGCGTACATACTCAATGAAAACATCTTTTAAAGTCGACTAAATAAGTGTTCATCACAAAGTTGTTCGTCTCCAACTTAATTTGCCGTTAGATGATAAAACGTCAAACTGGAGATTAATTTGTGAAACAAAAAACACACTTCTGGAAGAGCAAATTGTCGGACAGAAGCAAAACACGATGGCTTTTATTATGCTCTCTCGATAAAAGAACTCGTCTGTGCGTAAATGATTATGCTGGAAAAAAAGAACAAACACAACGGAAATAATTTTTTCAAAAGTTATGAACATTTTCAATTAAAACATCTTAACAACTTAACTGATGATTTTCCTCATGATCAATTTACATCGGTTTTTTCTGTGTCGAGAAATTGGGTGTCATACATCTAGACATTTTTTTCGAACAAATAAGTAACCTCGGACACTAATATGGCTTTAATACAATAACTGTTAACACGGGAAATCGGTAAGAACGTCCGGTCTTAAGAGCATGTTTCAGTATCAAACGTACTTTGTTAAAAGAAAGACTATTGATTTTATCCGTCCAATTCTGTCCTCTCAGCCATTCGAGGCGCCCTAGCTTTTAAATTCGTGTTTTGTTTTCTTTTGCGCGACGTGTAGCTAAAAGGGGCTAAAAGAAAAGCATTGAAAGGGGAAAATGTTTGATGAGAGTTATGGAGCGGATCATGTGGTTCGAATATAACTTTAAAGCATTGTACCAGAGAAATCCTATTCGATCTTGTCATGTTATCATGATTGGCAATATCTCCTTGGTTTTAAAGGTGAAAAAAAAAGAAATTTAATTATGCTCAGATTCACTGGGCTGGAAGGTATATCGTCCATCGCACAATTTTCACCAGTAATATAATATTGCTCGATGTCCTAATACAATTATGATTAAACTATTGCACAAGGCTATTGCTAACTACCACACCCAATAATGTTTTCCATTAGGTGCTCATGCAAAATCACGATTTTTGGCCGAACATTCGTCTTTCTTTCTTTTGCCCCTTAATTTGTGGAATTGTCCCAATCTGAAACTTAAGCAGCTACGGAGAGAGTTTATCGAATTGGGTTGTTTGTGTCGTTTGGTTTACCTGGATTCGTGCCTCGCTGATGTTGATCTTTGTGGCAAGTTCTTCTCTGAGTGCGATATCAGGGTAATGCTTTTTCTCAAAAACTTTTTCCAGCTCTTGTAGTTGTTGTTTTGTAAATGTTGTACGGTTTCGGCGTTGTTTTCTCCTCACTGTTGCAGGACCTTCGCCATCCCCATGTCCTTGGGACTCTGGTGGAGACGATAAATCTGTTGTCGGAGGTTGATAACTTCTGTACACCAGAGAAGGATCTATTGAGGAATGAATTCAACGCCTTTGCAGTCATTCGAAAATGTTACCCCTTTACCATTTTAACTGCATACTCTGTTAAGTTATTTTTCTTTGCCAAGGCTGTTGCCCCAAAATCAACATTCAATCGCTTAACTCAGTGAACTTACACTTAGAGGAACTGCTCAAGCTTTCCATAACATCGCTGACAACATACTGACTATGAGGCTTTGCAAGACTAAGAGATTGCTCCATGATCCTTTTTTTTTTGCGAGACACCGGCACCGCTGGATATGGACAGGCTGAGAGACGACAGAGGTCGAAAGTAAACTGATCCTTCCAACTCGTTCTCTTTGAACTTATTAGCTTCACGAGCTGATTAGGGCCTCGGCGTTAATTGTTTTCTTTTTCGCTCGTGCAGCTGCAGTGAAAATTCACCCTCAGCTACAGCGCTAGAGCAAATTGAAAATTAATATAGGTCCTGTTTGAATGCATACAATGGTAAATTTCATTACTAATGCCAAAAACTAGTGCCCGAGCCACCTGCCACACGCGTGGCTCAGAAATCACCTTCAAGGTTATTTGTACGCTTCTAACATAAAAACCACATCAATATCAATGCTAATGTTCTTTGAATAATAAGACAATTTTACTAATGATAAAACGACCAGTTATAAGATATTTTAACACTCCTTTAGGTACTTTCTTTTTAAAACACGTCGCCTCCGTACGTCTTATCTGAGGTTGAACAAATGCTAGTAACGTTCACGAACGCAGCGGAAAACGGGTATAAAAGCGGAATGTGAGTTGCGATGCGTAGAGGCGCAATTACATGGTTTTAGCTTGTGTCGTGGCTCCCGATGGGTTTCAGCATTTTTAATTAATCAGTTTGAATGTTGTTTAGAACCGTGCACTCAATTTGATTTGGTTTTAAGATATAGCTCACAGCTAAATTGGAATGTCTCACTGAACACTATCAATAAACACGAACTGTCATGAATCAGAACAATTTTTGCTCCTACACTAATGGACATTGTAATTTTCGAAATTAAAAAGAGCATCATTTCATTTATTAAAATGGTTTTCTACTTTGTTTTTTAGACCATTAAAACCGTTAATAGACATGAGCTGCGAAAAGTATAATTGCGAAGAAGTTCATTTTCCAGGGTCAGCCGTCGTGTAAATGAAAAACTTTATACAAGGTGTTCTCTATAGGAAGAGCATTGGGCAACGGGCTTACCACAGAAATTTCAGATGCGGAACTTTGTACTCGATGGCAACGGGTTATGTCGGTTGAAAAGGACTTTTAAAAATCGGAGAAAATGCCAATAAAAATGCTCTTTATAACTGGGATAACTCACTTTGTAAAGAAAGCGCAAGTTTGAAAAATATGTGGAATTTCTTTCACTGAATACTTCAGGTGTCTTTCGTATGACGAAACTATAATAAGTTGATCAAATAGAAATAAGATCCAGTGAGGAAACAAATAATTCCAGAAGCACGTCAAGAAAGCCCTCTCCATGCATATGCTTGCCTTTTTTTAGTTAGGCACTGAGACAATAATTTTCCTCCAAAATTGAACGGTCTATGTATAATCTCTTATCCGGAGTCCATTTGGAAAAGCAACGTTCGCGAGGATCTCTCCTGGAAAAAAATTGAGTGTTTTAAAACTTTGTTTATAGAGTTACTTTTTTTCCGTCTGCAATATGAACTCAGTTCAAACTGCAAATCGTTTTCATGACAGTTCGCGTTAAACTTAAGCAAATTAAGATATTTATCCTGCAAGAAATATCGAATATTTAAAAAATAGCCACATCGAGAAAAACGTTTTGGTGCATAGAATTAATATCGCTTTTCGGTGCAACATTGTCTCGGTTCCTATATCTGAGGTTCTTACTGTGCGAGTTTTAGTGATTAACCCACGAGGAACCGTGACAAACTCGCCTTCGTTTATCAAGCGAGAACTAGCTTGATCAGGCCAGCCGGCCTAGCGAATTACTGCCAGGCAATACTAAACTAATTGGGAGCCAATCATGCACGCTTTAATAAATAATTTACGGCTTCGTGTGGCTAGTTGTTAAAATAAGAAGGAATTTATTTCACGATCAAGACGGAAGCAGCCAATGGGCCTTAGGGACGCTGTCATAGTTTACTTATCTCCTGTCTTGATTGGTAAAAATGTTAAGTTTATTTGTATAACAGGCAATCAGCAGACATGCGACAAATGGTATCGCCGCGCTTTTATCACTCTCTTTTTATGACATTCAACTTTGACGATCACTGAACTCAGTTTCGACTTGTTTCCATGTTCACCGGGCTCAATTTATAAGGATAATTATCTTTCTGTCTGTCTTGTATTAACTGCCTCATTGTTAACACCACTTTTGACTGACCCTGACAGAAACAATAAAATTTCATTTTCACTGTTCGCTTTCGAAGGGAATGCGTGCTCCTCGCTTACCCGAAAAGAAAATTAATACGATAGTGAAAACCATACTCGTCTGGAACAATCCCAAGATGATGTTCTGTGATGCAGGATTTTCCGCTATTTCTGATGCATTTCACTGATCAGCCTTCATGCTTAGCTTTATACATTAAGGTAAAACAAAAATATTTATCCAGAAAACCCGTTTTTTTTAGAAACAGCTAATTTAGAGCAGGTACTGTTTAACCGGAGGCGAGTTTAGTCGAAGTATTCCGCGATCTTTTGTTCAAAAACACAAAAGCTTATTTTTAAATATGTTGAAAAGCATATCCACCCTTGACACTTGTCTTCATACCCCGCTTAAACCGTCTCAATAACTGTTTCTAAAACCGTGTTTAACGAATTGCCCATGGCAGAAACACAGCGTTTATGTCAAACAAAGCGCTTTTAATGAGGGCTGCATTGACATAACGATATTGATTATTGAAGGTGTGTGCGGGGGTGAGCTGGTTGCAGTGAACTAAAATATTCTGCTTTTTAACTTAAGTGCCCTTTATCTGTTTTGTGCTACAGTGGTTTATATGGCCTATAACGCAGCTTTTGAGATTTCGTTATTACTGCCCCATTTCAGGGAGACAAAAACAAACGTCAGTTTTATAGCAGTTGTCTAAATTATCTAACGCTTAACTCACCATAATGGTTTAAACTCTTTGTTTGTTTCTCTTTTTTATGAAACCCGGCATTTTTATTAAGATCGTCGTATGTATCTTGCACAAAAGCTTTTGTTTCCTAATTTCACGGAGGTCCTGCAGAGCGCACTGAGAAACTACTAACTTTTTAAAAGCCAAACACCACAAACTAAAGTTTCAGTCTTCTTGTGTTGCTTGAGTTCCTCGAAAATGCAACTCTTATCCTAAGATGCGATTAAATAGCTAATATGAAAACCTCTACAGGTTTTGTCATTAGCACTGAATCGGAGTTGGCATGAGTTCGCTGAATAAAACTAAGTCTAATTGACTGCATGCAGTTAACGAGATGTGTTTCTTCATATCCTGTTTCACAAGTCACCTTGAGACTTCAGTCAGCGTTTTGGGCGCGTGCTTCGTTTGGATTTTCTTGACGTACTTAATACCCAACGCGCTTCTGGTATAAACAAAGTTGTCAGGTGCCGAGCGAAGTACTTGGCGGCTGCTTGCAGATAAGATCTTCATGTTTTTTTATTTCATTTCCAAACAAGTGACCTTCTTTTAAACGCCATCATCCTTTGTATAAGTTAAACTTTCCTCATGTGGTAGTGCATTTTAAAGGTGCTGGTTGATTCAGTGCGCCATACTTGCGAGGGGTTCCGATGAAGGACTCGAAGCAAAGAAAAGCTGAGCATAAAACGCTCTCATAGGATCGTAGAAATTAATGCTTGCACTACTTTGAATTAGAGGGCTGGACAAATATAGATTTAAATTAAAATACACCTGTTTAAACCCCATTACTTGAGGTTAAACAATTTGTTATGGGACAAATACAGTAAAAGGAATGGCCTTGTCGACGCATTCATCCTTGCATGCTTACGTCAAGAAATCTCGTACTAATTGTCATAACTACTAGCTTTAGAAGAGACTAAGTGTGGTTATATTTTAAAAATACAGTCAAGCACCCATTATAATGTCGAATTCCTATAAAGGAGCCCGAAAAGAGAAATTTGATTGGAAATTACATAAAGGAAATTATTAACCGTTATGACTTTTTTGTTGGAAAGAAAGTATTCAAGAGTAACTATTACAGCATGTAATTTATTGCTTCAAGAACATTTACTGCGTCGTAAGAAATTCACTCAGCATAGGATTAGTTTTGACAAGTGCTGATAAAAACTTAACGTGCATGTGAAGCTTCAAAACCAATTCTCGTTATTATCCATAATAAGTCTCACATTCACCCATTTAAAAAAGTTAACCACAGCTTTTCTTTCAATTAGCACCGCTATTCATCGATTTCATAATACACTTCACGCATTTAGATTGCAAAGCATTGAGAACAAAACGTTTGCCGCAAGTTAACGTCGGAAACCTGTGACGCCAGTTGGTTACAAGAGGATAGCCAAACTAAGTATGCTTATTTCTTTATCATGTCTCTAACACGATCATTTTAAAGGTGACATTTTAAAAGTTCACAAATAAAGAAAAACACCTGTGAAAAAGTTTTCAAACGCTCTTATTTCACAGAAACATTTCAATATAAATGTCATTACTGTGTGTTGAAGTTCACAACTCTAAACGAAACTGGAATTCAATGGATTTGTCCACGTAATGATATGTCATTGACAAGAATTGGTTTAAGACTGGTTTAAAGGAGCATCGGAAGGGTTTTTTCATTTTTCTTTTGCCGACGCTTTTTTTTTTTTACGAAGTTTTACATGCCACCTGCACTTGTTGAAACAAAACGTTATGGGAGAACTCCTCGCCTTAAAGAGATAATGAGACCTTTCCGGTAAAGATCAAAACAATGTGATCCAGTTTGTGATATTTTATTTCATTCGTGAGACGAAGAATTTTCAATCATATTTGCAACTATAAAACAAAAAGAAAATTGGCTGAATAAAGGTCATCGATGAGAAATATGGTGTCAGAAATATTAGAGGTAAATACATTTGGTAAAGATCTATGATAAGATCCTCCCCAAGCACGTGCCGCTTACCTCAACGATACGATTAGTTCTTTTTTGTATAGGGAAGCTTGATAAAAGAAAGATCCCCACAGAATAGTCAAAGTTTGAAGTTCCTGAATTCAGTTCGAACTGAAACTCGACTGGAAAGCATTTTTCAAGTTGTTAAAGTCTGATAACTTGACGCTGAAGAAAGGGTTTAAACATGAAAGCGAAATTGTGTTTATGCAGCTGCTAAATGGATAAAAAACAAATCTTCAATATTCCCGTTCTTTACCACGAAGTGCTCACTGGTTTTACTTAATGGTCCATATTTTAACGTTTAAGATTTCAGCCACACTCAGACTCAAATTGCGATTAGTATCAAGGTCTTTTCAATGATCAAAATAAGGTCGTATGACTCTGTTTGATATTTAGGCAATGATAAATCCTAAATATGTTCTTGACTTGCATCTAAGACAAAAACACCAATTTTAATAATAGTTTTCCGTGAGACACAAATCTTTCCGGGCACAGTGAAAAATGGTAGGTTGACAGCCAATACACCCTATTAAATGGTCAATATTTTGATGTTCGACGAAAGGATAATGTAGATGTTTATTTATTGCGCGTGCGCGGTCCTTTATGGCAAATTCCTAAGAGCCTGCGGAAAAGCATTGGTGAAGACCAGCGAGGTATCGTGCTTTAACCACTCGCCTAAACGATATATAGTCACCAGTGCCCGGTTGTTTGAAAGCCGATTGACTTAATCCAGGATTAACGTAAACCTTTGTTTCATGTTTTCAACATTTTGGTGAGAGTTTCTTTTGCTTATTTTTGTTTTTCAAGATTGACTTCTTCTAGTGTAAAGTTTTGTCGAATATCAGCGTTGAACAGCATTTGGGAGTAAAGAAATAAAGTCCTTGGTTAATTTTAATCTGGGATTAGCGTTAATCGGCTTTTGAACAACCGAGCCCAGTAAGATAGGCCAGACGTTTCATTAAACAACATTTTGACATGACCTGGTGAACCGATAAGGCTCGATTACCAGCCGCTGTTACGGGAAATAAGCCAGCGCTCACTCCCGAAATCTCGGCTGGACGCGTCAGGTGAGCCATTGTTAATCTCCGCCAATCAGAAACTCGCCTGCACAAATCTGTCTGGCATAAATTATATGTTTGACCCGGCCTGTTCGAGGTTTACAGTGCTTTAAGATAGGAAACATCCAAGATTGCGACAACGAAAAGTGTTCGAGAAGCTGGAGAATGGGAATTGTGTCGTTTTCTACCGCCTGAGTTCGCAAACTTCACTGATTTTCCAGTTGGCGCCAAGGTCAAAATACGGTTTTCAAATCCATTGCTATTGCAATTTTCTCCTCATACTTCGCTAATGTAAGAGCAAGTAAAATTCCTCAAGATCAATTGAAAGTACTGCTGAGTTTATTGCTGGCAAAACGAGGGGGCCGATGAGGTCGACTGAGAGCTAAAGCAGCCGAAGATTTCGTTGATGATTCGCTGGTTGAATTCAAACTCACATCGATCATTTAACCACAAACTCAAGCTCGTATCATCTGGAAACTTCGCACAGACGTTTTAAGCATTGTTATGTAATTTCTGTTTTCTTAAAATCAGTGTTTTTGGGATGTCTAATCCTATTTCCCCGCAACTATTAACTTCGCATAAATTATTTTTTGAATTTACGTCACAGACACAATCTATCGCTCACGCGTCCAGCCGT
>OX421448.1:14078279-14103279 GCA_949126865.1 Montipora capitata | reverse complement strand
CTAAAAATTTTGCGCTTGATGCATTGCATCGATCTGACTCGGAATTAGCACGGGATGCCCTACTTTCTCATTCGTTTGGAAAGACATAACATTTCATTATTGTTATTTTATTTACACCATCTCAATTTTTTCCTTTGTAGGACAAAAGAAACACTATGAACAATAGGGCAAGGGGACTTCGACGATAAAAGGAATACTTCCCAACTGGAAACAAAGATCTTCTCTGCGTAAAATCTATAAACACTATCACTATAAGAATGACTTTTTTTTTTTTGCTTTTTAAAATTCTACAGATACAAGAGTCGCCATGTCCCCTGAGTTTTGTACAACGACAACAACGAACGAAAATCTCTATTTGTATCACTTACAAACTAAAGTAAATTTAGCACTTTACGAACTTCAATATTTCAGGGTAAGAGCCCAACTTTTAAAGTGGATTCACATACGCTCCATTATACTTGCTTGGATTGTGTAACCAACCTCTTTCTTCTTGCCGAGATAATTCACTGTTGTTTGTAAGATCAACAACAATGACAATTTATCAACGTTGTTTTTTAGATTTTGGGCCTCCAGAATGCAAGACTCCCCCCTGCTTCAATAGGCCAATTTCGATATATTAAAATTCAGTCCTAAACAAAAGACATCATCTCGAGGCTCTGAGGAATAAATATAAGGTTTGTATGAGTTCATTCCCCAGAGCCTCGAGATGGTGTCTTTTGTGTAGGACTGAATTTTATATATCGAAATTGGTCCATTCGGGAGTGTTACCCGTTCAGTTATAAAGATGGGCTTTTCCTATTCCAATCAGCAATTCTCAATTTCTCTTGGCTTGCAAGCCTAAATTGGGCTGCAGCTCAAGACCAGATGTGATTAGATGTAGTCGTTACGATTGACATGATGATTCTGCCCTCAAGGATTCCCAAGAACAACAGAGACACAGAAGACTACTTTGTTCACCTTCCAGAGGGCGCGCTGGAAGAGTTTTCGGCATTTTCAGAAAGCCATTGCAGAAGTGTTTTTAATTTATTTGCCTGATTAGCTGAATCAGGACCGACTCCAAGGACGTTACCCACATTCAGGTTTTCTTGAAAATACTTCATGATCTGATAATCCAAGGCAAATTCTTTTGTTTGCAATCTTGAAGCGGTTTCCTTGCGGAAATCGTCCAGCTGCTGGGTGATATAGCGCCCCGAGTCCAAGTGCGCTAACATGATCTCTAATCCGAGGTCCACCTCAGGATGTGCCCAATCGTGTAAAATTTCATCTGGGGTCATTTCCATGTACCTGACCAAGGGCACGACATAGGGTAGGCACACTCCTGGAAAAGGGCTGGGAGCTCCGGAGCTTAGCAGAGTGGCCAATGGTTTGAGGGTGCTATGATAGAGAATTGCTATTGAGGAGCACTGGTGATGAAGACAGGACCACGTGTGATGAAGTCGTGTTACCTAACGAGAAGAAAACGCTTTTAAGTTAGAAACTGACCTCCTGTTTAAAACCGATCCAAAACAATTTTTTATCAGCAATTTCCTCAGGTTTATCTAAATCCCCAGTTATTTCGCTCGCACACCGGACCACCGCGCGGGGAAAAAAATGCGTCCAAGCCAAGAGCTCATGACACGGAGCCACCAATCCCCTGAAGGATCGTCCATTGATAGGTGTGCATATGACGTCACGGCGGCCATATTGGTCTACAGAACAATGCAGTAAAATGTCTTTTGGGAATTTGACTCTATTATTACGCAAAACGTGCAGGGCCATTTTCTATAGTTTTGTACAACAACATGGCAGTCGACTGATCACCTGGATGCAAGCCACGAATAGCGAGATTTCGCATTCCGTCCACGCAAACGTCAGACTGAAATTTTCGTTTAGCCGTTTCTTTTCTGTTCCCAACAGATATCAAGCAACTTCTCCAAAAAAGAGAGTCAACGGTTAGAATAAGAGAATTTTAATGTTGTCATGACAAGGAGAAGCCTGCCGTTTGTGGCATCACGTGAACGCGACACTACATCTCTCCTATAACAAAGGGCAGCTTCCCCGCGCGAAGTACTGGGCCTCCGTTCTCGTTACGTAGGCAGTAAACAATGAAGACATGAATCTAAATATATCCAGACAATGGTCAAGATAAGTTTTAGAGGAGAATATGAACGCTTTAAGCTGGGGTCTGTACCACTGGGTCTTTACGCTGACAGGTAATGTCTTTAGCTTCGTCAGGGTTTGGACCTCAGAACAGTCTCTTCTCTGGAACACTGCCAGGTTTAAAAGAACGATCACTCAAAGTGGGGTTACCAGTTATGAGCTTAGCAGGGTAGAAGAGAGATGACCTTCTGTTGTCGTCTAGCTAATTTACGAGACATGCCTCATATGACCCTAGTCATGTTGTAGCTCAAGACACAAAGGGAACTCACTTGTGTGTTGGCGAGGCCTTCCATAACCGCCATAAACGAGACAAGGTTTCCAAGCTTATCGCTCAACACATCTGCAAGTTGTATGAATTTACTTAAGACCTTTCTTCTGGCTTGTAGGTCACCCGCTGCCACAACTAACGTTGCTACCCAGCAGGAAACATTGGAAAATCTGTTGAGTGAAGACAAGAGGTTAATGCAAACGTATAATCCATTACATCCATGACCAAAGATAAGCAGCTTTAAAAAAGCAACTCCACAGAGGCGAATAGTAGGCCCTAAGCAAGTGAAATCTTGTCATACGACCACCCTTTTCAAAGCAATCACGTGAGACCTTTGCGACCATGTATCCTGTATCCTAAAAACAAATATACATCCATCTTATTATCACATGGCCCGTACGGCTCCGCGCGCGCTTTCATTGTAAAACTACTGGGAAAATCCCCGTATGAGGGCCGTACGTATTCAAGTGAGCAGGGCCTGAAAAAGCCGTAAGGTCCTGCTAACAACACGCACTGCTCCGTGCGATGCAATTTTAGAGGATTTCGTCGCTTTTAAACATCCAAGTTATTTAGAGCCAGGAAAACAAATGCAAACAACATATTAGTTGCATTTTCTATGCAAATCTTTGTCACTTCTTTTGTCCAAACTTCATCTTCTGAGTGTTCGTGAATAGTGTAAAGAGCCCATATGATAAAATGCGTATTGACTGAGTTTAGGTCGAGTTTATTGACTGAGTGGGAGCGCCGGACAGGAAAATATTTGGCCCTCGGTCATGGCGTTCGGTCCATACGCCATGACCTCGAGCCAAATATTTTCCCGTCCGGCCCTCCTACTCAGGAAATAAGTACATGTTACTATGCCGACCCGTTCTTTCCGTCCCAACCAAACGGTGGTCGAATCAGTTGACGGCGTTCAAATGTTACCTTTCCCGCAGGTGTCACGGCACTGTTCTACATTTTCGTAGAGGCTTTGCAGTTGAGAGCTAGAAGTGTCTTGGGACAAAAAGAGTAGTAAATTCTTAATTGTTCATTGACAGATTCGTTTGATCACTGCGATGTGTATTACTTGTTATTGCAACTGAGTTCCATAGTGTGAGTACCTTCCTTGTGAAGAGCGCTGTTACGTAATCATGTATTATGCTATGAAATAGAGAAAAAAAAAAGAAAAAAACCCTTTCTGGTCCGGATGGATGCAAGGCACGTATCTGACCACTGACATTTGAGAAGTGCACTTTTCTCCCGACTTTCCGTGAAGAAGTCATGATATGGACTAAAAAGTAGACTGAAATTTTGCTAACCTTTCTAGTAACTGGGCTCGTATTTCTCTTCCTTGAGGAAGCGTGAGAATTTCTAGTCCCTTAGCTCCTCCAGTGCCATCCTCAATGCTCCAAGATTGACGTTGAGGCTCCTTGCCCCAAAGTGACACTAGATCCACGTGTGTCAAGTGGCGAGCAAGGCTAAGACAGTCGGTCTCCAAAAATGGCGCAAGTAGTTTTTCACCGATTTTCTTCATTACGTTTAAAAAGATTCCTTTTTTATCCAAAGGCTTTGCCAATTCCTGCTCCGCGAGATTGGGTCTGTCTTCCTCCTTCATTTTATCTGAGGATATCAGTTTTGATGGAGGGCTGTCATATGCCTCTAGCAAAGCAGACGAAGTTTGTTCAGATCGTGATCTAGAAAGCGACGGACGATTCGGTTTCTTGGGTGGAGAGGTGCGCATAGAACCTGATCCTGCAAGTGGTGGTGGCGAAGCCAAACTGGGAGCACTTGATCTTGATATCATCTTGGGTTTTGCTGTAGATGTGTCGGTCTCTGTAACGGATTTGTAATGGTTATGCACATTGTTCTTGTTACCTATCGGACTGTTGTACAAGCATTCCATACTGGCTCTGGGCTTGTCGTATAAATCCTCTTGGCCTTCCAAGCTGTGCTGGCTGCCTGTGCTTGGAGGCCTGTCATAAACAGCTTGACACTCTGTCTTCTCTAAAGATGGCTCAAAGTAAAAACTTCCTCCGTTTTGACTTTGATTCGGTTTGTCGTAGTAACTTTCGTCGCCTTCATTATGAAGCATTTTTTCTTCGTTCGTGTTTTGAGAAGAAGTTTGTGAATTTTCAGAGGATTCGCTTGGCTTATCGTAATGGCTGTCTGAATTTAAGTTTTGGTCCGGCTTTTCGTACACGTGGTATACATCTTCTGAATTCTCCACATCAGTATCTGCTTCGTTTTCTCCAGGTGGTCTTTCGTATATCCTACCAGAGTTGTTTTTTGATTTAATAGACGTATCAAGAAAAGCCTGAGGAATTTTCTCTCTTTGCTTTGGCTGAATTGTCCATTTCAACTCATCACACTTCACAATACCATTGACCGTATGAGAGTCCAAAACACCATTTTGTTTTAGTCCTCCATTTGCAATAACGAGGTGCAGCCCCGGATCACTATTCTTTCTTGCGTATTTATCCAATTTCTTTTGTTGCAAGGGTCCAGTCCCAGGGGGCTTAGGGGGCAACGCGTTTGCCGGGCTTTTGTTGGTGACGTACCTATTTTTAACATCGTCAGTGGACAGAAGCGTTGCGTCACGACTGACAGCATGAGTAATAATCACAGAAGATGTTTGAGATAATGGTTTCCTCTCCGCGACACAATGGTGGATCAGTTCAGCCACTGAGTCAAAACTTTCGTTTGAATCCTCAGTTCTGTATTTAATTCTTGTGCCTTTGGACGAGTTTATTTTGTCCAGTGGCACATGGATGGGTTTTCCTTTGTGCCGAACCACAATGAAGTAGCTTCCGGGTTTAGCTGGATCTTCGCGCACCAAAAAGTGCCCGTCACGTCGCAAATAACGTTCCGCAAAGTCTGCCGTTATCTTGCCATGAAACCAAGTTTGCTTCTCTAACGGCAGATTGTTGAACGAATCAACGTCCCCCTTTGCTTTCTTCTTTTTCCTTTTCAAAAGGTCCGCTAACCTGTGAAACAAATCAAACCAGTTTTTTTCTCATGGTTGCCCTTTATTTTCTCTTGTTGCACAATAATAGATTTACGTAAATTGATTTTCCAGGGGTAAATGAACATTGAAGTAAGATGTTACTATTAATTTTCTCTATTCTAAAGACACTGTCATTTGCATTTCAGTGAACTATTTGTGCTTTAATGGGTAACTTTCTGTAAATTCACTGTTAATGTTATTATAACCTGCTACATATTGTTTATCCAACGACAAAATAGTTGTTTGCCGGGTTATTTTCTCCTGGCTTCCGCCTAAAAACAAGAAGCAACCGAGACAAATGAAGTTGATATTTAATGCCCTATCTTCCCAAAACCTAAACTACATGTCCAAAGACGGGAATATTGTCTCGCAATGTTCATCGGGACGTAAAAACATGTCAGTTCTTTTTTTCTTGTCAACAAGCTATCATTTTACCCTAAAGTAAACAAGACCTGTGATCTGTTAAACAACTTAGCACAGTGTGGGGCTTCTAGCTACACTAACTGGGAGCGAGACTGTGTAACAACTTAACACCTCACTCAAGAATAATTACTTAACCTTATCCAGGAGATATTGCTTTACCAAACTGAAAGAAAGGATAAAACAATCACTACCTTCTGAATGGCATGGGTGAACGCGACCTTGCTCTGGACTCTTGCCCCAGTTTTTGTTCAAGCTTCACTCTGGCTGGCAGTGTCATACTGCGACTTCTAAATTTCTGAGATGACGATGACATGGTGGTTACTCCTATTCACTGCCGGCCGTCAAGTAGTCTCTCTTGTGAACCTGTGAACTGGTTTAGAAACAGCATGAATAAACGTGTACCTGCGTTGGGTCGAACCACACTGATAATTGTCAATGAATTATAATTCCTTTTTTTTAACAGACGCGTGATGTGAATTTCAAGTCCAAATGTTAGCATCGCTCTCATGTCTATTTCTGCCCCTTTTCCTCTCGAAAAACGGAAAATGTAGTCCCTTAACGCAGACCTTTGTACGCGGTTCACCTATGACGTTCAAGGTAATATTGGAACTCTTCTTTGTTTAAGTGTTCAGGAAAACAAACGAATTCCGGTTGAAACCAAAAAAACTATCGTTGCTAGACGAGACTAGACTAATGTACATTTGGAGGTTCCTAGTAGAACATTTGGTCGACATTCCTCACATTTGTGCTTCAAAACGTCGATGACATCTTTGGTTACCAAAACCATTTACCTCCAAAGCTATCGGAATCTTTTCAATCTGCAGATAATCGTGATACTTCTTTTCTTAAATTTCCTCTCAAAAAAATAACAAGATTAAGACAATGTCGAACAGTAGACAGATTAATTATTACTGTGCCACGAGCTTAAAAAAATCACCAAAAATCATTGTCTTAACTTGAAAAGTTCAGCTCACAAAGTTCGAACTGCCAAATACAATTTCCATCCCGATTTAAAATCTATCCCGTAATGAAGTTGCAAGAGTATCTAAGAGTTTTTCAGTTTCAACTTTCATAATTTTAGTTGTTCTGTTAAAACGAATTTCTCTGCAAACGACAACTCGTGAGATCCTCAATCATCCGGCGTTTAGCAACTTGAAATATCTTGATAGTCCATGTTTTTGCTTGACAAGGCTTTCAAGCTAAAAAATCTGAAAATGGTAATACGTGAGGAATCCAAAGCCTGTGACAGCCGGTGGATGCTAATTGTATATCACAGACGTTTCTAGACTAGAAAACCTTTTAAAAGAGGTTTCTTATATTAATCCTATCTAACTTTTGCATTTTGGTAATTCTCGCAGATTATATTGCCGTGCCGATTCAACAGACACAGCACTGTGTTCAATGTCATTTACGGTTTATATCACAACCTTCCTTTATTAATGAACAGTCTGGAATGGTTGTTCTCAGTCCACACGCAGAGAGTTATCACTGTAAGCAACCTGCCTTCTACTGAATCAATTAGGAATAAACATTCTGCTTGTAGGCAAACAAGTTCTTTAAGCGTCACCGATCCGGAACTAAGTTCTGACACAAACCGGCATTGGAGTCTTAAATGAAGTCAACGCTTTCAGCTTACACAAATAACGATCGCTGACATTGAACTGGTTCGTAAATCGATCACTCGGTGAAAACAGTCTTTCCACTCCACAAGCCTATTTAATTCCCCATTCAATGGAAAAAAACATGACTAATTTCTCGGGCGTTTCACTCCCTTCCGAATGATCTTAAAACTACACGGATCGCTAATCTAGCATGAAGGAAACGTGACGCTATTTCTCCGTATTTCGCTAGTTCATGAAAACTGCCAAGATTTAGCTCGACCTTACACGGACACGGCAATGAAACTGCTAAAAAAAACAGTGCTCCACCTTTCACATACATTGAATAAATTTAGTGAAGCGCAGTTTATTCAGTGAAGCGCAGCTTGGTGAGCAGGAACATTCCGTCTGAAGTTCGTAATTATTATTTTTTAAATGGTTCCAGGTTTAGCTAAACATCTAAGGATATCAACTGAATCTCGCTCAAGTTTACCGACTTTCCAATGAGTTAAAATATTTTCCAAAGTGAATCATACTGCCGATTTACCGGAAGTAACGAGCCACAAATGGTTTTTAGGTCTTTTCATTTGCTAATGATTCCCAAACAATCGACCATCGAACCAGACCGCAAAATACTCTCTGAAGTCAAAGAATTCTACAGTTGTAAATCAGGCCAACATTTTGCCCTGCCCTCGTCTCTTATTACCTCTTTTCATAAGAAGAATTTCGATCGCATTAACCATGTCATTCAACAGTGCATGCTTCTGTGTGCAGGCGTCAATGTAACTGTCATACCTTCCCTGCGGATTGGCGTTACTATTTACTAACCAAGAGCAGGCCTAAAAAACTAATCAGTGATAATGATTTATGTCTTGCGCGCAATTTACATCTAAATTCAGCAACATAACAAGCCGCCACGCCACTTCAACACTTCTTCGACCATATCTTAAAAACTTAATCACCCAAATTTTCGTAAGCACGACATCAGATGGAAACTTCGAGCAGTTGCACAACTATTCCGGGGATTGTGCCTCGTTCAAGTTATGAATAATGTGCAGTGAATAGTACCTCTAAAACAATGATTGCTTTACAGAATAACACATTAGTTGGGAAACCATTCAAGTAGATAATCAGCGATAAACTCGTCGTTGCGTATATTGAACGTAGTAGAAATCGTCATTCGACTGCCATAGGACTATACAAAAATCACAAACAAAAGCGGAAAGCCATAGTAGAAAAGCTAATTTTCCTGGAAAGAACGACTGCTTGGGTACTAAGTTTAATATTGGCAACCATTTAGGAATGAATTGAAAATAGTAGACTTGTCAAGGTAAATGCAGCCGCAGTGATCCGGCATTTGACGACCAAGAATTAAAAGACACGCTTTCCGAAATACCTGTTCTTGCGTGTTCGAACTGTTGACAGATGATAACGAAAAGTCAGAAGAGATTAAATGAGCAGTATCGTGCTACTTGCGAGGAGAAATACAAACAGCCATCAGCCAAGACCTTAACTATTAACCATTACTGTCACGACAACCGCGTAGATTGTTTGTTGACGTAAAGAGAAACATTATTCATTTTATGACTCCTGTGTGTTTCACTGTCCGCTAAAAAGAAATGTTGAAGAGTATTTCTCACCTTATTCAATCACCCAACATCACAGGACTCGTCGATCAGTCTTGTCGCCAGCTGTAACAAACAGTACAAAGCTCCAGTGACCTTGCAAAGAATTACCGAAGATAATAATAGAACAATGGCTATTGGTGCAATACAGCGAGACTTTGTCAATCACTTGGATGTCGTCAACAAGGGGATGTGATGTAACCTTTGGGCTAGTCTCAAATCCCCCGCAAAATGAACAGGGTGGAAGAACCGCGCAGCAGACAAAACGTTTATTTCCTTCCTTGGGGAAGTTGTGCACGCGGCCGTCCACTGCTAAGTACCTAAACAAACCGCGCAGGCTATGCCAATAGGGAATTTAAGAAACGGCTACGACTACCACATCGTCACAATACAGTAATATCATTGCTTTAAAAGAGCAGCGGTCCTCTGCATATAAACGACGACGTGAAATCACCAAATTTGAGGTTTTGACGACAACGTAAGCATACAAAAGGGAATCCTTCAGTCTCTATTTTAACTCTGAAACTAGGGAATTTAAAAGTTAAAATAGAGAATTTAGGGAGCTTAAGATCTACAACGACGACGTCGACGAAAACGCCACAAAACAATAATATCATTGGTTAAAAGAGCATAAATAATCGTGCTGCACGTGCGGCACGGATTTTAGCTCATATTTTTGGGGTTGTCTGCGTGACGACGATTTGAAATGACGAAATTTTAGGTTTTGACGACAACGTGAGCATGCAACAGAGAATTTCTCATTCTCTATTTTCAGTATGAAACCGCTCGTACCAATTTATTTTTAGGATACTTCGCCCACATTGTGCGACGTGAACGAGATGGAATAATCGCGAAAGACTTCCAATATAGCAAAGTTCTATTTTGAGGTGACGTTTTCGTGGACGTCGCCGTCGTAGATCTTAAGGTCCCGAATGAAGGATTCTCTGTTGCATGCTTACGTTGTCGTCAAAGCCTCAAATTTGGTGATTTCACGTCGTCGTCAGGCAGAGGACCGCTAAGATACTTGCTAAAATACATGCAGCACGATTATTTATGTTCTTTTAACCAATGATATTATTGTTTTGTGGTGATATCGTAGTCGTAGCCGTCGCCGTTTATTACCGAATGACGCGAAAGGAAAAGACAGCATACAAGAAGCGGTCATTCTCGAGCGCCTGTTCATGTCACGCTCAGTTCCCTTCTGATAGTCTGAAAAGTGCCCCTGTAATGTTGACGTTGCTGAAAAAATGCTGACGTAGCCCCGGAGATCACTGTCATGACTTTTAATCACACAAAAAAATTTTAGTTGTACACATGATTTGAAAGAAGAAAAATGACCGGTAAGATCATTTAATGCCACAATGGACTGACTATTCATGTATAATCTAAAGCGTGTATTCAGTCCCAATTTGCTGTCGAAGCCCCTTTTCACGACGCTGAAGATTTCACGACCTTTCTACGGTTTCTCGGGCTAGACTGAGTGGGTAAATGACATAAGTTAGTGATGTATTGAGCTCACACAGGAACCCAAGACTCAATCCCTTTAACAACAACTATCTGCAGTTGCGGTGAAGGAAGATAGGGCAGTTTTGTATTACATATGAGATATGCCCGGGGGGGTACTCGATGTATCCCTGGTTGGGGAGGTGCGACGCGGCCCCTCATACCCTGACCCTGTTTAAGACAAATATCGCTGATTTTCCTACCCATTTTAAGACAGAATTCCGATTTTTGATACCCTGTTTAAGACATTTAACCCAGTTTAAGACAAAAATTGATAAATCGATACCCTGATTAAGACAAAAGATGATAAATTCGATACCCTGTTCAAGACAAAAATCCCGAAAAACATACCCTGGCTGGCCGCACGTCCCCATTAAGCCCTTATAAGGGAGTACCCCCCACGGGGAGATATGTATGATCATCAAGTACAACGCACACACACATACGCACTCAATAGACCGAGAAAAATGTCGTGATGACTGACTTCTGCAACTGATGCTTTTTTAATAAGGATTTATTTGAGCTTTCCCATTAAACTAAAGAAGAATACACTAGCTGAATGTTACGAAGATGAGTTATCTATATCCATTCCTGAAAACAACCTCGGGGATCAGTGTAACTGGCTTTAAACCATTGTAAGCACGGGCTTTGACAGGAATTTCCGAGATTTCTTCTTGTTTCACCGATCGAAGCAAAGTTGACTCGCTGCATACTTCTAGAACATCGTTTCATTTCTTCCAGAAAAAAGGTTTATTGTCTATTCTGATATCTTGATTATTCCAAATCTATAATATGTACTGCCAATCTTCGTCATCAGTATTATCTTTTTGTAATACCGACCACCATTTAAGCAGCTCAAGATAAAATTGAGTGCTAATTGAAAGATCGTTAACATTGTAATTCCAGCTGAAAAGCAGTAGACTCCCTTTATCTTTCAGAAAATTCTCTATAACATGGATAGTCCTTCCGTAAGCCTGAATGTTTAGCCGGGAAAGCCCATCTAGAGTACTTCCTTTCGCACACAGTCGCATTATCTAATATGCTCCAGGGCCAATCTGTGGACATCGTCCAACGAAGTAGGCAGTTAATGAAGGATAGTGATCAGTATTTTACAGGAGAAGCTGAACGACCCGATGGTTTGGAAAGAGCTTTTTGAGCAGGGGGGGTGGGGGGGGGGGGGCAGGGTGTGGCGTTTAGCCTGGTATCCCGAGAATGTATGTGCGCAGTCCAGTGAAATCGGGACAATGTACTTGCTACCACACTACAACAATATCGGTTCAAAACCCGTTACCAACCCCTTGTTGATCATCTCATTCGAGAGGTAATTGCGAGTTTGCTAGCGCTGTCAGGAAATCCCAGTAACCTTCAGGGCCCCGAAAAGCCAATAGTGTATCCACGATCCGCCTATTTTAGATTACTGGGCCCGATTGTTCGAAAGCCGATTATTTTATTCCAGGATTAGCGTAAACTTCTGTACCATGTTTTCAACTTTTTGGTGAAAGTTTCTTTTGCTTATTTTTGTTTTTCAAGATTGACTTCTTCTAATGTAAACTTCTGTCGAATATCAGCGTTGAACAGCATTTGGGAGTAGAGAAATAAACTTCTCGGTTAATTTTTAATCTGGGATTAACGTTAATCGGCTTTTGAAAAACTGGGCCCTGGTCTTTCAACAGATTTACAGGATCAGGACCCGATAGAAAAAACTTAATTGCAACTTTTTATGCCTCGGGACCGTGTTGGTTTGAAGTTTCGAAGTGATTTATGGTCCCCGAAATACACCCGAAAAGTTTCGGAACTTTCGAGAAGTGAGCCCCAGGACCGGTGAGTGGGCCAATACCAGATATGACTAGGAGCGAGCAACTCGCATACTGAGCTTATGTCACGGCATTTTTACAGACCGATCTATTTTTAGACTACCTTTTCCGCGAAAAAACAAAGGCAGTTCCAGCTAGGTGATCGACGCTATGACGTCAAGTTAGTTTCTTGTGATTGGTCATCGGGCTCCCTAGGGAGTCTCATTCGCGGGACTAATCAATTTTAAAATAGATCGGTCTGTGAAATCGCCGTGACAGGGATATAGGGCTGTTGTTCTCGCTATACCAATTCAGCAGGGATCACTCAGTAGAGAAATCTAGAACAGGTTGTACGACCTCGACTCCAAAAAAGTTGAAGACAGAGTGGCCTGTGACAGGTCACGAGATTTTATGATGGAAAGCATGATAGGCGCTCGGTGATTGAGAGAAACCAAAGTCTATTAGCAGCACCATGAGCGACGGCACCTTTACCCTAATCTCAGTAGGGTTGATCATACTGCTCACCATATCAGTCTCCACAGTAACAGCTGAGGGGTTAAGCACCACTAGAAGGGTAGAAACCTACTTGCGATACGCCATGTCAACCGCACGACTATCGTCCCTGGCTCTTATTCATACATACAAAGATTTCTTCATTGACTGCGAAAGAGAGTGAGAGATCACAAGAAAGCTAAAACTAGCGTTACGGTTACATGTTCCGAACGGTTCCCCGTTGTATCTCTGTTATTTGACGACGTAATTAAACCTATTTCCTTACTTATCCTTAAACATTTCACAACTATTCCGGTGTATTCTTTTGAACGGAAGTCGTGACTGCGTTAATTTTCAAAATTTAAAAAGGTCGGGTCTAACAGGATTAATGCCTAATGTCAACGTTTTAATTTATTTTTATCTTCTCTATTCTTAGCTTAGCTGTAAGCAACAAAGGGAGAAAGATTAAGACAGCGTGGCATTGCCTCAGAAAATGATTTAGTATGAAGTAGAGGAACACTGAGCTATCAAGAAGCTGCAGGTCATGGGCTCCCTTCTTCCGCGATCTGATCTGAAGAAACACATATTCAAGCTAGGAACACCAACGGGAAGCAGCCAAACAATAATTGGCTTACTTCAAAGTGAGAATTCACTTGAATTCAAAAGCATCGAAGACAAATCATCCGCAACCAGCAGTGGGAGCAGCATTTGAACCTATGGCAACTGCATCCGACAGCGGACCACTGAGTCACACCGCTGTGGGTGCCGTGGAGTCCAATAGGCCTTAACTTGACTTCAGTTCTTGGATTTGGTTGAAAAACGGTTAGCAAGATACTGATAGCCTCGCACTGATGGATGTGGTCCGTCTCCTTTGTTTTGGGCCGGCTGTCACCGCTTAAACCGTCAGAGGTTTTGTCCTTTTTCTCGTTTGTCCTTTCCTCAAGAGAAGCATATCTCATAAACATAGCGAACACTTTCGAACCTTTAGGTCTTAACAAGAAAGATGAAATGTAATCCACCTTTTCCCTTATATTTCTTTACCATTGTATAATTTCAATCATCATTTCTCATTATTATTATTATTATTATTATTATTATTATTATTATTATTATTGTATCGTATCCGTTAAGTCCGTTAAAATCTTTATCTTTAGGGCTGTATCAAATCACACGCCATAACGTCTTTGTTAACCGTAGTCATTGCTTGTAAAACCCTGATGATGAAAGACGGTGCCTTTGGCAATACTGCCTTTTTTCAATATATTCCTTCACCGTTATATCATCCTTGCTCTTTTGAACTTTTTTCCGTTGGACTGTTCAATTATTTTCACATACCCCAGAGATACCATCAAAGGGAAGACATGTACAACCTGTGATGTCAGGTTTGACAGGGTCAAGATAGAGTTCGGAAAAACAGGCGAACTCATCAAATATATTCAAAAACCAAGAAAAACTGCGAAGTGCAAATGACTAGTAAAAAGTTCTAAAAGTTCGCGAAGAAAATGCTCCAATGTTTAAGATAAACCAGACGTTTCGAGGGTGCTCCGTCTTCTTCATTTGTTTCAAAAGTAACTGAAGGCGCGCGTCTTAACGTTCAAACAGAGCAGTTTTCAAATGACTGTCAAAAGTTACGCGATGGCAATTGCTGCGCTTAGTGATTGGTTTAAAAATCTGGTTTTCAATTGAGAGTCGAAAGCAATTAGTGAATTGCTTTGGTTTTGCATTACTTCACTCAGTGTTTGGTTCAAAGTTCTCGCGCCATTTTTTCAACCAATCAGAAGTGAAACCAAAAGCAATCGTGGCTTGCGCGTGCTCATTTTCCCGCGCTTTGTGTCGGCTACATGTAATTACTTCGAGTTTTGATTGGTTTACCGGATCGTCTCCTTCCTTTTTGATTGGACAAAGTAATTACTTTGGTTTAATTTGGTTTAAGTTTTACGACATTCGATTGAAACTCGCTCTATCAACCACTGAAAAGGAAAACCAATCGCGACTTGCACACGCCATTTTTCCCGTACTTTGAGCACGTAAGTTACATGACAGATTGATTGATTAGATTGGTTTATTGCACATTTTGTACTTGCTGTGCTTGGTATTCTTTGGTATATGTTTTACGACACTCAATTGAAAACCGCTCTAAAAACAAAAACAAATGTGTAACGTCACAACACGCGCTTCATTGTTGACTTTGAGAGTTTCAAAGAAAATTGAAGTCAGTGTTTAAACGCCTGGGTCCAGAGTCCCATGCTTAAATACCTGGTTAGTCTCAAAAAGTCTGTCTAAAGCACTGCTGAACCCGGAGTGGATAACAGAGACTAACATGTCCTTGTCAGGAGTGTGACCCGACGATGGAAAATGACTGCCTACGGGAAGAAATAGCGCATGTACGGGCTGAAAATAAAAGACAGTCGGTGGACAATTGGCTGAATTGGGATTCGTGCTACAATTTAAGGTCTAAGGTCAAGAGAGAGCGTTTGGTTAGAAAGGCATTTTTACTATCAAGACACTTCGCTCTGATGAAGGCACTTCGAGAAAATTCGTTCGAAACGTAAGCTCACAAATATTTCTTACAAAGGTTAATTTAAGGGACTGAGTTTATCTACTCCTTTGATAATACCAAATCCATCGAGGCACTGTTAACGCAATGAGATGATTTGTCAGTGTTGATCAGGTCTAAAAAGTTCTTTTAACTTTAATCTCATTACTGGAAACATGATGACGAGGATACCCCCCCCCCCCCCCCCCCGTGCAACACAAGATGACCGGATTTTCACCTCTGAAGATGATGGCAGTCTGAGTGAGAACGGGCTGTCTTACGTATAAGATCAAATTTGAATTTCAAAAGAAAATCACTCAGCCGGTTGGAAAATTGTAGCACCCAATTAAAAACCACAACTGCAAACCACAAAAGAAAGCCATGCCACCACTTAGACTGTTGGCGTCACTGAGGTAATAACTCGATTTGCACTTATTAGTACATATAATACTATATAGGAAGGTCACCCATCGAACAAAATTCAAAAGGTCTATATAAGTTTCCTGTAATGGACAAAGACAGTTTAGAGGAATTTGGTCTGATTTTGGACGCTGAAATGACTGTCATGCCCCGTCTACAGTGATCAGAAATTTACTTTCTCTTTTTTAAACTTAATGTTGAACGAATTGCCTAAACAATTTCAAAAATAACCCTTCCGAAGACGTAAGGGGTTAGTTTTTGTCGGATGAGGATCTTTTGGGTGCTGTTTGAATCAAGAAATTGCACGTAACTTTTTGGCAGCATAGAATCTGATCTTTATATACGATCTCGTTTGGTTCTCCTGATTGGCTTGCAACCTGCTAAAAATCGCTTATCGAACCTCTTGCGGCTTAAATAATTGATGATTTATTTATTAACTTTGCCAGTCAAGCTGGCAGAGCGCCACAACAGCTTTGCGCCAATTACTGTGGCCCCTTTAATTACCCTCCCAACCATGATACACAACAGAAGACAGACCACAACACCGGGAACTACGTGCCACACTAAAAATTAAAGTGTAATGTTACGAACGCAAAAATGTAAAATTACACCTTGTAACTGTGTAAACTATTACACCAAAAAAATCTTCTAAAATTACTCTATATGTAGGGTATTTTTACACCTTGTTACTGTGTAAACTATTACACCAAAATAATCTTCCAAAATTACTCTAAATGTAGGGTATTTTTACTCTTTTTAAAGGATAAGAGTTTATGGGTATTATCAAGGATAAAATTACACAGTTGGAAGTGTACTTTTACACCAATTTTAATAGTAAAAGGCCGATTAATCTAAACCATGTTAGATTGGTTTTTTGAACTCATACAGTTGTGGGCTTATAAATAGCTATTCATCAATATGATATACTGGGCCGAACAAACTGTCCTCAGGGCTTATTTATTTGCGCATGCCCTACTCTTAGCGACAAGTGTGTGGGTTCTTTTACCTCCCACAGGATTATGAACATTGAAGGGTTGTGAGACGGGACCTACGGCTTATCGCCCTTATCCGAGAAGACTTGAAAGTCTAACCATTTGCAGATGTAGTTAGAGAGGCAACACTTTCTCCTCAGTTATTTAAAGACCATGAGTGTTGTTGATAAAGGAATGCCAAAAGCATAATCGAGTGGAATACCTCTCTTGAGTTTATTCGATTGCTACATATCTCCAGCATCCAGAATGTGAGATGAAAGGATTTACAGATAAGTTAGTTACTAGTCAGATAATATGGAAACGAAGCGTCTGTCTGTTCTTTGACAACGTTCATAACTTTACTTTCAAACCGTTCTTACCAAGCAATCCAATTATGGGATGATTCGCCCATTTTACTCAACGTAAATAACAAGGAATAGTCGCGAGTTACAGTTATATCTTGTTGACGTTGTCGAATCTTGATGTCCCTGAATATACGTTTACTGAAAAACTCAAGGCTGAAAAGAAACTGAAAGAATTTTTAAAACTAAAGGTGACAAGAGAAATATTTCAATAGTTAATTGATAAATTAACTGCCAGACACCAAGGATTAGCGTAATTGGGATTGAATTGATTGAAACAAATGAGCGTTCTTCGGCATTTATGTGAAGGAAGGGGCTACTTGTGACGTAAAGATGGCATAAATAAAACAGGAACTTCGGAAAGCTGTGACATGTCAAGTTTGGTTCATCTCTACGGCGACAAAAAGGTCTAATTACAAAGGCAGCACTTTCCTCCTCAGTTATTTAAAGACCCTGAGTGTTAGTCCGGCCGGAGTTGAACTCACGACCTCCCGCGTGACAGCCCGGTGCTCAACGAACTGAGCCACCAGATACCTCGCAAACAAGTTAGCACTCCTTTTCAGCGTAAAAAATATTACTTTCGATAAAGAAATAGAGGATATTACATGGCCGCGCGGGGATACAAATTTTATCTTCGAGTGCTGCAAGTATCTCTCACGAGTGAGCGAAGCGAACGAGTGAGAGATACTTTCAGCACGAGAAGATAAAATTCGTATCCCCAAGCGGCCATGTAATGTTCTGTTTATTATATAGATATTGATGAAATGTCTAGATTTAAAACAACTTGTTTTATTCAGTTTCGAAGTGATGAAAAAGTGGTCACCAACCGCTAAAACACGCATGTTGTGTAACATAAAACAAGATATGAAAGTTATGAAAAAGAAATCATGATAATGTCAAATTTTGCAATAAAAATGTTAATGTAGTAGAGAAGAATTATATTAAAGCACAAAAGTATCTTACAATGAAGAGAAAGCTCGGGTTTTATTGGCTAATCGTGTTGGTTACCATGACAACACCTATATCCTCACATGTGAAAGACAAAAATGATATGCTCACTGCGCGCGGTGAAGATATGATTTTTTAGTAAAAGGAGAAATCCTGGTATTTCATCAATATCTATATAATAATAGAAGATAAAGAATAACTGCAAATCATTTAAATGGGAGAAAGCGTCGCATTCAGGCTAAAATTTCAACAGTTGTTTAGGTTAGCTCTTGTATTCATGAAGACAACTTTAAGTTCAAAGGTCATAAACCTCAAACGAGTACCGTAAATATTTTCGCTCGTCAAAATTGAAATTTGCCGAAATCGAGCTTTCTGATAATGCTGTTTAGGAGGGTAAATTTGAATTTTTTTAAAAAATTCAGGTTTGAATCTTTTCCAATTCTAAAAACGGTACTTTGTAAAGGAAGGGTCATTGAATAGTGTAATATCGAAATTCTGACCCCCATTCTATTTTGCTTTAAGACAGTTGACCTGATCGTTAACAGTGCATGATCTTGAATTTTGCGCTGTGCAGCCGTTTGTGACTCGCTGTCTTAATATAGTGATGTTTACAGTCGTTCAAGAGAATCCTGTGAACAATAAGGACTTACAAGATTTACCTGTGCTACATGAAGGTCAGGTGGTATTTTTTGGAAAGTAATCCTCTAGTCGACTCTAGTCCAGACATCCAGATATCTCGCAATCATGTTCTTGGTCAATTTTGGCCTGTGATAAAGTTCAGTTGTTATGATTAAATCTCCGGTACGTTAAACTTTCTTCCTGTTTCGTTGCCTTGGTTTGATTCACAAGAGATATTAACATTTCGAAAAAAAATACCAAACGGATTTCGAGTCGCATGTAAGCCCGTCAGCCCGACAGGGGTAGAGGGGGAGGGGGCATGTAAAAATGACCTCGAAATATCTTTGCCACGTTATCCAATTTTAACAACGATTTGAGAATAACTGTAGGTGGCCACTGTAACGAGAGTTTCAAAATTTTGTAAACCTATTTCACAAGAGTCTTTATCAAGTACAGGGTCTCAAAACATTATGATGACAAAAGATATAATAAATATATTTTGATGACTGTTATCGTCACGCCATCTCACCGCTATCACACCCGGTGTAACGCTGATGAGTGAATCAAGCCATGCATGTGGACTGTAAAGAAAACCTTCTTCTTGGCGATACCATTTTGTTTTAATGGGAACACTAGACGCCTTGCAGCAAACGAAAAAGAACTTAGATGGAATAAATTTAATATTCACAAATTTTCGCTTCAGTAAACAAATAAGCACGTACAAGTTAGCACTCCTTTTCAGCTTAAAAAAATGTTACTTTCGATAAAATTTCCTTCAGAAGATAAAGAATAACTACAAATCATTTAAATGGGGGAAAGCATCGCATTGAAGCTAAAATTTCAACAGTTGTTTAGGTTAGCTCTTGTATTCATGAAGACAACTGTAAGTTCAAAGTTCATAAACTTCAAGCGAGTACCGTAAATATTTTCGCTCGTCAAAATTCGCAGTTTGAGTTGCCCCAAAATTTTATTTCACAGAACGATAGTGGAAGCCTTACTCTTACTATAGAATACCATTTTTACAGTGCAATCCATGTACCAGGTTGGGAGTTTTGCCGTTGAAATTTGCCGAAATCGAGCTTTCTGATAATGCTGTTTAGGAGGGTAAATTTGAAATTTTTTTAAAAATTCAGGTTTGAATCTTTTCCAATTCTAAAAACGGTACTTTGTAAAGGAAGGGTCATTGAATTGTGTAATATCGAAATAGCTTTGATATTTGTTTTAGTTTCCTTACACGAGTCGCAAATATGAAGCACATTTTTCAGTGGTTCGAGGGCTTCCCAAGGGTGAAAATTACAAAATCGCTTTACTTGAAAAATATAAATCCAAACGAACTAGAAGTTGCATTTTCTTAAATAGTTTCCAGAGGGCTTCCTTGTGAAAAAGTTTGAGGGAATTCGATTTTTGCATTTTGCACACCTATCCGTAGTATTTACAGGAAGTCGCTCTTAAGCAACCAAATACAATTTTAAACAAAAAAACCCCAGAAGATTAGATATTTTTAGTCACGGACGCTTCACAGAGGTCTCCCATCCAAGAAATGACTCCATCCGAACATGCTTAACTTTAATAGAAAACATTTTTCAGAACCAAGTAGAATACTGAAGGACCAATACAACAATGCAAAAATAAATATTTTTTGATAACAATATTCAGAATATTTTGTCTGGCCAATTCTTTGATTGCTCCTGACGTCACTGCGTTTTGGGCACCAACATGGCCGTCTTATCACGTGAGTGCAATCAAAGAATACCAGCCTTCATCAGGTTTATTTGGAGATCTAACGAATTTACAGGATATATGTACACATGTTATAAAATAATTAAAGAGGATTTTAGAAGATAACGTAACGTGATATAGCTACTGGATAGACAAACCAAAATTACAGAAGAATGAAATACCGTCACTATACACTGAATAACAAGATTGCTGATTTTCTGTCACGTGTGTTTATCCCAAAAGGTTCTAGCCTGCGTAGCAGCCGTTTCCTTTCCTTTTCCAGGCGGAGATCGAACAAGCGAGCGATAAAGCGGGCGAGCGCCTGGGGTGAGCAAAAAATTAGAGAGAAGTGGGGACGGGGTGAGCGAGAAGGGGGAGGGAGTGGGGAGGAAAGGAACTGCTTATATTTCGCAATCTCTCGCACTTTTCGTCCCCTTCCCGAGCGTTTGGAAAAGGAAAGGAAACGGCTGCTACGCAGGCTAAAAAGGTTTTATAGTTTGTGCTTGCTTTCCGAGCTTTCCTGAAAGATCGAGTCACATTGCTAGGTGAGTTTTTCTATGGGAATGAGTAGCATATGACTGTGTGAATGGCAATTGTTGCTAAGAAAGTGTTCTGAGACTGCGGTCTGGATATAACTACCAGTGGGACTGACTATAGTGAGTCTGTGTTCGTTAAAACGGTCTTTAAGCCGACATTTGGTTTCCCCGATATACTGAAGACTACATTACGTACACTAAAATGTTGCAATTGATGTGAGATTTGATTTTATGGCTTTTTCCCGTAGAATAAAAAGCATTTTTATTCGGGCGTGTTCTATATGGGGGCAAGTGGTGCATCTGTTACTTCTGCACCGAAAAGAACCGTAAGAATTATTATTGAAAGGCGTTTTAGTTAATTGGGCTCTAATAAGAATGTCAATAATATTTTCACAACGACGGTAAGCCACTAAAGGAAATGTTTTGAAAACGTTTTTGCAACGACCTGATGAGTAAAGTATGTTGAAGTGTGTTATGGGCGCCAGTCCGTCGCGGTGGAATATCAGAGGCCCGCTGTACTTGGGTTTTGAGGAAGAAAACCGAGTAGAAACTTAAACTAGCATCAAATGGTATGTTATAGGTCAAGTGAATGATATTTGCGAAGACAAAATATAAATGCTAACATTCCTTCGAGTACACCCCCACCCCCCACCCCCCCCCCCCCCCCCCCCATTCCTTCCCGGAGGTACTCCCTTATTATGGGCTATGTAGGTTTGGGCGACCCCAAAGGGTATGGTTTTTTAGCCGTTATGGTCTGAAATAGGGTTTCAATTTTAACCATTTTGGCCTGAAATAGGGTATGGTTTGTGCACTAATCAAGTCTTGAATTGGGTTTTTTTTCTTAAAGAAATTACGTCTACATCATTAGGCGATAAGACCATTAACAAAAGCCCTTCTCAGGTCTGAAATATATTAAATAGGGCATTGATTTTAAGAGTGAGGCTTGAAATAGGGTATCAAGTTTTTGGCCATGTCTGAAATAGGGTGGGGAATTAGTCCGAAAGTAGGTTTAAGAGTTTCAGGAAGCGGGCTACACACCCTCACCCCACCCTGGCATTCCTCAAAAAGTTTTAGAAAGTAAATTTTGATGGTATTGCTGTGGTTCCATTTGCAAATTTAGTGGCATTAATAATAAGAAATAAACCCTTTTTCTGTTCTTACCTGCTATTTAAATTACAGATTCGTCTTTCTGGTAAACTCTCGTCATTTTCCTAATTTTATTTGAAGTTGTGCTTAACTGTAAGTGGAGAATTTGTGCTAACTGTTTGTGCATCCCACGGATACGCCATTAGGGCGTCTTGTTTTCAGTCAAAGTTATATGCGGATGCATTTATAATAAATTTATAATGATTTTCCTAATTTTATTTGAAGTTGTGCTTAACTGTAAGTGGAGAATTTGTGCTAACTGTTTGTGCATCCCACGGATACGCCATTAGGGGCGTCTTGTCAAAGTTATATGCGGATGCATTTATAATGACCGTCGAAGCAAGTCGATGAGCAAGTGCGAGTTTTCATAATATTTAAATAGATTACCATTACCAAAATTGAAAGCTTACAGGTTTAAAATGGGTCACGCTTAGACTTGAATACTTATAGATCAGCGCTATTCGGAATGGGTGCTTTAAATTAAACACTGTTGATCAGCGCTATGCGAAATAATTGAATACAGTGCATGAGAATATTACGTTGGTGATTTTCTAATCTATGTACATACTGTAATTGTCCAAATGTCCTTCTTCTCTATCCCTTATAGCATTGACGTCCGTCGGCTGTGATCGGCTTATTTCGATCCCAAAACCGTCCTACAGAGTACCCATATTTATTATTTATGAAGGGCGAAATGAAAATAATAAAAGGCTTTCGAATGCAAAAACGTGAAACTCATAATTATTTTCATAACAACAGGAGAGCATTACTTGACATGCGGTTATGCTTATGTTTTAAAATTCAATCACATCTTTAACTGAGAGAAATACGCCTGAAATGTCTCCAGTCTTTCATTCAAGAAGGGCACTCCTCATACAGGCCACTTCACCTGTATGGCTTTTAAGCTGAGAGGGGTTACCCTAAACGTTGGGATCTGTTACCTTTTTTTCCCCGTGTCAACCTTAATTAAAGTTATTTGTTCTTGCAACGGTATCGTAATTTGTTTTTAGAACAAGTCTCGTTCGCCTATTTCTCAGTACCTTGGGAAATTGGATTTCAGCTAGGGGTTGAGGAAGGCAACTGACTCGGGGTGAAAAAAGTTATTGCATTTCTCGAGCACGTGATTTTAAATGATGTGTTATCAAGGGTGACCAACGTGTCAAACATACGCGGACGAGAAAAAATCGCCACACAAGATAGATTTTTCAATGACGTGTCAATAAATAGAATCCACGCTGATGACTAATTTTAGCTGTATTATTTGCGATTGCGGAAGGGATCACTAAACATGGTTCGAATGTTGCTTTCGGTTTTAATCGCTCTGGCATGCGTAAATGGAGCCTTTCCCACAGACGACTATAAAACCCTGATTTCACCAAAACAGTCGAAGGTAATAGTAGTTCAGTGCAGTCGATTTTCAAAACTTACGATTCAACGATGTACGTATAAACCTTCAACAGAGTTTGAACAGTGAATTGGGTCGCGTTCGATTGACGGATCCTCTACTAGAACAGCTTTAACATGACGGCCATCACGCAGTTGTAGGCGCCAATATTCAAGCCACATTTTGAGTTTTAGTTGCGCTGAAAACGTTAAGTTGTGTTAATTTTGTTTTATTGTCATATGTAGGTATTGTTCTACCGATACTTTACTCCAATAAAACTTGAAAGTGCAGCAACCTTCATTCACCACCATCATTGGGTCACGCCCCAAGAGCTTACTTTTCTAGGCCCCTGATACCTCCAAAAACCGTCAGTCCAAATGCAGAACTGGTGATCAAGATGTTGGTTGGTCTGGAAACAAAGTATGGACAAGTAGACAGCGACCCTTCTTTTGTAGTTTCCGATGGAGATCAATTTGTTGGTGCACTTACCCGAGACAAGAAAGACTACGGGAGTGCTGCCCCTTGCCAAGGTATCGAAGGGGTCACTGGACCAACTGTGACGAATAGACGGTCGTATGCAAGTCTTCCAAAAGCCTCTCAGTCTTACTACCCCGGAAGGATTGAGATCCATCTAAGCCTCTTAGATCGTTGGGGAAGCTGCTTTGTCCCACTCGACGGAGGTTTCAGTCGACAGATGGTTTACCAGAACAAGTTGAATCCGCAGAAAGGCCTTTTTCTGGAAATTATTGGCGATGATGCGAACGAAAAACAAGGAGTCAAGTACATTGAAGTTACCATCATGCAAGAGAAATGACGATCCCATTGCGAAGAAAAAGTAAACTAAACACAATAAGCCACTTCGGAGTGCAAAAAGAAACAAAAACAACAACAACAACAACAACAAACAGAATGTTCCCTTTTGTTTGTCTTTTGTTATGGAAAACAATCGCACGAATTGGCTTTTGTGCTCTTAATATACGCTTGTTGTATTTTTATCTAAAGCTCCGAACTGGCTTATAAACCAATGATCAGCGTTGATTGTTGGCTTCCTCGCGATTGGACGTTACACCCAGATGAAAAGCCCTTTGATGACCAATAAAGAGGCACTCAAAAAAATCATTGTTATGGCACTGAAGCGTTATACTTTTATTTAATTTACTTTTATTGAGCTAACTAATATTATGCACTTTCTCTCCACTTTCGGATGCGTGCGAAAAATCGCTTCTGTAAAATTTCCATCAATTTAATTTGAAGAATTTCATGTTAGCACACTACCCAAAGTCAATGAAAACAAAAACAAACTTGTTGACATAAATTTCGCGTTTCATTATACAGATATATTTGAGATAAGTGATAAAAATTATTCATATTTAATTTGGATACTAGCATATTCACGGCAACAGTATAGCAGCAAAAATATGCTGTATAATTTAACACAACTAAGGAAACTTTTTAAAACTCCTGGGCGTTATTTGGAGCGTGCAAACCACTCCCAAAATATTTCTCTTACATCTTATTATCAACATTATTTTGATA
>OX421448.1:14055779-14073279 GCA_949126865.1 Montipora capitata | reverse complement strand
ATATGTTACTAGTTAAAGACATCTAGACATTGGTCGAATGGCTTTTGGGAAGCCTTTGGTCTCACACCCTTAAATCCAAACATGTTGCATTAATTTGGCTACCTCGTTTAACACTGTGCAACATCACCCAACAATGTTGGATGATATTGGATTGTTTGGCCAAGTCTCTATTTACACTGTGAATCAACATTCTTCATTCCCTTCAACTTACTGGACAGCGAACCTGCAAAATAATATTATTCTAAATCATTAAAACCCTGAAAATAGACAAGAACTCATTAAAATACCTCTGGTCCTTTGACAGAATTTCCATAATCCTTAATGTTATCCAAGCATTTTTGTATTATTGGCATTACTTTTGTCTCTAAATTAGAATAATCTTTAAGCAGCTCGCCAGTTCTCTGTATTCTACGTTCATCCATTTTCTGAAGGTCCTGTGTTGAAAAACATTAAAGGGTTACTGTGCATACAGTACGACAAACTAATAAAGGGGTGATGGAGAATGTATGAAATTCATACATTGAAGCTGCAAATCAAAAACGATTTTCTAAGTGGAAGATTGCCAAAGACGATTTAACCCATTTCTTCCTTATCAGTGACAATTACAGATTTTACCCTTTCCAATGCCAGACGATTTTGCTTGTCAATAGGGATTTGTTCAGGGGCAAAAGTGTTAATGGGGGTGACATGTATTACTTGGTACCTAGTAAGCTCTTCACAATTTATTATTGAAATCATGTTCTTACAGTGAAAAGTGGTTGGAGAGCCAAACAAGCAAATTATTGTCTGTTTACAAAGCATGGTAGAGTTGAAGACAAAACCTTTGATGACAAATCAAGCCAGTGGTGACAGCACAATGCGACTACTTGGTACCTGTGCATGTGAATCCAATGTCTTAAGCCACTGGACCATGTTGTATCATATCCATAGAATTTCAAGACAAGAAAACTGGAAGTTACAAGTAGGTGTAACTTCGCTCTTTTGATGGGAAGGTGGACAACTGGATTATGAATACAAGTGACACTTATACATATGTACATGTAGGATTTTACTCTGTCTAATGCCAGATGATTACGTACTTTTACTGATAAAATAATGGAGGCCATTTCAGGAGTGAAGGGGTTAACAAAATCTATGTTTGCTCAAAAACTCATATGTCCCCTTTCACCCATTCCCTCACTGGAGTGACAAATACTCTGTCTAATAGCAGACAAGTTACTCATCAATGGAGGCCAGTTCAACAGCGAAAGGGTTACATTACATGACTAATGTACACACATGTTGACTGGGCTATCATGTAAACCCATATTTTAAAAAAGCAGTGCATGAATAATAGCATCTGCTTTTCTTACATCGAATACTGCTGGCATCTCGTTGCTGTAATGTAAGGCTTGTTTACTGTTTGTTTGTTCAAGTTGATTTCTATACTCATCTCTGGCTCTTTCCAATGCCTGACCTTTTTCCACTGATACAGTTTTGAACTAAGAAAATAATAAAGATTAAGATTAAATAATCAATTTGAGTGTTTTTTTTTTATATCAAAAGACACTATAGCCCTTGTACAAAAACTATGTGAAAGAAAAATTACAATGTTGTTTAGGAGATTGTGGCTACATGTAGAAGAGGAAGAGTTTTTAGGAAAATGCCCCTATCAGGCAACAAAAATTTAAAATGATTGGAACAAACGCTGAGACCTTCCTGTTAACTCTAGTTGAATAGCTCATTGAAATGATGTGCACTTTAAATGAAATTTAATGTTCTGGGACTTGTAATTTTGTGTCAATTTTGTTTGAAAGGTCACTGATGAAGTTTTGAGTTGGGTACCACAGTGTGCCACAGAAAACACAAACCAATTCTTTCCATTTCTACACATAAGGCTTCACACTTCTGTTAATTGTCATCAAGCGGACAGAGTTTGGTGCGCCTAACAATAATTGTTAATAAAGCTCTTTTTATGCCAAAAAAAAAAATTAAAAAGAGAAAATGAAATCTAACAGAGGTGAACTCTTAAGCAAGAACAATCTGAGAATCAGTAATTTTGCTTAATACTGCAGTAAGACAAATTAAAAGATAAACGTAAGACTTGCAGAGGTACACTATAAATCAAAGACTCTGAAATGGTAATGTATATTTCCTTCGGAAAAAATGCAAAAAAATCTAATTAAGGGTACAGTTCACTTCTATATTACAGGATGTGGAGGAGGAGGAGGGAATAATTAACTAAGGTATTTCACACACAGCTGACATAATCAGGCAGAAGTGTATTTTTTGTTTGTCATTGTGTTAAATCTTACATCTTATCTTGTTAATTTCAAGTTTACCTTTTCGATCACCAGTCTTGAATTAGCCATGTCCTGATCAGCTTTTTGAAAAGCTTGTAAGGCAGTGTCAGCTTCTTCACTTGCCTTCATAAATGCCTTTTTGCTCTTCAAAAAACATAATCCAGAGAAACACAAATTTTTAGGAAGTGTCAAATATCTGTAAATAATTTTGTCACTTCTTGAAAGCTTAAGAGGCAAAATAATGTAATGTGGATGGAACCTGCGCATCAGTACTGAATCGTAAAATAATAAATTTATCAATGATAGCTCTTTTCCCACATTATTCACTGAAAGCTACAATCCGGGTCAAAACACTTCGGGACACTGGTCAAATTTTGGGCGAAAAGTAGAGAATTTACTGTACATGCTTCCATTGTTATATGAGCAACGTTTGTTCTTCTTTCGCTGCCTTTTTTGCGCCCCCCTTTCCCCCAGACAATGTTGAAACATGCCAGCGATTGATGAACGGATCTTGATTTTGGAGACTGTGAAAAATCAACATTGTATTGGGGGGAGGGGAAAAAGCATGAATTGTCCCGACAGTTTTGACCAGGATTGTCTGAGAAAAGAATTTCTTGATAATTGGTCTCAAGCCTGGCCAGGTTCATTGAATGTCATTAGAGAATTGTCTCTGATAGTAAAACAATATACTGCAGCGGTGTAGAGGTAGTGTGAGCAAGGATTGTCAAAACGGTGGGTTGCGTTACCGTGAGCAGTCAACAGTTCTCGGCCACATTTCTCGGCTATTTAAAGGAAGATATTTAGGTTTAGAAATGACTTTTAAAAAAAGACTCTTTAATAACCCTTTCTGTTCTATTCATACAAGCGCTTTTTGGCTTTAAACGATCACCGGGTGGGTATTTTTCAACATTTCTCACCCTAAAAACAGCAAAAGATCAAATTAGATGTTTAGCTTAATATTCTTTTCAAATAGCTGAGAAATGTTGAAAAATGCATTAAGCGTTTTCTTGCTCAGAAACGAACGCCAATTAAAGATCAACGAAAGTGTGTATAACACAACACGCCATATATTCTGGTAGCTACATCAAAAGCACAACCAGAAAATGTGTTTTTAGGAGTGAGAAATGTGAGTGAGAACTGTTGCCGTTGCCAACAACGGCTTGGGTCACGCAACAGACAATGCGGTTTTGTATGACACTGATTGAGTGTCAGCAAGATGACGCGCAGAAATTTGGCGAAGCAAAATCTACAGAGGCATGAATGTGGCTTTTTCCTTTGAACTATTCTATTGTCTACGCGATTTGCTGTCCTTCAACTTGTGAGGAATCGAACTCTGCTTAGCAAAGTCAAATGATTCTGCAGCTCGAAAAAGCGGCCGCTAACTGTGCGGAGTCTGGTAACGAGTCTCCTGAAAATGTTCTTCGCTGGTTCTTAAGTTGCCATAAAACAGACTTTACTACAATAAAACAATTTTTAACGCAGTGTTACAAATTGTTTACTATTTTGAGGACATATATGATACGGTCTCCAGTTTTATTCGATGAAACTCAGTTTCAGACAATCCGGGTCAAAACACTTCGGGACACTTGTCAAATTTTGGGCGAAAACTAGAGAATTTACTGTACATGCTTCCATCGTTAAATGAGCAACGTTTGTTCTTCTTTCGCTGCCTTTTTTGCGCCCCCCTTCCCCCCAGACAATGTCAAAACATGCCAGCGATCGATGAACGGATCTTGATTTTGGAGACCGTGAAAAATCAACATTGTATTGGGGGGAGGGGAAAAAGCACGAATTGTCCCGACAATTTTGACCAGGATTGTAGGTATCTTTCTAAACTTTCCTTCTTGTATTGATTCCAAAATAATATTTCTACTTTTTGATAGCCTGCCAGTGAGATGTATATAATAATATTACTGTAATCACATGTACAATGGTAATCATTATTGTCTGTGGTGTAGGTGACAATAATAATTTATTGTGGTCTTATGTTGAGAAAGGTACAGCATTTAGAGATTGCTCTACATGAAGGAAAGGAATAAAATCAGCAGGTGTCAACTTACTGCATCTAATGACTTCATTGACTGCTCTAAAGTTTCTTGAACTTTTTTCCCCTCATTGAGGTGCTAACAGAGTCAAAGCAGATATTGAAATTACAAGTATATCATTTATTTCAGAATCCAATTATGTAACACCAGAATTTGAATAATTGAGCAAGCTGCAAAATTATTTTGTCCTCTAAACGGAGTCGAGAAAACTGTATGGGCAGAGGGTTCTTTAGCTCAAGACTCTCTCAAGAATCATTTCTAAATTTTGAAACATTTTTACAAGACTCCACGAGGTTGTCTTGGAATCCTATGGATGGCCATTTAATATGAGATGACAGGGTTTGGGAGGGCCTGTTTATGGCTATTCTTGCATGATCACTCTTTAGTCTCCAAGCGAGTTCAAGTAAGTTGATGTAGTTTTACATTGAGAAACAACAAGAAGTACAATACATGTGAAAATTATTATTAAAAATATCAAAATCATCTTGCTAGGTTGCCATCAATAATATTATCTTTACATGTATTACTAATTGAATGGAAGACTCTAGCCATCCCTGCAGAGTCCCCCCTAGGGGGAGACTAGAGCTACCACTCTAACTTGGACCACCTCTTTTAAGTTACCTCCTTATATAGAATTACAGTCGTCTCTTCCATCACAACCCAGTGACAAAGATTAAGAAAAACTGTCTTACCTTCCTTCTCTCAGTCTTTAATTCATTGTGTAATACATGTAATTCCTTGTAGACTTTATCCATCAAACTCTCTGCTATTAACTCATGCTGACCTGCCAAGTCATCAGTCTCTTTTACAACACCAGTAAATGCCTTTTGGAATGAGAATCTGAAAGTGTTAAGAGATCACGAGAGTCAAGAACAGACAACAAAATCCAAACAAAGAGTAGTTAACCCATTTGCTTCTGAGGTGCCCCAGGATGTCCCAGTTGAGGAGTAAAATCTGTCAAGTCTGACTCCCTGGAGTCAATAGGTTAAGCTCTGTTACAAATCATTAATAATCTGTTTTATATTGTATCCAGCCATGTTGACCACTAAGACAGTAATTTTGACAAATGCCCAACCGTTGGTGCATGTATGATTTTTCATGGCTCTTTCAAAATATGCGATGTTTTCATATCAAGTATCATCTAGAAGACTGTTGGTTTAGGTTCCTCTTCCTTCCACCTCTATCAGCTCTCTCTGTTCCCCATACTTGGCTGCCATGAGAAGATTCTTGACATCACTTCCTCAATTGTTTTTGTGGGAAACGCCTGCAGGACTTAATCTACTGCATGTCAAATAAAAATTATTGTTCTTAAAAAATTAATACGCATGGATCTATATGTACACTCTATGTGTACTATTTTCCATTACTGCGCAAACAGTTGGTTTCTCCTACACTTCCCGAGAGAGGAACCACTGCAAGCAACCGTTTGATTTTCCATCGAGCAAGTGGAAAGTATGTCACACCCCACATGATGCATCAATTTTGACACCATTTTGTCTTTTTTTGTGGGAAATCGCTACACACAACAGGCTCTCCCAAATGCAGCAGTTATGTAGCTGAATGCACACACAAACGCCAAAATTTAACTTTGACGCTAGACAGCAGCTCACTCAAAGAAACTGACAGTTGCTGGCAGTGGTTTCTCTCTCGGGAAGCATAGGAAAAAACCAACTGCATGCAGGGTCATTTTCCATGGGATCTGTTTAAGAAGAATCAAGCGGTCATTCCCAATTCACCCAGGCTTTTGATAGGGAATGGAATCTTACTGCAGTTTTACTGGCTCAACTGCAAATTAATGCTGGGACCTTAAACACCCAGCTCCTTTAAGAATTACTGTACAGGTCTACTTTGATCCAGCATTTATGTGTGGTCAGCACCTTATTATTAGTGTCCAAGGTTTTATCACAAAAATGAATGGTAAATGAAGGTCAACTTTAAGTCAGTGTTGTTATTTTTTCTTGGAGGTCCTTATGATACTTATTCCACTAAGTTGTCAACCTGTTTACTTCCTTCTTAATACTAAAGATTTCAAGGCAGTGAGTGTGTTATCCTGATTTCTCCAGACAGATTGCTGGTAGCAAAAAATGAAATACTTACACTTTTTCGTCTTCATCCTTTTTCTTCGGAAGATACGATCTCACTAATCTCCTGCAAAACAACAAAATGGAGAAATGAGACAATGATTTTATCAGCAACAATGTATTCTGAACAAAATCTACATTTAAGTTTTTTATAAGGAATTTAAAACCAGATAGAATACCCAGTGACCTACATGTACACTGTACCTGGTGAATGCAAAAAACTTTATTAGTTCAGGGATTTCAAAAGAAATTTTAGTTGGCGGCAAAACTAGAGGAGTGGGTGGAGGTCTGCTTTCCGAGGGCCAAAGCCATGAGCTTGTAGGAAGTCTGGGGGTGTCCTCCCATGGAAAAAATTTGAAATTTGCGCCTCATAGAATGCATTTCCTGCATTCTGGAGCACAAATTTGGGTATCTGAACAGAACACTAACGTCATTAAATTTTCACTCTTTTATTCACAGAGAGTACATGAATACATGTACTCTTTTTTAAAAAAATTCAGTAAACAGCGAAAGATTTGTTGGGAAATAGCGTGAAACAGCCCCTTTAAGGCTCCTTTGCATTCTATACAGCTGAATGCCATGTATTTAATTCGTCATGACCGAAAAGACCTTTTGCGGATGTCATCACACTTCAAATGTAGTTAACAAATAAGGCAGGGGTAAGTTCCAACAAAAAGAAGGTGGCAAGTTCATGTGCAACAGACAACGAGTTTCACCAGCCACTGGCTCTTATTGAAAACCATTTAGTTAGACGTCCTTGCACATCAGGCCTCAGTTTTTCAAAAGGTGGATAATGCTATTCACCAGGGAAATTACTATCCAGTGGATAAACACTAGCAAAACCAATTGAGTTATCCAGTGGATAGTGATTTATCCGGTGTATAGCGCTACCCGCCCTTCGAACAACAGGGACGAGCAGTTTTAGGGTTATTCCCAAAAGGGCCAGCCTCAGAAGTGGTGGCTTATCATCACCTGGTGGGGCCAGTGTGAACATATCATTCACATGGTCTTGCACAATAACTGAGGAGAAAGTGCTGCCTTCGTAATTACATCCACAAAACTAATTGTTAGACTTTCAAGTCTTCTCAGATAAGGACTATAAACTGCAGGCCCCATCTCACAAGTCAACCCTTCTTCATAAACTCTGTGGGACATTAATTTAAAGATCCCACACACTATTCAAAAAGAGTAGGGCATGGAGTTCCCCGTCCAATGGTCTGGTCTTTCTTTCAGCAATGTGGTCAGCTTGGCATAATATTGGGTTCTTTCAGAAAAATTCCGCACCTCCATGACGGATGGGATTCTGGAAATTGGCACAGGAGGGGGGGGGGGGGATAGGGGGAAAGGGGGAAAGGGGGGTGTGTGGATTTTTTCTGGAATAACCCTTTCTGAATGGACTGCCGATTGATGAGACCACACAACAACAAAACAAACAGTAGTCAAATTGAAGGAGTCCAAGTGCTGAAACTGTTTAACCTGGTAAACCAAATTTTTGTGTTTGCAATACCATGGTTTCTTTAGAAACTAAACCCTTCATTTGTCTCTTTAAAAATTCACTCTACATAATATCACTGATGTTCTACTGTATGAAAAGTACATATAATAATTTGATATCCCGACTCTACAAAAACAAATAAGACCACAAATTAAATTACATTTTCCTCAAAGCATTTCAGTTTTCTAAGTTGTTCTTAAAATAGGTACAATGCATGTATGAAGTTTACCAAAAAAATATACAACTCATGACAAGGAAATCTGTTATGTCACAAGCTATAGCCTGTATAGGTTCAACAAATAAATTTCAATTCCTTATGGAGTGAGATTCATACTCAGGCTACTACAGTATAGAAACCTAACAGTGAACAAAAAACTCCAACATTAAAGATAATTTAAGATAATTTTGCAAGAGGAAATAATATTATCTGCGCAAATTCTTTCATAGAAACTTAAATCCTAAACTGTGTGGCCAGTTTAAGAAATGTTTCATGATGAAGGGAAATATGAAACAACCATAACTCTGATAAAAACTTTATAGCAAAAATAACGGAATTGACTTGAAACCTATTGCTTGTCATTAATTATTCGTTATTCGTCGGTACAGTATGTTGTAGGCTCACACATTAATTTTCTGAAAACATGAAATCTTGAAACACCTACACATTTTGTTTCACAACGTGTTTGCAAAACGATAACTTTATCAAAGGACAGTTGATTAAAATTACAACAGACTGAAGTTAGAAAGTGAAATATGATCGTTTCGAGGATTAAATATTATGACATTCGTAACTACATTTTCGTATAATGGTGCATTGCAGAATGTTCGTGTACAACATATGGCGTGCTTGATGCTAAGAAATCGAATACACTTTATGAAATAGCGTATGACAAATAAAACGTTTCTCACAGACACTTAACTAAATCACAGGAATACAAGCACCTCGGAAAACTTACTTAATTAACCTTAAATAATAGCAGCATGACTGATCAACATCAGCTGTGTAGTAGAAAACATGCCGACATCCACATTTACACTCATAAGAAAATTTCAAGTTAAGACTAAAGCTGAACTCTCTTCCAGCCTAATCGCACACAGGCCATGAATTGCTGAAGGAAATTAAATACGCACCTGCTGGATTCCACAGCAACGCTCTTTTCGATTCCGTTTGAAGATTTTAAAAAAACTTTTTCATGAGCATTTTTACGTACCTTAAATCCTTCGCATATCTTGTCTCGATTTCGCATCTTTCTTTCACGAACTTGGACACCTTTTCGACGTAATCGATTCCAGCATTTGTATGGTTAGCTATGAGATCAAACTGGTCCTAAAGGGAAGAGGAAAATTATGAGAACTTTTAACCTCTCTGAATATCGTGCAATAAGATGTTGTAAGTCATGATCAGAAAACACGCTGCGATTGAATCAAGAGAGCAGTCTAGCTTTTTGATCACTTACCCAAAGCTCTTTGCCCCAAGTCATTTTAACAAACAAAACACAACTTTTATCAGAACATTAAAGACAACAATAGATCTAGAAACAAGGCCAAATACCCCTCCACATCGTAATGAAATCTTACTACTTTTCCTGTATGTCAAAATTCGAAGGCACTTCATTTACATTTGAAACACCGGAGGTACAAGAATGTGCGGGCTCATACTAACAGGGGGTAGGGCCGGATCCCCGGAAAAATTGTTCCCCTTAGCTTATTTTTCATTCATGAGACACAATGTTCTTTTGCGGGAACTATGACGTGTCATCAGAAAATAATAGTTAAAAAATCGATAGAGATTACTTGATTTTCTCGATACCATGTACGTGAGTAGCTGTTGTGGTTTTCCTTCCGGTGAGTGTGCCGGAAGTGAACTTTTGCGCTAATATCGCCGAGATCTTTCGCGCATGGATATAAGCTGTGCTCGCATTAAATTCGTATTTTTTCAGTTTTCATTCATTGAAAAGAGTGTTTAATTTAATAACAGATGCTACATGGGAAAAAGATACCGATATGAAAGCCCGATGAACGTAAATTAATTATTTTAATTTAATTATTTTATTTTTTCATTACAGTTTGCCTTTACAGAGAGTCAAAGACTCGAGAGAGTTCTAACAGTAAATAGGAAAACAAATGTAATTTTTGTTGCTTACAGCGGGCGATGACACATTTCAGGTAAACAATCGCGGGGTCTTCGTTTTCCAGGCCTTTATATAAAAGAGGGTGAACCGGGACATTTCTTCCTCAAGCATAAATTATCACATTGCCTGGGAAAATAACGATGGGATATAAAAATCAATTACGTCAGTGAGAGCTTTGAATAAACAAATTAACATTAGCTTGTATCCTCCTATATTCTAATGACAACATATTTACAGTAACTTTATTAAAGTACTCATCTCGTCTAAATCTCAACCCCAGAGCCGTAGTTACTAAAACAAGGAATGACCTACAATGATCTACAATGACCTACAATGATCTACAATGGCCTACAGTGATCTACAATGACCTACAATGAGCTACAATGATTTACAATGACCTACAATGAGGCCCGGGGTAGGGGAATTTCTGGGTGGGGATGTGCCGCTGGCACCCTGGAACCCTTAGCCTATACCAGAGCTAGTTTCAGTTTCAGCTCATTTTGCTACCCTATACTAGAGTAAACTCTGCAAATCACTCCTATCCTAGAGTAGCTGTTTTCCAGAAACTGAGGTCACTAGCACAGTTTAAAACAAACCCAAAACATTATACCACAATCAGGATTTATTTATACTTATCCAGCAATGCCAAGCACGTACATACGCATTATCAAGACAATAAATTGTTTAATTTTAACCAGTATTAAGACCACCGATTTCCGTCTGAATCCCGATTTTCAACAGTTAATAATATCAAGTAGCGTTTTATGATAGTCATCTATCAACGCTGTCAGGAGGCTGAGTCGTGAAAATTTAAACTTGCCGATTTCATTTTTGTAAATTTTTGAGTAGCAATTCCTGGTTTCCTTAGTCTAGATAAATTCTTCACCCAACTGGTCAGTTTCGTGAAAAATGATACCCTATTTTAGACCCAATTTATATACCCTATGCTAGCGTAAACTGCTTGAAAACCATACCCCCCCCCCCCCCCCCCCGGGCAATGAGGTACATTATAAGATAAATTAGCTAATAACCTACAATGAGCTACAATGACCTACAATGTCATCAGCTATAATGGCCTACTTAAATGGCTTACAATCAAAGAGAAAGACAAAAGAGGATCAGGGTGCAGAGTTTGGTGAGCAGAAAACATCCATTGTGCATTGTCACGCAACGCTTTTAGTCTATTGCATGACAGCCCAAATGACGACAGCAATTACGCACGTGGCCTTGAAGGCAGAAACAAACAGCGAAAAGACCCTTGCATGGTTTTCCTTTGTTTGAAAGCTAAAATGAAAATGTACAAAAATTAATATCAAGGCTTCCCTTGCATGGCAACGATAAAATCTTAATTAGAGCAGGAAAAATGGAGAGAAGATTATATAAATAAGTTATTCTTCCCACAATGTTTTCTTTGGTTCAGAGTGCACAATGAAAAGTTTCAACTTGCTCAGCAACGAGGTTTTTTGATTGGTTAACCTTTGTACTGCAAACATACTGCAAATTATCTTTTATTTTAGCTCATATTGCACATTATCTAATTTTAGCTCATAATGTACCTCATTGTAGGTCATTGTAGATCATTGTAGCTCATTGCAGGTCATTGTAGCTTATTATATTGTAGGTCATTCCTTGTTTTAGTAACTACGCCCCAGGTGTTTTCTCGTTGGTTTTTGTTAAGAACAATAAAAAGCATCTCTGATTGGTTTATTCATGTTAGCAAGAAGAGTGCGCAGGACCCGTAAGGTTCAAATAGTCAATTTTTGGCTATAAGAACCCTACGGTGCAAGCCCTTCTACAGAGATTTAACTTTCTGTCAAATTAGTTTAACTAAACCCACTTGCTCACACTTGGTTATTTTAATGTACTAGACAAACTTCATTTTTTACAACAGATCCTGTTTTGGGAGCTTGGCCAACCAGAGAATTGGCCGACTATCAGAAGTGACTATGTGGGAGGTTACATGTTCAACTCTGGCAGGACCAACACTCAGGGTCTTATAATAACTGAGAAGAAAGCACTTCCTTTGAAACTATAGTGCAGACATTATTCCAAGTCGTCTCAGATAAGGACTGTAACCTACATTCCCCATTTCACAGCATTTGCTACATATAGAAGTCAATTTTGTGTGGGACATTAACGAACCCAGTTGCTGAAAAGTGGAAATGTAGTCCTCGTGTTATTTCCTGGCTTTTTTCTGGGTTGGGCCCATTTTTTGTTTCCTTAAATTGATTGTCAGTTGCATGACAAGTATTAAAGCCAGTGTTCTCCGAACAAATTTGTAAAACTAGTCATGAAAAACTGAGGAGATCAGTGGTCAATTAGTGTTCTTTACTTCATTTCACTGACAGGCTCTTATTAACCAATTAAGGTTGACCTTGTACCCTTCATGCAAAGTGAACTGTTTGCACTAGATCTTAGTACAAAGCTAACACACTCTAAAACGTACACACACTACAAAGGCATGTGTTCATGGCTGGCTGGGAATGCCTTCTTGCAGCTGCTCTCCGATTTCTTCTCCACCTCCACCATTTGCACTTGCAATGTGGGACCTGTTCAGCCGTCATTCATCCCTGAAGTGGCCCCCATCGTGTGACGTTAGTAAGTTTTTTAAGGTCTTCTTTGACAAGGGTCGACCATGTTTTGCAGATTTGCTCTGATGAAAGGCTAATGCTCAAGATGTCAGCTCTCAAATCTTTCTTACAGTGGTTAATTTACCCACATAAACTCATACAAGAAAACCAAATTGTTTTGTTTCACTTCCCACTGATGCAGCACCACAGTTTCTTTAAAAAATTACCCCTTTACAGGTTTTGCAAGACTTGGCATGACTGGGGTTTTTCACATTTGTTTATTCACCTGAACCAATGTTTTTGTTGTCAAACTGGCTGATTAATCATTACCCATTATTACTTGCAAATCTTATTTTCCCACTTTTTTGCATGCACTTTTCAAAGAGTTGGTATGACATTTTGTGGACTTTCTGTTTTCCCTCCAGTCCCACTTTTCTCTCTTTAATTAGGAAGTGTTTGAAAATTATGACGGTAAGAATTAAAACATAAAATAAATCTCCAAAGAAAGCATCATTTTTTATTTGCTCTAATTACATACTAAAAATTAAGGAAGCCTAAACCAGTTTCAACAATTTCTAGAAACTGTACTATTTACAAGGATTGAATCTACACAACTGTTTCTCATAACTGCAATATTAGAGAGCTTTACACTAGGACGACGAGGAGAACAAGTACGAGATTTGACTGCCCGTTTTTAGCGGAAATACTTGGAAAAGTTATAACCCAGATGACTAATCTTGCTCTTAGTTAGCAGTATAGGTTGCTCAGTTATTCTTATTGCTGGTAAATGAGCCTTTTTGCTGATCAAAAAATGCAAAACTGCTATGACGTTGTTGAATTGTTTTGACACGACAACATTTTTGCAAAACCTCGTACTAAAATGATGGTGGTATCACGTTTTTCCCACCAAAATGACGCTGGTTTGCACATGCTCACTGTTGTTCTATGAGAAAATCTCCCACTCGTAATCGTTCTCGTCCTAGAATCTAAAGCTCTCTATAAATAAATAAATAAATTGTAGCACCATACGAAACAACTACTATTGCTTAAACCATTGACCCCTGGGAGTGAGACTGTCTAATGCCAGATGATTTTACGGATCAACTGTGGACGTCGTAGGGCACCTGAGGGGTCAATGGGTTAACAAGAGGCACTAATCTCTAAGACATAATAGGTTGCCATAGCAACAGAAAACCATCTTAAAAACACCCTAAACCCTGGACTGGTCATGAACAAAAATGCCTGTTTTTCAAATTGCAAGAACTCCCTATGTGAACCATTCTGGCATGGGAGAATAATACAGTGTTTGCTTGGTGGGCAAGGGGAGAGAGGGGAAATGTATGTCTGCATGTTTTTCTTTTTCACAAATGCTATGTGCCTTTTGTTTTCTTCAATATTTCAAGCAGATTACTTTCTTCACCCCTTTGTTTAAAATACGATTGATTAACAAGCATCATTTCTGTAAATATTAATGTACATATTTTTATTTCTGAAAGCTGTAACTCTTCTTTGGCTAATACACAGCTTCAAACAACACCAGCTTTTTGAAATTGTTTACTGGGCTGGCATGGTGACAAAAATGGTCTTGAATCTTGATCATAGTGTGACCTTCTTCTTTTACCGTGAGAGTTTGCAATTTTGATATGGTCTTGGAAATATACGTAGAACGTGTTGTTCAGGAAAGCAAACAGTGTCATCACTCATCTTGGACATTAAATAACTCACTTTGGACACTCAAGTCTTCTGGGGAATTCCAATAACTTTACACCTTTCTATCAATAAAAAAACACCGTAAATGAAATGAAGCATGGTGTTTCTGACAAATTCTTTACTGTTCCAGTGCTCGAAATTGGCAGTTGTCTGGTCATCACAGATGACCACAAAGTTTACTGGGCAACTAGTTTTTGATAAAATGAAAAGCTTGGTTGCCCAAAGAAAAAACAATTGGCAACCCAGCCAAAAATAGAAAATGAATTACATAAGCAGCACTTGACTCACTTGTTGCTTTTCTGTTGTCGATGTCCAATAGTAGTGTGACTTTAACAATAATTAATTTGTCATAGCTGAGCATTTTCCTGTGTTTTGAATATCTGTAGCTTTTTGCAAAACATTGTCAGATAGGAAAATGTATGGGATGGAGATCGAAGACTCCATTTTGAAAATGCTGAACCTTAAACCCAGACTTCCACAAAAAACCACAGGTGCACACTTAGAACTATGGGATACTCAAACTCCAACATCATGTGATAGCATCTCAGCACGACATGCAATCACCTGACATGCAATTAATCGTATGGGGTTTCCTAATGTGCAACCAAGCATTTACCAAGGTAACCAAATTTACAAGTTTAGTTGCCTGGCTTTTGAAACAGGAACAACCTGGAATTTTTTTTAATTTTGAGCTCTGCTGTTCCTGTAAACCCTTTCCTAGATGAGAGTGATACTTAAAGATTTTACTCTTGCTAACCCCAGATAATTTTAATTGCCGATAGCAGGAGCCTATCACCCGGAGCGTGCAACTTACCTATATTCGTGCAACGGCGTTTTCACAAGTAAGGTTATTTTTAGATACGCCTTTCCCGCGAATTAGTTTTCAAAAGCCAATCAGAAGCGGTGCATAATTAATAATAAACTGTTATTAATTATGCACCGCTTCTGATTGGCTTTTGAAAACTAATTCGCGGGAAAGGCGTATCTAAAAATAACTTTACTTGTGAAAACGCCGTTTCACAGACGCTGTATGGAAGTTGCATGCTCCGGGTGATGGGCTCCTGCCGATAGGGAGTGCTGTAGGCGTGAATGGATTTAATGTCGTACAAATATTTTACGACAGTCGTTCTAAAGGAAGTCAAGCTAAGAAACACTATTCTTCTGAGTAACAACCCACTTTTTTAGCGCCTTTATTCCCTCTGCTGTGAGTTTACAATACTTTTCCACAAAGTCACCAGGAAGTGGATTATTAAAACCAACAGCTTCACTAGCCTTAAGTGCACCATGGCCATCGAAATTGACAAAGCACAAACGAACAGTTAGCTCTTCTAGTGGTCTGAGAAATGAGGGGCCACCAGGCATTAAGGCAACAGAGACCTCCTCAAATAGAGTATCACACATCTGCTGTGCAGTGGTTATTCCACGCTTAGCCAAAGCACATCTGATGACCTCAAAATCAGGAAACATGTAAAAGCCTCCAAGTGGTTTGACAGCCTTAACTCCGACTTCAGCAAGGTGGCTATGACAGTAATCAGCTACCGCTTCCAGAATACGTTGCAAGTGGAAAGTAAAAGCTTTGGTCTCTTCTAATGCACTCAAGTATGTCACCGCCGCATACTGCATAGGTGCAGCTGCACATGTATGGGTGTTGCTCGCAGCGTTTGTGACAGCATTCAACAATGATCTTAATGCTGGAGGGTATGCATGGTAGCCTACCCGCCATCCCCCTGCACTTGCCCACTTGGACAGGCCTGTGCTCAAAATGGTGCCTTCTGGATAACACTTGGCCAGTGAGCAATGGTAACCTGAGAATGTCAAACGGCCATAGATCTCATCAGATAACACAATGACTTTGTGATTTCTGAGGACTGCTACCAAATCTTTCCAATGACCCTCGGAGTAAACTGTCCCCGTGGGGTTGTCGGGGTTCGCCAAAATTAGAAGTTTGTTTTTGGCGGATGATTTTTTAAGAGCGCGATCCAGGATATCCGGCGTTAATCTCCACTCATGGCGATACTCGGTTGAGATAACAATGGGCTCATGGCCAGCTAGTCGAGCTTGTGGTCGGTACGTAATCCAAGAAGGTGACAAAACAAAAACGTCACCATTAAAAATCCTAAGAAGTAGAAAGATCAATTGTTTGCTACCGGGTCCAACAATTATATTTCCTGGTTCCAAATCAAGAGCATCAAACTCGCGATGAAATTCGCAGATGGCTTTTCTGAGCTCCAAAATTCCGGCCACAGGCAAGTAAGCTGTTTTACAGGCGTTCAGGGCGAGACTCTCGAGAGCTGACTCCAAGACTGTGAATGGCGATTGCCCGAAAGCCAGATGGTATACAGTCCTCCCTGATCCTAAGAGTTCTTTGATTTTTTCGTTCAACATTAAGTTAGCAGCAGGAGCATGACCCAAAAGATCCAAGCGGATTAGTTCTTGAGAAGCCATCCGGGTGGAGTTAGTCTCCTTCGCCAGCCACTCGGGCCGGAGTCACGCAACGCTCCGGCCCGAGCGGCTGCGAAGGAGACTAGGGTGCAGTGACCTCTTCTTAGCTGGGAACGCTGGAAACGGAAAATGACGCGCGACTAGTATCCAAGCTCCTATTTTTCGACCGCGCTAGGAGCGAAGGATCTGCAAAGCGATCCGTTCCTTTCTGATTGGATTAAAATACAAGAGAATCGGTAGAATACGAGTGATTGAAGTGATCGACAATTTAAGCAATTGTCGCTGATAATAAACACCTGAAAATTTCAGGTACTCTAACTATTATTAATTACAATTTAAAGAAACTAATAAGCTATATTAATGAATCACAGTACATGGTGTGTGTAGAAAAAGCTAATAAAAGATAAAGCTACAATCTTAAGACCTTGCTTTACGTTTTAACAGTTTCTTTGTCTCTTCAGAAAACAAGACTGAAGATGATGGCTTCAACAGGATTCAGTCAAACCGGGCAAACAGCTTCAACATTTGCTTCAACATTTTTTCGATTTTGTTGAATAGAACGATGTTGAACGATGTTGACTGCTGGGGTCACGTCAGCAAACCGGAAATTACTTCCATACAGTTCTTTATTTCATTGTGCATGCAGAATAAATTAACTATGTCTCCGCGCTATTGTTTTGTAGAACAATACGCATACTGAAGGGTATCGAATATATACATGACTAATTTGTACTTACTGGATG
>OX421448.1:14038279-14040779 GCA_949126865.1 Montipora capitata | reverse complement strand
AAAATAAGCTTTAGCACTGTTATATATTTTTTATTTCATAGGCACTTTAAAGAGTGGTTAATTCATTCATTGTTACAGTAGTTTTAAAGTGCTAAATATTATGCTAAAAAAATCACTTCCATTTGTGTGTTTGCTTAACATGTGACTGGCAAAATTGTCCTGTTTGATTTTTAGCCAAAGGCTGTTTACTTTGAGTGTAAGTTTTGGATTTACATTCAAAACTGACTGATCATCCTCAGAGGAAAGAAAAGAGGGGAGTCTCGGGTCAAAAATCATGACTTGAAAAAATAATGGGAAATTTATAATGGTTTGGGAGGAGCTGTGGAAATCTGACCTCCTGGAATTCCTTGTTGACACCCTGGCCTTATGAACTTATATGTATCTGGAAGCCTGGTTGACCTCTAGGGAAAATTTGACGTTGTTTACTCCCTAGCTTAAAATTTCGGTGTGTGAGTGCAGCTTATTATACATGTGTATATGCAAAACACAAGTTTAAAAGTTCAACGTTTTCAGTTTAAAATATTAATTAATTAATTAAATGATGTTCTGTTTTTGAATTCCCGATTAGTGAAAATAGGGATGATTGAAAGTGATCTCTGCACGTTTTGCCAAGCCTCTCAAGCAACAGTTAAAAATCTTTTTTTTCAGTGTGTTTATTCTACAATTTTTTGGAATGATTTTGGTTAATGCTAACTAAAAAAACAAAGGAAACTTGAATATGAAAGTATTATATTTGGGATATTAGATGAGAAATCTGACTTATTTAACTACCTCCTCATCTTAGGTAAACTTTATTTATGCAATAGTCGGAAGAAGAATTGTGTCCCTGTTTTTCACTATTTGAAGTTATAGTTCAAAGCAAATATAACACTGAAAAGCTTATAGCTGCCCAAGGCAAATCAAGCTTCAAAAGATTTCAGGTGAAATGGAAAGTTTTTATTGAATGAGTTATATCGCAAGACAATGAGTGCTATAGGTCGCTAAAGCATGAAGTTATGTTTATGTAAGAGTTGTGTGAGCAAACATACATGTACCAACTTGAAGGTGGTTTAACTTGAGTCGATATGTGTAAAGTTTAATAATATAGTTTTTTTTCTGGGCAGTAACACTAAACAAGTACAATGTCTTAAATTGTAGGTAATCTAAGTAGTGAATTTCTCACACATTGAATTACATTTGTCTGTGACATAACAATGCAACAGCATGTCATCAACAATTAAGACAATGATTGCAAAAGATGCTAATAAAAATAGCATGACATAGCCCCTTTTAAGGCTTTCTTTCAGGGAAAGAGAAATCAACACTGATATTAGTCAGAATTCAGGCATCTCTTTTGTTTTTTTCATGAACAAAACCTTGCTGATCCAAGGCTTGTGTTCTGTGCGAATGTTTCTCGACATGTTATTAGTAAAATTTGGGGTAATTTCCAAGGAAAAGTTGGTGGCAAGTTCACATGCAATAGTTGGCAAATTTCGCCAGCCGCCAGCTCTTATTGCAAACCCTGAATAATATGGTCATAGTAGCACTTAAGCCGTACCTTGTATGGAATCTTAACTCAAGTTGTTGTAAAGTAGGGAATGTGATGCAATTAAGTTTGAGACTATTATTTTTATGGCCATCCAGTTGTGAGTAGCACTGTGTCAAATATAGATTCTCACGTAAGTCGCACCAACATATGTAGTTAGTACTTGAAACTGATCCTCTTTTGTAAGCTTGGCCAACCTGTGACTTGGTTGACCATTGGAATACTGTGTGGGAGGTTGTATGTTCAACTCTGGTGTGACCAATACGCAGGGTTGTAAAATAAAGAGCTGCCTTTATAACTATAGCGTCTCAGATAAGGACTGTGAACTATATACCCCATTTAACAGAAGAAGTCAATTTGTGTAGGATGTTAACACGTTCACACCTCAAATTCCCTAGGACACTCTCCCCCCCTCCCCCACACCAATGACGAGTAAATTGTCCAGCATTAGACAGAGTAAATTCTATTAAGTGTCACTCTCAGGGGTCAATGGGTTGAAGAACCCAGTCAGTGCTTGAAAATATTTCAAGGAGGGGATGTAGTCCCTGGTGTTGTCGCCTGGCTTTAAACCAGGTGGGGGCATTGATTGACAGTTGTTTGACAAGCAGTAAACACTACGAGTGCTCTTCAGGTCTTCTTTGATGGTAGGATAGGAGACCAGGTTTTTCTTTTATTTCTTTATGAACTGAACCAATGTTTTGTTGCCACATTGGCTCTTTTATCACAACTTATTATTACCTTTGAGGCTTACTTTTATACTTTTTCTTTTGCATGTACTCTTTTTTAAGGAGGAGGTCTTACATTTGCTGGCCTTTCTGTTTTTCCTCCAGTCCCAAAGAAGTATATTCCTCTTTTCTCTCTTAGTAAGTGTTTGAAATGCAGGTAAGAATTAGAGCATCCAATGAAATTAATCTCCAAAGAGAGCATCATCCTTTATTTGTTCAAATTACATGTTTTTGGAAAAGATTTAAGGAG
>OX421448.1:14028279-14030779 GCA_949126865.1 Montipora capitata | reverse complement strand
CACTGATGACATCAAATCTTGTGAAACTAGAACAGAACTATACACACAAGATGGCAGTGAACACGATCGCTACTATGGCTATTTGAACAAAGGATATAAGCTAGACCATTACAAGAAACAAACTGTTTAACAATGAAAAAGAAAAAAACGTAATAGACAAAAAACTTATCTCCGTAGTCAATGGTACACTGAGCGGGAGGCTATTTGTTCGCGGTGAAAATGGTCCAAGCGTGGGCCATTTGTTCGCTGTGCAAATGTTTTTACTTTGTCTTCAGAAGATTCCAATATAGCGTCCATTTGTTTGTGGAGTTATTTTCTTTGTCGCTGTCATCTTTAGAGTAGTTCTCAATAAGGTACCCGCTGCTTATTAAAGAATTAGTGTTTTGACTTGTATCACTTTCAATAGTTGAGTCCATTTCAGTTACATTCGAGTATATTCTTGTTTCATTCAGTTCGCGGAACGACCCGTTCCGAAGCTGACGCTTACATCTTTTAGTGTGGGTCTACCGCGAAAAGCGTATGCCTTTCTTTGTATGTGCTTTGAGCGCCCCAAGAAGAAATCAATTAAGTTAACGCAATGGCGGTCTTCAGTAATCCAAACAACGCATCACAGAGCTCTTCATGATCTTGGAGTACGTGGTTTGCTTTAAATAACCAAAGTAAACAGCGCCACGTGGCTTCTATTGTGCATTACCCAATCAAAACACCGCCACGTTCTTTCTATTGTGCATTGCCCAATCAAACACGGCTACGTTTTTCTATTGTGCATTTTGCTGCACAGGAAAAAAAAAAAACGGAAATGAACCTCTTTTATAACTCGAGCCCCTACGGGGCCCGAGTAATAATGCCTTTTATTGACAGGCAAAACCATATGATTGAGCGTGATCATACCAAATATCATTTGTTTGCGCGATCAAGTTGTGGCGAAGTGTGCAGCCCATGACAGTATGTCGTTTGTGAGCATATTGCTTTTTGTTGTATTAAGCTTCTTCCTCGGAACGCTCAAACAACTCACTTATGCACACGCCGTTTGCGGTAGACCCACACTAAAAGATGCTGTTGAGCGATTGTTTTGGCCGGGGTTGGTCGGCAAACTGAAAGAAAGTTTATATGTTGAGAACAAATGTGTACTAAATGAACAAATATGTGAAAATCATGATATTAACTGCACTGAAAACCAAATGCCAAAGGAGAGAAGCACAGAACTGTGAAAGTTTCCTGAAGAAGAAAGTTCCTGATCTTAAAGTTAGTGCTAGCGGTATCGAGCTAGTCGCAGAGATGTACGCCTAGCCGGATGCATTTAGTTAAATTTCTTAAAAAGGTGAATTTTTCTGTCTATTTGTATTATCATGGCTTTTTGTTTTCTGCTGTTACTGAATCCCTTTGTATTTGGAGCTGTAACGCTATTTCATGTGCAATTACTTGTATCGTTTGCAATTATCCTCACTAGTGGTGTTGTTAGCATTTTTACTGGGTTGCCAAACCCAGTCGGAATCTCGGTTTCATTTCGTGGGTTTTATTGTTATTTTCCTTGTCGGGAAAAGTTAGAAGGAATCGAACACCACAAGTAGATCTGTGATCTCTGTTGTGTGTCTCACAGTGTTTACTGAAGTCGCATCTATTTAAAGTTTGCCTGTTTGTCTGGCAAGTAACATTCATTTTAAGACTCAACTCAGCAAAGGGAAAAACAAATTGGAAATGTGACAGTGAAAAATTATTTGAATGAAAGCTTGTTGTCTCTTTTGTGCTTTATTATTTACGGTCAAGGTTCTTTCGAAAAGGGTTTGATGTGAACTGTCAGAAATTTATTTAATTGCATATGCTTTGTGATTGTGTGTTTCGCTTGGTCGCACGCCAACTGAAATAGGAAGGGTTTCTTGCCTCTTATAGCAAATATGTTGCTTGTTTCAATAAATGTTTCGCTGGAAAATATTTCTGTGAAATTTCTAGCTTTTGTAAATTTATCATGTGTAATTTTCGAGCTTAGCAAATTTGCATACATGTGTTGAAATGTGATACGGGGAGAATTTTTGTGGTAACGCATAAGTCACGAAAATAAACTGGTCTGTTGGAAGCGTGCTTGAGTTTCAACAAAATGACCCCCAAAATCGGCAAAATATTGTGACGCTGATGAATAATAAAGTAGCTGCTATTACCAAAACGATGGAATTACCTGGTGATAAATAACCTTGTCTTGGAGAGTAAATTTTTGATTTTGCAGAAACAATTGTCACTGTGACCTCTGAGAGTGATCTTTGTGTTGAATTCGCACATTTCTTGTCAAAATTTATAACAATTGAAAGAAAAAGAAAACTAACAAAAACAAAAACCCGGTATCTTGGCATCATTTGACACAGGTGCTTCACTGTTTCGCGAGTAAACATGCCGCGGTAACTTGATCACTCTGCCCGCTGAATTCGATGTGCGATTTACTCGGTGCAGCCAAACTTGTACAATTACAACAAAACAACTAAAATCTCCCAAACTGTTTTTCGCTGAT
>OX421448.1:14015779-14018279 GCA_949126865.1 Montipora capitata | reverse complement strand
CGTCAAGTCTTTAATAGTTCAGTAAACCGCGCACTGATAGCTTAAAGTCGTTGATAAAATGATTTCAAGTTGGTTCGAAGTCGGACTTTTGGGCATGGTTCGGGAGATCAAGGACTTTTGCCCCCAGGTGATTCTATACCTTTAATTTGCGCTTACTTGGCTTGTGTTTAACATTAATCTAAAGTGATCTTAAGCTTAGCTTTATTGCTTATAGTCCTTATAACAAAATAAATCGTCAAAGTAAATAACGAGTTCATAGATCAAAACCTCTTGTTGGGTGTTTTTTGTTTTGTTTTCGATGCATTGCCAAAACCAATCTTCAGACAGCTGTTCAGAGCTTTCGTTTCGCAAATGTCCAACCAGCTAAGTTTGAGGGGACGAGAGACGTTTGGTAAGAGTTTGAGCATGATTATTTTTACTTCTCATGTACATCTCTTCTTGAAGATTTTAGATTATTTGAGGTAACTTAATTTAAAGGTCTGTAGCACTACTGTCCATTTCGCGTTCCCGAATTTGTGTGTATCAAATGGCCTTCGAAAATTAAATTTAAGATTTCACTCCTTTAGTCACTTGCAATTATAAATTGGGAGCTTGAAGATGCCTACGGAATTGGCGATATTTGTTTGCAATACGATGTACGTAATTTACCCAATTTAAAAAATTTATATTTTTGAGGGTGATGTAAACTTTGACAAAATTAATGCCTCATATGGAAGTGTTTTCGGTTGTAAAGTAATATGGCACAAGAGAATGGAGTCTTACCCCGGCAGATGTACATCGAAAAGGAGTTTTTTGCGTACGTGATTTATGAGTCATGTGGAGGTTAATGTTTTGACCGAAGATTGTGTCTGGTTTTAATTACATAGATGTCCAAATTATTGCAATATTGTTTCAAAATCTCTTTGTTCCTTTGCTGGTCACGTTGGCGTATTTTGTGGACTGTCCATGACAATAGCTTACATGTTGAAACGCCACATACCTGACTGAGTGTAAGTCATTAGATTCTTGCTTACAAATGCTTTTTAATAATTGTTGAGTTCTTAAAAATTTACTTGTGAAACATCGTTTGACATTTCTGACCCTGTCTCAGCTTTTTCTGTTATTCCTTGTGGGTTTCCAATTTTTTTTTTTTTTTAAATTTATGATAAGTTTATTTGAAAGAGAAAAAGCATTGTTTAAAATGCAAAATGCAGTGTTGAATGCGCTTCTAACTCTCTCTGAAGACTTAAACATTAATACTGACACACTTATAATAGCAGCTCTAGGCATAAGTTCAAACTGATTCAAAGTGAAACCACATAGAAATGGTACTTGGACAAATGAAACTCAAATCTGTTTTTCATGGTTACACAGGATCATTTATTGCTGCACAAAGCAACAACAGGGCATAATTTGTTAATGGTTATTGTGTTTATTCTGCTAAGCACCTTAAAAATTATTGTAAAGGTAACCCTTTAAATCCCAGTGGCCACTTATAGATTTTACTCTGTCTAATGCCAGATGATGTTACTTGGCAATGGGCACCCCCTCAGACCTTAAAAGGTTAATATGCAATAAACTCTGTTGTATCACTAATGTGATTGGTTAAGATAACCCATTGACTCCTAAACTGCCTCTTCCCCCCCCCCCCCCCCCCCCATTGATAGTAAAATCGTCTGGTGTTAGATGGAGTAAAAGCTATAAGTCTCCCTCCTAGCAGTCATTGGGTTAGTTTTTTAGTGGATGTTTTAGCGGAAGGGGGGAGGGAAGGGAGGGAGGGGGTGTTAATAAGCTGAATAGAGTGAGTGTCAATCGAGTGTCGTAAAACCAAAACCAAAGTAATTACTTTTAGCCAATCAAAAAGGACGGAGACAATCCAGTAAACCAATCAAAATTCGAAGTAATTACATGCAGCGGAGTCCGTAGCCGACATAAAGCGCGGGAAAATGTGCACGCGCAAGCCACGATTGGTTTTGATTTCACTTCTGATTGGTTGAAAAAACGGCACAAGAACTTTAAACCAATCACCGAGTGAAGTGATGCAAAACCAATGCAATTTGCTAATTACTTTTGACACTCAATTGAAAACCGCTGTATGAACTTTATTTCTTATAACAATAAGTTTCAGTCTCATGCACTTGTCCTTGCAATTAATTAGCATGGTGCTATTCTGGGCAGGGATGGGTCATTAACAAAGCATTTTACACTAATAACAATTACAATAGAAATGGCAAGAAAGAATAGAAAACAGAAAATTAAGGTTACTAGGCTGCATCGTTAAATTAACAATATGAAACTTATGATAGTTTAGAGAAAAACTCCATAAGATGGAGCACTTCAACATAGTGATCTTCAGACTGCAAGAAATCTAGCAGTAAAACTTTGATTTCACTTTGAAAATTAGTTAATACACAAAACCAGTACATGTGGTATGGAGAGGGGTGCTGTCATTATGTGACACCTTTAACAATCACAAGCAAATAAGTTAAATACAACATGAGCAATAACAAAAAGAAATGTT
>OX421448.1:14003279-14005779 GCA_949126865.1 Montipora capitata | reverse complement strand
CGTGTTAAAACAAAACCACTGATTGATTATTGAACTTCGTAGGTGTCCCGGTGTATTACTTTCTTTGAAAGATGTTTTTTTTTGGTGCTAAATTTGGGTTTCAATTAAGCAGCAAAATAGCCGTCCTAAAGTTACTCTGGTTTCTTGGTGCCACAGTTATCTCTCCTGAGTCCTCTCTCCTCACATACACTGAATGTCACAGAACTTTTATGCTCAGATGTCTTTGTCTCTGTTTGCATGTGGTTGAACTAATCTGAATGGCACATACAAAATTAATGATGAATACACAATGCGAAAAACACCTCCAGTCAAGAAATGTAATGGTTGGTGTATCCCTCAAAATGAAATTTCACACTTTCTGTGCAGTTTGAGGAGCTTTTATTAAGGTCCTTTTTCATTTTGAGACTTAACGGGTTAAATTTTTGTCTTGTCATTTTGGCTGGCAAAAAACGTTGCCCACCAGTGTTCCTATAAATCACTGGTGGTTGGCTTTTAAGAACAATGTTAATGTGCCATTTCATTTGCACTTGGTTTTTCTAAAAACGATGTTTTTATTTTTAGTCTTGGAATGTTGCAGTGAAGTTGCTGATTTCAGTTTCATTCGTTCTTTACAGAGAGAAATGGGGAATCAGATAGTAGCTCCATTGATGGGGGTGTGATAGCTGGTATCATTTTTGCAGCATTAGCCGTTCTTGTGATTGTGGTTCTATTTATCTGCTGGTGGCGCTTTCCTTACTGGTTACCGGTACTCCATCGTGACAAACCATTTAACTATTTCATCAAAGTTGAAATGCAGCCGGCAGCGTCTCCTCAGCGGGTGGAAAGGAATGCGAGTGCATATGAGCAGAAAAAAAATAACCTAAGACATGATTCCCACAATGGCAGTGGGGTTAGACATGCAGATGTGACTGCCTGTCCAATATATGCTAGTGTAGGAGAAAAGCTAGATGTTCCGAAACCTGAGACACACGTGTATGTCAACAACACTCACAAATTTCACCGCCTTGGTTCAGATGTGAAGCCTTTAAAGAAAGGTTTGTGTTTTTCTGTTCAGTATAGCCCTGTAAATGTTGAGAGGTTTCTAAGATTTTATAAAGACAGTAATTAGGGTGTGTTCGATTGACCATAATTATTCCAGAATAGTAATACATGGAATAGAAGTTAGAAATCCTCCGTTTACGGAGATTCACATTAGAATTGTCAAACACCTATGCTATTTTAAATGCTATTTTAAACATATCTTTATTATACTACACATTGTGTAACATTTTAAATCATCACTCCACATATTCTTATTCTGGAATAGGGCCAATTGAATACACCCTTAGTATTTGAATTCTTGTTAGTATTAGGCTCTTTGATCACGATATGTGGTCGAAGAAGCAGGCCAGCAGACACAGTGTCCATTCAGGACTTACAATCTGTGGCAAGCGTAGTTTGTAGTTTTACTGTTTACAGCATTTGCCACACGTGTTGTTTTCTATCTGTTTACAAGAAAACGATGCATGTTTATTTTTATAGGAAACAAACATGGTTTGGGATAAAATAAAGTGAAATTTGAAAGACTTTCTTTAGACAATGCAGTCATAGACTTTGAGATATCATTTGTGGGATGTTGAAAATTCCCGGTAATTTTTTTTAGTTCCGAGGAAGTCTCTGGTATTTTCTGCAGTCATTTTTTAACCTGATGTCCAAAGTTAAATTGTGTCACTTTTCACTTAATTTTTTTTTTTTTGCATGTAACTACCATTTACGGAATGTTATATTTCTTTACAGTCAAGCCTCCTGTTGCTCCAGCCCTGGAGATTGAGCAATCAGTTCCTGAAGTGGTGTATGCAGAGCCAGACACTCCACTGTTGTCAACATCTACACCCTCGCCAAGTCCAACCTCAAAGCCTCCTGTCTCTCCACTTAATTTACAAGTGGACTTCAGTGCCGATATTTCAGATAATGAATATGCTGAACCCGACACTCCAGTGGACAAAAACCTCTCGATAGTAACCTCTCCCTCTAAGCCTCGAGTTGTAAGTGGGTATGCTGATCCTATTGATGCAGTTTCGCCACCGCCAGACAACACATTTCGCAATCCAATCTATGAGGATTTGTACTCGCACCCTTACCAGGGAGTGTCGGGCACTAGTTTGTATTGCAATCCAAGTGAAGACTTGAATATGAGACCCAGGCAAAGCAGTTTCAAGGACTTCCCACGGCAGAAGCTAAGCTTTCGAGAGAAGATAGGGGACGGTCAGTTTGGAGAGGTGTACATCGGTGAGGCTGAATGTTTGGATAAAATCGTAGGTGATGAATTCAGGAACATCAAACGAACCACTGTGGCTATCAAGATACTCAAACTTGATGTTGATAAGAATATTAAACATGAATTCTTCAAAGAGGTGAAAGCAATGGCAGGCCTGAGGCATATAAATGTTGTTAGGTTATTGGGTGTTTGTCAGGATGATCCCATGTGCATGATTGTGGAGTACATGGCGAATGGTGATTT
>OX421448.1:13970779-13995779 GCA_949126865.1 Montipora capitata | reverse complement strand
CCACGTTGTCGTCAAAACCTTAAATTTGGTCATTTCACGTAGTAGTTTTGACGAGTACGGGAGAGAAATGTTCAAAAAAGCGTGCCGCACGTGCAGCACGAGCATTTTTCCTCTTTTAACCAATAATATTACTGCTTTTTGGCGTTGTCGTTGCCGTAGCCGTCGTCGTTTCTTAAACTCCCTACTGACTAGATCACTTCCAAAGTTCTTCTCATACGCATCTTTCTTTAGGAATCTACCCATAAGCTTGCGCAAGAACTCCGACATTTTATCATACAAAAGGTGAACCTGTGGGCAGCTGTTCTGAAAAATGGTGAGGAAATCTTCAAAAACAGGTGAAACATTACCCACAAATTTCAGCTGTGCCTTTGTTTTCTTTCCTTCTTCGTCATTTAACATTGCTGATACCCTCTTGTAAGCTTATTATTTAATAGTCATGAGAAATATAACACTACATACAATGCATGTAGGTGCACTAGAAAATTACGCAAAAAGTAACAATATAATAAAGTTCTTAACAGAACTCTAATAGGCAATAGAGGTCATAGAAAGAACAAATGTGGCTATTACTTTTACTAATATTAGAACATCAGAATCAACATACTACTTGCTTTATGATAAATCTCACTATAAAACACATTCAACTATAATTCCATTTTCAATTTTATTACAAATTTTGGCTTCACCAGCTAAAAAATAGGAAAAATAGGAGGTTTTGGTTAAAAAATGGGAGAAAATAGGAATGGGCTCAAAAAATAGGAAAAAATAGGAACTGGACACCCTGAATTTTCCTTACTTTTCCTGGGTAGTTAAGCTAGTGGTCAAGTAGTCGTGTAATGTTCGGTGATGTTATCCGCGGTTTTCAACCCCTTCCAAAAGCATTAAGCCCCGGCTACACGTTTAACATGATTAGAACGCGTCCCAACATTGTTATAAGAACGCTTCTAACAATGTTGGATACACGTCACTTTAGTCGAGCAACCTTGTGATGGCGTTGTAACATTGTTAATCCAACAAATGTTTTATAGCAATGTTTCAACGTGTAGCCGGGGCTTTAGTCTCTCGCTTTGTCGCCAAGTTTAAGTTCCTGTCAGTCATTCATGTTTTACATAGGCAGCATCGTAAAATTCGCTGACCTCTAATTACACTGAAGGAATGAGATGCGGCGTACCCTTTTTCTCATTGATCGCGTTGCCCCGCATACCGGGGATTTTGATATAAAGGGTACACCAGAGAGACAAGTTAAACGTAGCCTGTTCCATAGTTACTCCACTATTAACCTGCGATCAGGCCCATTTTTAGCTTCGCTCATATGTTCTCTTATGTCGTCGCTCGCTAAAATTGGGCCTGACCAAAAGTCTCTCAAGAATTCCGTTTGGTCGGCCAAATTTTGGCCGACCAAACTCGTGATCTGATTGGCTGTTGAAACGCCGGAAGTGAAAATGCCATCGTGATTGCGCGGAGCTCTCGCGAAGTCCTCGAGACTAATCCGCCATAAGTGTACGACGAAATTTGCTCCCTTTTGTTCTTACAATGCCGTGGACGGTGCAACTTGATTTTATTTGTATAAATGGAGATATGCCATCTGAAATATCTCATAACTTGTCCAGAATCGGGTTTGAATCTCTGGAACGAGTGAAATTAGCGACTCCGTTGTCGAGCTCTGTGGCCATGGGGTTGAAAGTACTTTGGCACAAACTTCCCTGATGTTTTGAAAGCTAAAAAGCTGGTTCTTTCAAATGGCAATGAAAGCCGATGCATGTTGGTTTCCTGGATGAGACAAGGGACATATATATCAACAGGAGGAGATGCTGATAAAATCGCAAGTTACACGAATGCATGTTTTGAATATCTGTGTATCAAACGGCTTTATTTATTGACTGTACATGACACGGTTTGTTTGCACACTTCATAATATTTCCAGTTGATTTAACTTAAAACTCACACTCCAGAAACTAAAATGGCATGTTTCCAGAGAGATCAATTGTACAACAATAAAAGAAACTTTGCGAGTCCATCTTACTGTTCGTACTCCATCAAAAAATTAACAGCCAAACGTATCATGATTTTACTGCGCGCAATTCTAGAAATACACTGCAACTGAAGATATTACCCGAACAAATCACCAAAGAAACCATGGGCAAACACGTTAAAGGAATAATGTATTTCTCTTTTTTTCTTTAAAAATCTATTGCCAAACCGTCCAACGACAAAATGCTAGGTTATCTCAATTACAAATTAAGATGTCAAGCTTAAAAGATTGCATAAGTTCGGAGGGAGAATTACACCGGCCTTTGCCGCAATATAGTCGTCGAAAACATTCCCCATGCTTTAAATGTGTTTTTCTCAAATTAAAGCCAACGGTAACTTTCGAATTCGTTTATAATATTGCTCCCACGGTAATTAACTTTGGTCAAAACAAAATAGCGTGAATCTGCCGTCCACGCGTGTATTGGTGTAATGGAAGTAAATTTGATTGGCCGATGAAGGACATGTCAATCAATCAAAAAAGGTGGGCGGAAGGAATTTCGAAGAGGAATTTGGTCAGGCTACGTAGCACGCGAAACTAAAATAGAGCCTGATCGCAGGTTACTCCACTATGGTTCCAGGCTCCCAGATAGTAGGGAAAGCGAAAAAAATGCGTGCGAAAAATGAGTGGGGCTTGGGTCGACCTTGCCTCGACTCGCTTTTCCCACGCAGTTGATTTCGTTTTCCCGACTATCTGGGAACCTGGAACTGGCTAAGTTAAACGCAGTTTAAAGGGTGGAGAAGGCGATCCAGTCCCGCGGACTTCGGAAAAACCTCTTCTTTTGAGCAGCAATGCTGCAGAGAAGGTTAAAAAAAATAGAGAAATCTGGGAGAATGCTTTAGAAACAACGCTACGATAAAAGTGAATCGCTGTTTAATAAAATCGACACACAAAGGATATACTAAAATACATGGCAAACTCCCTCCGTCTCTGGCCCCGAAATTAAGCTTTTTTCGTTATGACAATGTTGCTTAGCTGAGATAACGCTAGAAACAAACGTCTCGCGTCTTTGGGCGATCTTTGACCCTAAAAGAACCGTCTGAATACCGAGCAAGCCCGCGTCAAACAATAGAGAATAAGTTATTAAAATTGAAGCATCATCTTATCGTCTACATTTGATCCGCGCCCTTTCGGATTTAAAGGGAAAAAACGGACACTGCGAGCACTGCAGAAACGTGAAGAATATTTTTCGATTTTTCTAAGTTCAAGATGAAAGATTCGAGTATGGACAACGGGTTTAAATGTGGCATCTGTAGGGAAAGCACGTCCAGCGTGCTTACGTGCTTTGTTGGTTGGGCTTGGACGAAGCTTGCAGAGATTTCCTGATTTCACGACCAATGGCGGCTGCCAAAGGCGGCGGCACCGCGTTTCCGACCTGAAGAATGAGATGAAAAACGTGACTTTAATTAAGCACAAGACAAATTACGTTTGGGGTTTTGTGGGTGATTACAACAAAAAGGATTGCTACTTTGCGAACGGATGTACATTGACCCTCCCGTCGGGCATCTTTCGTTCCACCGGCTCACTGCCAACATTTCAAAACATCACAGCCATCAATAAACACACAATTGTACAAACTAAAAAACACTACGTAAACAGACTGCGAACAAATGGTAAATTGGCACTTGAACAACATGTAAGCTGTTACTAATATTTAAGAAAACAGAGTCGTGCGGTAGTTCAGTGAGCAGATTAGGAGACTAAAAATCCTTCAATCCGATAAACCGATTTAAACGACAATCCCCAAAAACTGGTGGGCGTCGCCGTCTTAAGCAAGCCACTTTTGTCCAAGGAATTAAAAGGCAATTTAATTGAATTAAAATGCAATTAAGAGCAGAAGAAAATGAAGATGCGGAAGTTATTTTTAGAACTGTTTACCATTACGTGCGCAAAGGAGCGTTTCATTACGGCAGACACCTTTATCGCTCGGCGACCATTTTGGAGTCGGTGGGGAATAAAGGCTTTGTCTTTGTACATCTAGCCTCTCAATGAATGAGAGGTTAGACGTGCAAAATCTCTTGTTTGGACATCGAGTGATATGGGTCACGCAGTTCTGTCAGGCTTATTCTCGTCTTGACAAAAGGCGTGCAAACCTTTAAAGTGCCTCTGAGAACAAAAAACTATCTTAACTTAACACTAAGTAGCCTGCAGTGCAGGCATATTTTGGGCGCGCGAGTGCACATTTTCGTATTAGGCCACCATCTTAGATTAGGAAACTGTGGAGGATTGGGGCGAGGAAATATTTGCCGAGGGAGTAGGTGTTAAGTGGAAGTGCCCCACCCCCCACCGCACCAACCCTCTACCGGTCAAGCATCTAATCACAATCCAAGATGGCGGCATCGAAAGCCTGATTTATCTAGCGTTCCGCTCCAAAATAACGCCTGCACTGCAGGCTAAACACTAAGCGACCAAAGTTTTGAGCCTTGATTTCAAAGAACCTGTTTATTGTAACTGGAACTGTTGTCTAAACAAAATAATTTCTAACTTAGTATAAGTAAGAAAACACCAGTCATATAGGAGGGGGCATTTCGTTTACTGATCAGACATAGATTTCCCAAGGATAGATATTAACACGAAAAACGTAGTAACCAAAAACACGGAAATTTACTAAAACAAAATCTACAACTGATCAAAAGCGGAGATGCCGTCGAAGTGACAACTCCCAACGGACAAACTCCTTAAATATTAACTTCTTGGCATAATTACGTAACCTGCACACCAACGAATCTACATACCAGCACAAAACTATCTTAAAATAACAACGTGAAAAATTATATTTTTCCTATTTAACGGTCCACTATCCACTATTAGTAACTTTTAAGATCTTGAAAGAGCTGGTCGAGGAGAAAATGACGTCAAAGGCTCACTAGTTTAAGAATGCAGTGCGTGTGTACGCCGCAGAATTAATATGCAGCACGGGAGTTTAGGGCTTTCAGACGCGTTTTGCATATCAAATAATCTGCACTCACACGCTGAAATTTTAAGCTAGTGAGTAAACGACGTCACTTTCTCTGGATCCAACCCTCCGCGGTGCAATCGCTCAGTTTGAACGTGAGTAATGGCGGACCGTGAAATCCAAAACTTACACTCAAAGTAAACGGCCTTTGGATAAAAATCAAAGCTCAAAATCACGCCAGTTAAATGTTAAGAAAACACACTTTCTAAATCTGAAGAAAGTAAGGAAGTGATTTTTTTTAACAAAGGGGCACTTTAAGACGTACGGACAACACTAACGTTGGACATGTGGAGCCATAGTTAATTGAGGAGGTTATGAAAACTTAAAACCGTCAAAAAGCGAGAACAAAGGTGTCGCAATCGATGTTGAATTGACCGTGACAGTGCACAATCTTTTGTTTTCGCTTCGCACGGGTTCGCAAATTACTTGCGCACAATTTAATAAAAAGATCTGATTGGTTATCTTCTCGCAAAAAGGTGTGCTTTGTACACGATCAAGGCCAAAAATACAGACAAAACAGGAAAAAAAAAAAAGAATTGTAGAGTTTCATAACCATCTCCATTCCTTAACTATGGTGGGGCACACGGGATCTTCTTTAGTATTTCTTGTACCACAAAGCATAGTTAATAGAGAGGACTGGTTTGGAAGCTCGGCAAACATCAAAGGAGCAAACAAAGATGCCAAGATTTAGGTTGGAAAGTCCACGACCGTGCACAATCTTTTGTTTTGCGCTCATACACTATTCATAAATTACGTAACCAACACGTTTCTATTGGTTAGTTCCTCAGTACGGAGTAAACAACTATTGTCTTTTGTGCACGGTCAAGGCCAAAAAAGAGAACAAAAACCTACAACAAAGAAAGTTGTAGGGCTTCATAACCATTCTCGTCTATTAACTATGCACAAAGTGAAAGTCTAAACTCCAATCGTAAGGAGATGACTGAAGGGTAAGGGCCTTACTTCGACATATGGCAAATCGAAAGCAAAAAAAAAAAGAAGAAAAGAAAAAAATACATCACTACAAATTATTTGAAGCTCACCTGCCGATGTTTATCAAGAATGCTGCCATAAAAACGGTAAGTATCGGGAAAGCCCTGGGACCTAGCACACTCTCTGACGCTGACCACCCTGTGTTGCTCCGGATGAAGAACTCTTCCCTGTGGGAGGGAAGTAATAAATTTAAGCGAATAACCTTCACATTTATTAAGACTGATCATGCAATCAGAAGCATAAACTGTGATCAAGATCCGCTGACCTGTTTGCCCATTGGCTCAGGATTTGTTATGGTCGTACTGAAGTATCCGTCCCACTCCAGCCGACCATATAGCCCCGCCCAGTTGTTATGCCGGTTCCCCGTATGTGGGAGACACCATGGCACAAGGGTGTTAAACTGTCGATCGGCAGGGTCACATGGTTTGCCTTCTGCGCATGAGCAAACCCCACGTAAATTGCCGTCAGATGATCGACCGTTCTTCTTGTCGTGATGTGTGTAGGCTCTGCAAACGGCATAAAGACTTTAATTTAATAACACTTGAAGAACTTTTTGGAAACGTTCAAGTGCAAAAAGCACTTCGTATGTCTTTACTCGGTTACAACGAAGAGAATTCTTTTTGCTGTTACGTTTTTCTTCGGACTTTGCAGCTCTAGCTATGTCCAGAAACACGCGCTATAATAAGCAGGCGAAAGGAAGACTTGTAATAGTTGTAGTCCAGAATAATTACGAAAAAGCTTGAAAACGCGAGTGACTTTAACCTGAACCTAGTTCACTGGCCTTGATTCCATTAGTCTCGCAAAGCTCAGTGGTGGAGCATCCGAGCTACTGTAGTAATTGGAAGGGCATGGGTTTGACACTCGAATCTCCTTCCAAGCAACCCAGAGTCATCATCGAAACATTTAACATGAGGCAAACAGTTGATACTCGTACTACAGTATTAAGGTCTCGTGAGGCACCATCATAACCACCACCACCTACTGAGAACTACAACAAACAAAGAAAGGCGAGAACGGCTTCTTACACAAGTTTCATCATTTAGGGCGGATTTTGCCCAGTCAGAACGTCCGTCAGTCTGTTTTCAAATTGTTGTTCTACCTTCTAATGTCTAGCCCAAAAGAACAAGTAAAGAGAAAAAGACGCAGAGAAAAATGTAGATCCATGAAAGCTTTGACTTACAGTTTTTTCGTATAGGTTCCGTCGCGGAGCCGAACTTCTATATTAGGTAAATCTCTCCAATCTGATCCAGGAGCAAGCGGAATGTAGCGCATGCGTACTGCTACCAGAGGATTCATTTCTTTGCAAATGTGATCTCTCAAAACTGGCTGGTATTGACTTCCTCGGATCTGGAAGTGAATTAGGATCCAATAATAGGTTTGTTTTAGAACAAGAAAGTTAACTATTGGTTGATAGTAAAGAAGTTTTCAATTGAATGTCTTGCGCGGGGCCGGACATGTAATTCCTAGGTGTAGTCGGTCTGCGCAACGGCTCCCAATAACTGGTTGTGATATAGGTTTGCAGGGATTTCTGGATCCTTTTCTGATTGGCTAGATTCTTACGCAACTTGTAATTGGCGATTTATTCACTCAACAAGTCACGCAATCCTCCGCATAATTTACTTTCGAAATTGAAGCTGAAAGTTGAAAAACCGATTGTCTCCTTCCTGAGCGGGAAAACTCGCTGCGGAAATTTCTTGTATGTAGAAATATATTTGTTAATTTGCCTACGGGCTACGGCAAAATCTATGATTTGTGTTATTTTGCGATCGATCGCAAACACAAATTCGAACTCTCAATTTGTTAATATGTTTTTTTTCTACAACGCGACGACTAAATTGCAATATAGACTGCGAGCAGTCTCTGTTTTGCTTTAAATCGTTGAAACGAACGAACATTTTAAAATGGCTGAAACTGCCGATCGCAAATTCCGCGGGCATTTGTTAGAGCAACCAACGCCCGCGGTATTTGCGACCCGCAGCTTCCGCCATTAGAAGTTTAACGTGCGCGTTCGTTTCAATGATTCTAGAGCAAGAGAGAGACTGCTCGCAGTATAATTGCAATATACAAAGGAATAGGCCATTTCGAGTTCATGTCTGCCTCCTCTTCAAAGCGAGTCTAAGTGCGAAGTTTTTGTGATGGTTTCTGAATGAAAACTAATTTTCATAACAAAAACTTTGCACTTAGAGGCGATTTGAAGAGGAAACAGAAATGAACTCGGAAAAGGCCTCTTAAACCTCGCCTTTTGACCTTTTATCTGTTGATTCTGTCATGCAAATGACGGATGCGTGATGTGCAAAGTTAGGAAACGTCGAATCACATAGCGCGTGTGAATCTAACCAATGAAAAACAGATCAGAAATCTCTGCAAACCTGCGGGTGTCTGAACAAGCCTTTGGGAGTCGTTGCGCAGATTGACTGGTTCAGTGTGTCTGCGAAGCAGGCTACTGTTTGGCGATTAATTTGTGGTTGCAATTACTAACTAAAGAAAGTATTTTGGTTTTGGTTTTACAAATTATTCAGTAAAAAGCGCTGTATATGATTTTATAAGGAATTGAGTTGTTAACCAATTACAGATCGTCCAAGTCGGAAGCTAAATTTTTCCCACAGTATTGCAATTTAAATGATTAACTGAGAAATTAATTTACTGTATTTATTATGTATTCAATCTTATTCTAAGCTCTGTGGTTCCCTAAAGCTTAGAAAAGAAAAGGAAACTTGAAAGAGATCACACATAATGAAAAAAAAAAACAACAACAACAACAATCGAAATTTACTTGTCTCTGAAAATGTGATATTGCGTCTCCATTGTAGGATATCTCGGCATTTGACGCGCCGTTCCTTATCTCTGGCAGGTCCGACATGGAGTCACGCACTGTGATTGTCCGTAAAGGGGCCGAAGACAGCCGAGTGATGTTCGATTCAAACTATGGAACAGATAAAAGACAATTAAGTATTAAGACAACAGGGACCTTACGCAAGGACGAAGACGATGCCAACGAGAACGTTGTCTGGATATTATTTCCCGTTATTGTCGTTCTGATTGGAAAGTGTTTATCAACATTGCGGGAATAAAATTGGCATGAACGATGTGGTTATTTTCGAAGAACGTTAAAAATATTTCGTCAGGTTCTCACGTCCTCTACACAACCTCGTTGTCAGGACGAGGATGGCAAAGAAATTTACCAAAATGCAAAACGCACGTGCAGGGCGTGCCTTTCTTTTTGTTCATTAAAGAGAACCTCCACTAAAACAACAAAATAACTTTAAACTACAGAACATCATGGTTACAATTAAAATTATTCAAGATGGCGCCCGGGAAATTTGAAAGCCAAAACAAGCGTTTTTGAAATTCACTTTTTTCGCATACAAACGCTTTCGTTGGAAAAAAGTTTGAACAATTTTAATTGTAAACATTATGTCCTGTGGTTTAAAGTTGAAAGGAAGGTGGTCGCTTCGCAGTAAAACGTGCTTACCTTCTTGTCACCAACCATAACGGTGAGCTGAATAGCCCGGGGAGAGAAACAGTGTGTGGATTCGGGATACAGAGGTAACACCTCACCAGGTGCAGCTGCCATTACAATAGCCCTGAAATGACCATGACCATTACCATATCGTTTATGACATTCCATTGCTTTTAAGCTTCTCAGTTCTGAAATCCTCGTGGGAAAGCAAGGGAGTTCAAATAGTGTTGAAACTAATTATAGTTGGCATTCATAGACTTTGAAGACTGCATGAGCTCTCGTAGCAGACAGAACTGAGAAACGTGTATCAACACAAGAAAAATGGGAAACCCATGTAAAGTGTGCGAGTGTCCCATTTTCTTAAAATACAAAGCCTGAGGTACTAAATATTAGTTACTGAGGATGGTCATAGTGATAGAAGGTGAGATTCTATACGTTATCAAACGCGCCTTCCTTTTCATGCGATATCCAAGAGCAAATTGTTTATGGAGGTAATAGTTTCACAACACACACACTTACACACGAACTTAATTTCTACCACTTTGGACAAACTTGGAAATACACCTTTCCTAAGAATCCTTGTTTCTACAGATCTCACGAAAGGCCAACAGAATCTCAACTGCTGTAAAAATTGGTAACATGGGTAAAAGCAATTATGCCGAAAAGCAATCAAAAAATGAATTACCTTCTCCTGGTTTGTGGGACACCATAACAACCTGCTTGAAGCACACCAAACGTACACTGAAAGAAACACACGACATACAATCCAACACATTCTATAGGTTGTCGAAAACAGCTTTAGCCCATATTCAGGTGTTCAGATGGGCTTCCTGGCACCCCAGACCCTCTCGCTTTGCGGCCCCTGAATAAGTGCCTGTGCAAAATCGCCGCAAGTTTTTTTTAGAAGAAATGATGACGAACGCCATTTTCAAGTACCGTTAAGTGCCTTTAACGGGAAGAGCGCCTAAACACCAACTACAAAGACAAAAATAAAATTTACTTGGTATCCCATCTTGATCAGGCATCGCAAAGTCAGCTTGAGCACCATACTTCGCTTGAAAGAGACAAAGTTGCGGACATTTTCCAGAATAAAAAACCTCGGTCTGTAGTAATCACAGTAGCTGAGGTACGAGACCACCAGGGAATTCTGGAGAAGAGGAAATGTTTATTAATTTAACAAGTCTTTTTCGACCGCACAAGTATTGCGCGTTCGATCAAATCCATCACGATTTTAAAATACTATCAGTTCTCTAAAATAATCTGTTCATTACCACAGCTTTGATGGAAATAGCCACCACTACAATATTCAAAAGCTCAAGAAATTTGCATGTCGGATATAGATGATGTTTCATAAAAACAATCCGCCCATCTTACCTTGAACTGAGAGTAGTCCCTTGAGCTAAATCTGTTCATTCCACTGAATCCTTGGCAAGGGGGGCCTCCGCACAAAAGCTCTACCTCTCCCTTCTGGGGAAGTGTTTGACCTCTGGAGTTCTTCTTTTCTCCCTGAAATTACAAAATAGGGCAACCGACGCGTATCTTAGATGACGTGGTAACGAGGGCCGAGATCGTTTGTTTTGTGATTGAAGACCTCGAGGTGCCCGTGTCAACAAGGAGATGAAAGACATGACCAACGTACAACTTCGGTGTTGTTGACTTACATCCATAACAAGCTTGAGCAGTAAATTACAGTCATCTGTGAATACAGTGCATCCGGGATTGTTTAGACTGAACGCATGCGCTGCAGGCTCTTCTTTCTCTACGGCCCATAGCGACTCAGCCACACCAGCTTGATGAAGACCTTCAGAAAGACCTGACGAAAATGACAGATAACATATCAACGTCTCTGAGTGCAAGAAATAAAGATATTGCAACTCTGTTTCACACTTTCCGAAATATTGTCTCTAATGTTATTATTCTACCAAATCCAGAGTTCCTAACCTTCAGTCATATCGACAATTAAAAGACCTTTCAACACCCTGTATAGAAAAATCCAAACGTCTTCTTTTGTGAATGTAAGTGGAAGGAAACAAATCGTTTTTTCTTCAACAAACAAGACAAATTTTCCTTTCCTTTGCACTAAGAGTTCCAAGTCACATTCTCTAAAAACTACGACAAGTTTTTTTTTCAAAGGTAAAACGACTTGGTAGAATCAGATCACCTCAAAAATAAACCAGCTCTAAATTTTAACGAGGCGTTGATCTTTTGCCGAACATTTCACCAGTCAAAAAATATCACTTTAAACTTACCACCGCATCCGGCAAAAACATCCAAACACCTCAGCTTTGGAACTGTTACGTTTGCCTGGCACACTTCACTGGGGGTTTGCTCGTCCATTTCAAGCGACTTGGGTCTGCTCTTGCCTTTTCCTTTTCCTTTTCCTTTTCCCTGTGTTGGGAATATAATGGATTTTTTACAAAGACTGCAAAATTCTCGCGCGCGCATTGGTTAATTTTTATTGTCAATAAGCGGACAGACATAAATTTATAATTTATGCGTTTCGAGGAGTGAAACGTCGATCTGTCACTTTTTAACCAACAGAAAGTCTCCGTTATTTCCAATAGCCAATAAGAGAGCGAGGCAAGTTATGAATTTGGTCGCGTCACAGTGAATAAAATTGACGTTTCTCGCATTCTTGTCTCGCGTTCTTCTCGTGTTTTGACTTAATTTTGACCCCTCTGCCTGACGAAATTCATGATCAATAACAGAACAGACGCATGAAAAACTTACATCAGTTTGTTAATTTATCACGTGTTAGAATTGATGTGGGATAATTTTAGCATGTTTTTTTTGTTCCCGTTGAAGGGTCACAAACCTTTCCTTTCATAGCAGCATTACGAGATTCCATAGGTGGTTCCTCAAACTCCTTCGTTTCGCTATTATATGCCTACGGAAATAAAAAAAAAGATACTGAAAGTCATATCGGAAATCAGTTTCTGTTTTTACGAGAAAAACCTAGAGCTTAAATGGGCAAAAATATTTTCTGCAGTTCTTAACTTGAAACGGCGTGCGTTGCTGCAGCAACGCGGCGTTAGTCGTTGCCAAGCGACGGCTTGTGTTTGGACAACAAGGGCATCTAAGTTAAACCCACTTTTAACTAGAACAAGATTTAGGTAAGTACCTCCAGGAAATAAAAATTGTTTATTGCTTTCGCTGTGTACTCGTCAATGGAGCAGTTAAGGTCCTCTCCACAAGTCACTGAGCAGCTTCCCAAAACTGAGTCAAAGGGTACAGTTGCCTCTGAGAAGATAAATAATAATTGGTATATACTAAAACAGTGGATAGCGTTGAAGGCGCGCTCTGATTGGTTAATCAAACTCGGAATACTTTGCTATTCACCTTCGAGCAACCCGCGCGGGATTTGCGCCCGAAAATGTTGTAATTGTTGCAGGAACAAATGAGTTAAAATAATCTTTTTCTTCTTTATTTTCTCACTCTTTTAGTACATACTGAAACAACTATTCACCGAAGTGGAGGTGGCTAGTGGTGGATATTTACCTCGCCACTTACGCTTTTAAAAATCTACCTGTACAATGTCACTGTAACTTACCTTCTTTGCTCCAATACAACAAATTCAAATTTGCTTGGTAAGCAAAACTAGAACCTTTGTGAGTGTTCTCCGGCCTGAAAAACATAACTTTCATTAACGGACGAAAAGATTTTGCAATGAATCATATCTTGAACTGCGGATATGAAATCAAGCGGCTTCATAGCTCAGTTGGTTAGAGCGTCACACAGGCATCGCGAGGTCATGGGTTCAAACCTCGTTGAAGTCCTGAATTTTTCAAGCTTCTCTACGCAATTGCTAAAACTGCGTTCATAACTGCGGCATTTACCCAAAGCTAAAAATAACGCTAACCTTTACCCTTACCTTATTGTTGAAAAGAGGTAGCAAATGCTTAGACTTAAAGGGACACTTTGTGTTGGATGTCAAAATTGGGCGTGCATCTAATTAGGGTCAAACCTGGACATAAATGGAGACGTGTAAACCAGCCTTAAGGACGGTGCCTATGCGCATACGTTCTGCGCATCTCGAGATACTCGGGTTTCACATCGGTGATGCTTTACCAATACAGGGATATTTTTGCGTGTTTAAAACTATCCGGAGAAAGTAGATCTTAGTAAGTGCTCTTGGTATCCAAAAAGAAAATTGGGGGTAACCATGCATTTTTGAGAGATAATTAAGCACCAATTTGAGAAAGAACGCCATACATTGCTTTGTATTTTTATATTATTCATCAATTATCTTTGAAAAATGCGTTGTTACCCCCAATTTGTTTTTTGGATTTCAATAAAACTTGATAAGATCTACATTTCCTGCATAATCATAAACCGGGGCAAAAATACCTTTGAATTAGTAGGCACCAGCCTTAAGGCACAAATAGACTACAGTAATATATCAGCTAAAAAGCCATCGAAAAGGAGAAGCTACGATTTCAAACAATAGGGACTTTTAAAATGATCTATGACGGCGATGACAACGAAAACGTCACAAAACAATATCATTGAAAGAAATCAATTAATTTGAGCAACTGCCTCTTATTAGCACATGAAAAACGGAGGTGGTTCCAACGGAATTCGAAACCCATGACCTCTGCGATGCCCGGTGCTATACTCTACCAACTGAGCCATGAAGCCACACAGTTGGGAGAAGGTCAATTTGTTGGCCTCATGCGTTCCCGTGAAAGGACACCTGGATCTTTGTAAGAGACAATTGCCGGCCCTAGGTAAATGCGAGAATCATATCTCTCTTTCGTCTATAGTCCGCACTTCAAATGTATACATTTCATCAAATTCTCTCACGGGAACAAATGAGCCCAACAAATGGACCTTTTCCCAAATGAGTGGCTTCACAGCTCAGTTGGTAGAGCAACTGCATCGCAGAGGTCGTGGGTTCGAATCCCTTTGAAGACGCCTGAATTTTTCAGGAGTCTATAGGAAACAATTGCTCACATAGTGCAGGTAAGTGCGACGATCATTTCCCTCTTAATATTATCACTGGTTAAAGGAGGAAAATAATCGTGTGGCACGCATTTTTGCACGGTACTCTGTATATCAACCAAAATCAACAATCGTACAAATTTCCTATTTTCACTCTGAAATCGCTCGCTCGTACCTTTTACTTTCAGGATACTTCAGCCACAATGTGCGACACGAACGAAATGATTTGGCATAATCGCGCAACACTCTCAATGGTCAATGGTACAAAATTAGGGGCGCTTCCGTCAACGTCACCAATGAAGATCTTTAAGTCCCTAATACTTTGTTCTTAGAGCATAGGGCTTTGCTCAAGTAGATGAATGTTTTCTTACTTTGCTGTTACCTCGGCGGCACTGTTTTTGACTATGAACTACGACTGACAATTTGCGAGGTTCTGATACCTACAGACTAAAATCTGTTTGAATGACCACCCAATAGTTTTCTGGTTTACTTTCAATTTACCGGTAAAATTTGCCGACTGTCAACATGATGTCCTGGTCCTCGGTCAACTTCCCTGCACTTGACTTTGTGAAGATATTAACAATTCGACCTAAAAAACAAAAAATACACTTATTACGAAGAAGAGTGCGGCAAATGTCACCATGCTTAAAAATCTTTTGGCGGGAAGCCATGTTTCACCAGCAAAAAAAGTGGACGAAAATCTTGCTTCCGAAAAATTGGTTATAGCCAATTTGTAAAGGCTCATAGAATGATTCATAGAGCTGTCTCTAACACGCTGTCTGAGCTCAAACAGCTGGCGGTTTTGCCGCTTTGGGAAGCGCGCCAGCAAGCAACCGAGCTGCAAAGACAAGAAGGAAAGCTTAGAGGGAACGGGCCAGGCAACGAGTGTCTTCGCTCGGGTTCAGTTGGGTCGAGCGATTTCTTGATGCCGCGATATTCCACTTGTGGCCTGAAACCACCAACCACAGGCTAATGCTCTTTTAACTTAAAAGGACGAGTTTTATTGACAGCTTACCAATCCTGAAAGGCTCCGGTACATCATAGTTACTTCCCTTCACATATTCCAATGGCTTTCGGTAATATTCCGGGTATTTTTCCTCGTCCACCTGTCAAGTTGGAGTTCCATATGATGAACAAGACTGATAGCGGTATTGTACAAGTGCAGCCACGAAAGAATTGAAAGGTAAGTGCAGACCAGTTCATAAGTTGTCATACATTCATTTCGGTGAGTAATACTGATAAAAATTATGCCACCATTGTGAAAAACTAATGGTAAATGATAAATTGTACGAGCTTCCTCACCAACGTTACAACGCCTTGTTATCGAAATTGGACTACTACCTTTCAATTTATCACTAAGTGCCATGACACAAGAAATCCGACAGTTCCTGTTAAATCGAGTTAGATGACAATACTATTGACTGAGCACTAGCCTGTGAACAGGCTCTCGGTTCTTTTGGGGGGGAAAAATAGCGACGGGAGAGGAAAAGGGAGCACAGTCTGAGTAGTTATGGAGCATAGCAATGTACAGGCTTATAGCTCTAGATCCACTTCAAATTTTGGGCAACTTAGATTTTTTGGGCAGGAAGAGAAATTTAAGGAAAGTCAGTTTCCATGTTTTTTTGCGAAGAGATTGATAGTCGGCGTGTGTGCGGATTAGGCTGCATTATGTTTCAGAAATGCTCTTCAGTTCTTCAGTTTTATTACTCGGTTAAGCTGATGTTGCTATACACCGAGAAAAAAATAAGAAATAATAAACAAAACACAAATGATAATAATAATGATAATAATACATGGTGCAAATAAAAAAATAAAAATTCTCAAAAAGAGCAAGTTTCAATCGAGTGTCGTAAAACCAAAACCAAAGTAATTACTTTGGCCAATCAAAAAGGACGGACCAATCAAAACTCGAAGTAATCACACGTAGCCGACACAAAGCGCTGGAAAACGTGCACGCACGAGCCACGATTGGTTTTGGTTTCACTTGTGATTGGTTGAAAAAGTGGCGTGAAAACTTTGAACCAATCACTAAGTGAAGTAATGCAAAAACCAAAGCAATTCGCTAATAACTTTCGACACTCAATTGAAAACCACTCTATTCAGATCAATTTGAGTTCTAAATTGGGAAACGGACATAGAGTTTTCAACACGAGCTGGGTGCAGGTTCCAGTCTATAACAGTTCTGGGAAAAAAGAGTATTTGAAACAGTCCTGGACCAGTGATGGAGAAAAAGTGTTAAGTTTAAGATCGTGTTTTCTTCGTGTGGCCGCAGTAGAAAGAGCAACGTGATCGTCAGGTGGAATAGCAACGAGGTCTTTTAAGAAGTAAGCATCAAGGTCAGTCGGTCGCGTTTTCTCAAAGTTGACAGGTCTGGCCATTTTAGTTTCTGTAACAAGGTTGTCACGCTTTGTTTCCATGACTAGTTCTTATATACAAAGCGGGTAGCCACGTCTCTGGATCTTCTCGAGCTTATCAGAGTTGCGTTTGGAGTATGGGTCCCAGACCGAGCTAGCATAGCAGAGAATGGGTTTTACAAGGCTTAGGTAAGCTGGAGACAATGCACGAGAATGGCCAGAGTTTTCTAGTGTGGTACATATCCTTGCAGTGATACCTGCTACATCGTGTTTTGCAAGACGATGTTTCTGTGCGTTGCGCAGATTAAATGGGGCAACAACGCAAGATCGCAATTATTGACATTGGAAGGGAAAATTCCAACTCTGTAGTCAACATTGACATGGATAGTATCATTGATATCTTCGGTCGTCGAAATGGCAGAGACAGCTATTTCTTTTAATGTGTTTTATGAGCTCATATGGTTCACCGCACCCCCTGGCAAAATATTGTCCGTACACTTACGAATTAGCATCGCTTTAGCAAAACTGATTTTGAGTTCGAAAAGTAAGAATTACCTCAAGTATGAAACATATCTTGCTTTCTATAGCTATACTCAAGGTTACGTCACCTATTGTCATTAATTTACCAAACAGAGATCTACTGGCTGTCGAAACAAAGAATGTTTTTGTTTTGTGGTTGGCAAAATTTAAGTTTATAAACCGTGAAGTCACCTATTGGTGTATGGTCTTAGACATGTTTGATTTGGAATTTCATTTTTACGGCTATTATTGGCTTGTTTGAAATAAGCCTTACCATATCATCTTTCTTGAATCCTTTCTTTGACTCTTTTGGTTTAATACTGCAACACAAGAAAAAAAAAAAAAAAACCAATGTTAACCACACTTTTCTGTGACTTCCAATGCACAAGGTATGAGATAAAGATGTTCATAATAAGTAATAATTATAATAAAAATAGTTATATAGTGCTTTTACTCTTCAGTTCACTACTTACTTAAATGAGAAAGCATCTGGCGTGAGAAAAACACAATCACCGAGTTTGTATCGATTTCCCCTCTTCGAGCATGACCTGAGAGAGAAACCATAGACACTTATGTACAAAAATTGGATTTTATTTCGACCATGTGAGAGAAATAAAGAGATCTCGCTTCATGAGAATGGTTCTGGTGACGACAAAATAAAACATAAAACTATATCTCACTTGTAGTACGTCTTAGCTGATGATTTTGTATCAGTTTCAAGGGGTTCGCCAAGAGACGGTGTTTCCAACTGAAATGAAGATTGAGCACTGTCCAGTCACATAAATTACTGTATGTTTAAGGAAGGAAAAATGTCATGTTTTAATCATAAAAGCAAATCTATCACAGCAAAGTTTTTGTTGATAATCATGATTTGATTGATAACGATGATGATGATGATGATAATAGTACCTACACTGGAATATCTGTAAAGAATTTAACATTAGCACAAAAGAAAGATGGTACGAGCACAAACCACAAACTGTGCCAGAGGGGAATGATACAACAATTCTATGGGACATGCCAATACAGACATCTTGAGATAAAAGGCAAACAGACCAGGTATTGTCATCAAAAACAAAACAGAAAGAAGTTGCCTACTCATCGACATGCCCGTTCCAACTGACAGGAACACCTCAGTAAAGTAACCGAAAAACTATCTAAGTATCAAGACCTTCAAATTGAGATCGATCGGATGTGGGGAATGAAAACCACAACAGTGCTAGTGGTGATAGGAGCCCTGGAACTTATAAAGAAAGGGATGGAAAAATACATTCAAAAGATCCCAGGTAACATTCAAATCAAAGAATTACAGAAGATCACACTGCTTGGAAAATCTCACATCCTAAGAAAGGCTTTATCCATCAAATAGACTTCTTAACACATCCTAACCCTAGGTCCAAGGATTGGGCCCGGTTATTATGCTCTATCATGGCTTTGGATAAAAAGGAAATTAATAATAATAATAATAATAATAATAATAATAATAATAATTTTTATTTTATTTTATTTTTATTTAATAATAATAAGCTTTATTTATTTCAAATTATCAGTAAAAATACACACACTGAAAAAACCAAATAAAGAACTCTAAAACAGGTATTAGGCTCATATAATAATAATAATAATAATGTCATTATTATTATTATTATTATTATTATTATTATTATTATTATTACTCTGTGAAAGTCTTGATCGGGCCTTTGTGGAGACTGAAAACTGGGAGGGTAAAACTGAGTATGCCAAGCAAAACCTCCAACGCAGAGTAGAGAAACAACAAATGCAATTCACATGTGAGACCAAATTCAGGTATGAAATGCGGGACGCAACAATGGAAGATGAATGCTCTCAACATTGCACCAACATTGATTTGCAAATATTGGTAATGTAGTTTGATTTAATGTAACCTTTTACCACATGTGTCAAAAATAAATAGTCTTACAGTGCTAAAGTATAGGCGGAACTATATTCCTGGAAATGCCAAACGATGTGATACCTTTAGATGCTGAAGGAACTGAACTATGGCGTCAATATTTTGCCCACTTACCATTTCCTGCTCAGTCTGCCGTACACAGCTCTCACAGTATTTGAAATGTTGTTCTGCTTTCACAATAGTAGTGTACTCTGTAGGGGGATCTGTGAATCTGCCATGATCTGGGTCGTACCTAAACAAAGAAATTCAACTTTTTCAAAAGGTCATAGTCCTGTTCAAGTAATTCTCACAACTTGAAAAGTAAATTATTATTATTATTACTGCTGATGTAGGCTAACATGTGCTAATTTCCGTTTCATAAACGGTGGTTCCATTTTTCACGGCCAATGCCATTCCTAACAACCAAGACTTTTTATTCGGTTAGCTTTCAATGAATTCTTAGGGTTAGCTTTATTTAAATACTTTAAAATTGCGACATTTGGACTGGTAATCTTGTGTAGTGGTTACTGTAAGTGCATCTTCAGCCACTGAACCGAGTACGATATCATTCACCCAACTTTTTCTAAGTTTTTCTCAAAATTCAAAGTGACATACCGTATTTACCCGTGTATAATACGCACTTTTTTTCCACTAAAACAGCTCCGAAAATTGAGATGCGTATTATACATGGAATCCATTGTTTTAGACACGCGTCCCTCATTAGCATAAAAACAAAGACGCATTGGTTTTTGATTGAAAAGTAAAAGGCTTGACCAAGATCCACTAATAAATTAACCTTTCTGTTTAAATGAACAACTGAACAACATAGCCTTCACTTTTGAGCGATAAACTGAAACATCAAAATGGCCACAAAACTCCCCGGAGTTTACGATGCCGGTCTGATAAATAACGCTCGTTAATTTCGCTGAAGATCATCCGATTTCACACTGTTATATTATAAAATTTTGCAAAGAACACAGCTACCCACTACATGTTACTGGAAATATGGACAAAACGCCACTGATCTTCGATATGCCGCCGAACCGAATGAAAACATTACAGTTTTTAAACACTTTACATAGGCTTATTTACTTTACTGTTGTATGTAGCGGAAATAATTTTCTTATCCAGGAAATTGATTTTTTTCACACTAGTTTTGCTTTTTGCTCTAACTTTTTTTTTTCAAAATGCAGTCCAAAATCCTCACCACTTCTGATAGAAAAACGTGTTTCCATCGTCCTCCTCCATTGCAATGTCACCCTCTGGTTCGTCAAGTCCTCCTTTCATAAACCAATCATCACCGGGATTGTTGTACATCACCTTTTGAATAAATGGTACATATATATTAAGTTGAAGTAATGTTTCTTTTTACATCTACATCTACATGTTCCAGGACTCGGCAAAGTCCTTTTGACTTGTGGCTTTTGCTGCTTTAGGTAGCCTCATACACCATAAGCCTTTTTTAGAGAGATCGCGCCAAGCCAGCTATTCTGCCGGAGAGGTTAAAGGACATCCACCACACAGGGGAGTGCTTCCAGGGGAGTGCATCCCTGGAAGTTTGTTTCATGTCTTGCATATGGTATATACATGCAGGTGTAAGAGTAATTGACAGACTCCAACAGTCAAAGGAGGCAGTGCGGTTTAGTGTTTAGGGCGCTAATGCCTTGAGTAAGTATCTTGAGTGACCCAAAAACCCTCAATTTGGCTAACCCTAGGCCTAAAAACTAACCTTAGGCCAGGGTTAGCCAAATTGAGGGTTAGGGTCACTTTCCAAAAGGTAAAACAATGACCTGCAATGAGTAACCTATGGAATATGACCTGTGTTTTAGACCCACCACTGGTAGTGCCTGGTTCAACTTCTCAGCTACACATGATTGTAAAGGCAACTGGTCTGCCTCCGGCCAGCTGGGATTCTTCACAGTTGTTGTTGTCGTTCTGTTCTGTCATTTCGTTCATTGTGTTTCATTGACCCTGAAAAGCCTCTATGGGAAGTGGTGAGTTAAGTATGTATTGTATTGCAAAGTTGGTTAATTTTCTTTTAGTATTAAAACTTTATAATCAATCAAGGGGGTGTCCTCTCAGTCCTTCAGGTGTAACAGTAGTTGTGTGTGACAGTATTGATTTTGTTTCATTCAATTCCACCTCTAAATGAGCTGTAAAGATCCCCATCCTTCACTGTTTTAGTTTAATAGTTAAAAGTGACTGTAGTTTTCTCACCTTCAAGAAAAAGAGTTGTAGAAATGCTACTTAAAAAACCCTGAATTGGGCCAGCCACACACATCGATCATCAGCACTAATTTTTAAATATTGATATTCAACATAGCCTAGCTCTCACATATTCTCTGTGGTTTCCTGAGGTCCCCTTATCACTAACTGATGAAGAGCTATGTGAGTATTGTGAGAATGGAAATAAATGTTTATTGATTGACTGCATGTATCCCAAAAGGGTAAACTGGCAGCAATTAGCACTGGAATAACAACAGAATAAATCATCCCACCATGGAAATGAGTCACCATTAGGGAAATTGATAGCACGAATACCGGTATTAATGTTTACTGTCAACTTTTAACACGACACAAAATTATAATGGACATTTTTACTTGTAAAATAGAGTTAACTACTTGGAGCACTTTTGCATTTGCTTATCAACCCAGCAAGAGATCATATGGTTCTCATCTAATAGAACAGTGCGTTGAAAGGACCATGATAAAGACTCTTCTATTTAATCAATGCAATCCGCATACCTCGATGGACATATCTTTGTTTATACAGAATACACGCCAGGATTGTTGTGAGATCGTAATTTATATCATGCTATGCTCTTATCAGATTGACCACGTTGAATGCTCAACTGTCACCTCTTCACTCACATGCTACTGTGTCATGTAGGCTTTCTTTGTACAAGTTTGTTTAGTTTCTCCCACTCTTCCTTGCCCTGTTTTTCAATAAACCTGGACTACAGGTATGGGTGCACACCTGCCACTTTGCATTGCACGTAGCGGGTTTGGGTGGGGCCCCTTACCCACCATCACCATCTCAGCTGTGGTTTGCACCACACTATGCAGGCTCAGATTAGCACTTGTCACTTCCAGCCGCATGCTGCACGGTGTGTCGCTGCCACCCTCATTTGTTGCATCGTCGGGTGTGTCGCTGCCACCCCCTTTATTGCTCAGGGTGTGTCACTGCCACCTTCATTAGTTGCATCACGGGGATGTTGCTGCCATCCCCATACAGTCATTCACAAGGTGTGTAACTGTTACCCTTCCTTGCACTAGGGTGCATGCAATAACTGTAGTCCCATTTACTGCTTTGTATCACTATGAGATAATGTATTATAAAACAACAAAGTTGTTAATTTCCTGCTTACAGTGCATTTCTGTGTAATTGATCCAAGAGGATTATCATCACATTCATCCAACAGGAACAACTCTCTGGCATCACTTGTTTCACCTAAAATAGTGTCTGATCCTCGGCTAGAAAACAAGAATAGACAAACTTCCCAGATGAACTAAAAGTGCAATAAAATTTGACTCTAAAGAAAAAGTGAAAGCAGAAGTCACATAGGCAGCTTACTGAATGCTATTGATGCAATTTTGGTAGAGATCAATTTGTACTTAAAATATTTTGTTTTACTTCCTTGAAACGCCATCATTAATATTTTTGTCACCATTAATAAAATCATTTTTTGCATTGACTCTGCAGGCTTAAAACACATAATCCCAGACACTAAAGGTACCAGTAATATACTCATCACAAGGCATAAAATTGTCTATATCCATAATTAATCCTACCAAGCCTTACACATTTAATCTTAACCAAATCCAATCCTTCAGCCTAAACACCAAAATTTGATAGTACAAATGGTTGCAAAATTGACCCATTTATTTTGCACAGTACTGTACAGCCAAATTTATATGCTTCATACACACCAACAAAGCACAAATTAACTACATCAGCAATTTAAAAGGGTTTCTTACAACTTTATTGATCATTGATCATCGTGGATCATGTTTACTGTAGGTAGTCTAGACTGATGTATAAGTTGACATATTAGTTGACAGTAGATCGACAGTTCCTAGATGCATATCTCCATCGAGTAAAATTATTAGCCATATGTTGGTGAAATGATATAATCGGTCGACTGTTGGTGGTATATCGGTAAACTGTCGCTGGCATATCAGTCAACTGTTGGTCAAATGTCAGTAATGTGTTGGCTATTCGTCAACAAAAACCTGCACACAGCTTTCCTTGTGAGTATTGCATTTCTTTCTACTGACAGTCAACTGATACTTGGCGACTTATCGGCGAAGTGTTGGTGCATTGTCTGCAAGGTATTAGTGAACTAAAAGCCACATTGGCCAACATAAATCTTGACTGACCACTTATTTTCTGACTGTCGATCGACTATGGACCAATACACATGTACATATGGGTTGAGACAACCTACAGTAAACATGATCCAGGAAGATGAGGTGACTGACTTTTACCTGAACCATCTGCAGTGAAACATTTTGTCACCATTCGGTCCCTCCCACATATAACGTACACACCCAATGAAGAGAGGTAAGTGAGGATCATCCGGACACACCTTAACAAAATCACCGACATGAATCTGTATAAATAAGCAACAAAATGTTTGTCAGTTTACTGTACTTCTCATTGGCAAATGGCAATATCCCTGCCACTATCAGGGCCAAGCACTCAGGTTCCCCCTCCCCCTCATAAAAATCAATTTCCAGCTAATTGCATCTGCCTGAAGCCTAAGATCACACACTGACTGAATTAATTATAGTTGCTGATTTTGGTTGAAACCTCTTTGTGCTATGCCCTTGGCAATTCATACATGATCAGTTCCCAAAACTGCAAGAAAAGGGTAAGCACAGCCAATTCTTTTGTTTTTACATTTTGTTTGCACCACAACAACATGTATGACCCCACAATGATGATGGCTCCGTCGATCTCGAGAGACCATGGTTGACTGCGCCCAGGCTTGTCACTTTGAGTTGCAGCGCCGGGTGTGGCTGTAGAGGCCGATGCGGGACCCGCATTGCCTGTTGCATCTGCTGCAGGTAAAGACCGGCTCCTGTCTTCCTGTCTGGGATGGGGCTGACTGTAGCAGCTGCTCCTTGCGAAGGCGTTTCTCTTCCCAGCGGCTTGCTCTCCTCTCCTCTGCTTCCTTGATGACTGCTTGTGTGGTGGACCGCCAGCCAGATCGGTCCGAGGCTGCTGTCTCTAGGTCAGAGGGGTTGAACCCACCAGCCTTCAGATCCCGCTTGCACACATCCTTGTAGCGGAGGGCTGGACGTCCTGTGGGTCTGGTGCCAGTGGCCAGCTCCCCAAACAGCATGTCTTTGGGGATGCGGCCGTCAACCATTCGAGTGACATGGCCAAGCCAGCGCAGACGTCTCTGGGTCAGGATGGCAAACATGCTGGGCATCCCAGCCTTGGCCAGGACGTCGATGTTGGTGACGCGGTCTATGGTTGGTGGTCTATGGTTGGTGACCCCACCATACAGGATTAAATATCTCAAACTTTAAAGAAAACGTAAATATCTAAAATGTCATTGCTCCTAATCTCAGTCTTAATCTGAATCCTAATCTAAATTAGGAGCAATAACATTTTAGGCCTAATTAGGCCTAATAAAATATTTGATCTCAAATCCAACCTTTGTCGGTTAGTATTCAATGTATGATGGCTTCATTTCGCTATTTCATGGTTCAGTAATGCCCACTAAAAAACCAAAAATAAATGACAAATGTACCTCCTCTTGATTTATGAGAACTGAAGTGTAATAATTCTTCTTTCCCTGCACCTCTGGGTCTCCTATCCATTCCACCTTGG
>OX421448.1:13955779-13965779 GCA_949126865.1 Montipora capitata | reverse complement strand
TAGGCCATTTTACAGTTGTTTGCTCAGTGACCTAGCCTATGAATGGCTGCAAGGCTGCCGGTGACCTTGTATTGATACAGCCCCCACTGCTTTTATCATGTAAATTGTGTTGTTGTATGTCATTCTAATTAGTCGACATTAACATTAAAAAAGCACAAAGGTTTATAACAAAGCAGGGTCACCGGCAGCCTCACTTCCATTCACAGGTCAGGTAACTTAGCTACAACTGTAAAATGGCAGCAGGAACAAAACACAGGTCACAGGTCATTGTTTTACCAATACAGGAAGTATCCTAAACATTCATAAAAGCTAACCTTAGGGCTAAGGTTACCTTTTATGAATGTTTAGGATACTTTCTGTACTGGTAAAACAATGACCAGTGACCTGTGACCTGTGTTTTGCACCTGCCGGTAAAATGGTCTATTAATAAGGAAAACATAAAAATGAACGAGGTACTTGGAGCATAGGTGTTTTTTTTTTCACTGCCTGAGGAACAAAATCAATGAAGCAGAAATCGCTTCCATACAGCTGGAAGAAAGGTGCATACAGTGTGAAGTGGGTCTTCACATGTTCAAAGCTGATGTAATTTCTTTCTTGGCACTACCACTTTTGCAATCTATCAAACTCCCCCCCTCCCCTTGCCCTTCCCCACCCCCCAATGTAAAAAAGAACTTGACAGGAGTTGATCTTCTTTTTGGCCTCTGGAGAGGCCATAAACTATGGTACTTACTGCATCATCACTATCTCCAGGGAAGAGTCTCAAGTCAGGACTATTCAAAAGCTGTTTACATTCCTTGCACTTGGCAGGAGGCTACAATATTAAAAGGAATATGAAAATCACTTTCATGCTCTGGTGGGATACAGAGTTAAGATAAACAAACAAAGTTTGGAGTGCACAATTAAGACAACATTAAGAATTGAAGATTTTGAATCCAGAGGGGCATTAATAGATAATGAAGTGAGGTTTCCAATTTATCTGACCCATTTTCATCATTTTGGACAGGGTTAAGGATGGAAGACCGTCTGAGAATACCTCATGGTTACACATGTACCCCTTAGGGAGTCAGATTGGAATATTGGTCAACATCTGCCTCTGATATAAACCTGACTCAAGGGTTTTTCTCCATTTACCCTGGTATTCCTCCCTCAACAAAATTGACTACTAGCTAATTGCACATGGCTGTGGGATGTGCCCTGAGGTCATGTAATGCACTTATCTCCAGAAATGCACTGACAGTAATTAGAGACATCCAACATGAATTGTCCCTTTATGTCTAAACCTCTGCTACGTATACCTAGCGTATTTCCAACAATAAGGTATTAGGGTAAAGGTGAGCATTCATTTTTAGCTTAGGGTAAATGCAGCTGCTTATCCTTCCTTGAGGAGCAGCACTTGGGGGAGAATTTGTGATATTAATTGAAGGGCTGGATGCATAAACCTAGTAAGTGACAATTTCAGTCGATTTTTAGTTTTACTCAAAACTAGCCCAAATTTTGCAAGTTGACTGGAAATGAACTTAAGAACATTGCCCTGGTATTTTTTTTTACCGATGTGAGCTTTATTTTTGAGAAATAAGCTATGCAAAAACACTATTGGCTTCGCGTTTGAAAACAATGGAATCAGCGAAGCGGCACTTACCGTTCATTGTTCGATATATACATGACCGCAAAAGTCACTACATCGGTAGTGCATTCGAATAAAGCAAAAGGTAAACGAATTCTTAAGGCGATGGTTCGACGCGCTAAGGGAACTTTTCCTTGGTTCGCACAGAGCTTTTTTTTTGTTTTTTTCTTTCCTTGTTTTTCGTGATCTCATCGATCTTCGTGAACTTCAAGGGCGTTTTCCATTTACAAAAAATTGCCAGAAATTTCAGTGGAAATTTCCATCGGGTGAAAAACCTGTTCCATTTAACTCAGGTCCGTTCACCTCCCAGTGATTGCGATTTTTACGCGCCAAAATTTAAAAATGTGGCCGTGAATAGCTTGGAAGTGGTAAGACCTTTCAAAAGTTGTAAATGGAACACACATTTCCATCGGAAAGTTTCCAACGGGAAAACAGGACTACCTTTTCAGAAGTTCCGTTTGTTCCGGAAATTTTCCAGTGGAACGAACCAAAACACGTGGGGTGCTTTCCATTATGCCAAACCGACCGGTCAGAGATAAGTGGGAATACCGAAGGAAAATGGAACGACATTTTCCGATTAAACCAGGCCAACCAATAGGAATGGCTCTTGCCACTTTTTATTCCTTTTCCGAATTCCCTAATTAGGGCAAAGAACCGGTTTGTCAAAAATGGAACGGCGAATTTCGGTCGGAATATTCCAACCGAAATAAGTGGACCACCTCCAGAGGTGATCCCAAATATTCCGGTCAGAAGAAACCGAAACAGACCTTTCCATTTGATTTCCGACCGAAATTTCCGGAATCTTTGGCATAATGTAAAGCACCCGTGTGTTCCATTTACATCCCAACCGAAATTTCCGGAATTTCTTGGTAAAATGGAAAACGCCCCAAGTTACATGAGATATGCACGATGCGCGAAGCTCCAGGCATGAGTGGTTTAAAGTTGAAAATGTTGAGGTGGCTCGTTTTCTCAGTAGTCGTCTTAAATCTTAACGTCCAAGTGGCTCACCTTTATGAGAACATTACCATGGTATTTTTTAAACCGATTTAAGCTTTATTTTTGAGAAATAAGCTATGCAAAAACACAATCGGCGAAGCGACACTCAATCTTTATTGTGTTAAGCGCACCGTCTAGTACTGCTTGCATCAGTAGGTCAATCGAATGATGCGAAATGAATGTAGGTACAAGACGGTGGTTCGAGACGCCCGGCGAACTTTTTTTTTCATTCGCACAGAGCTGTTTCTTTGTTTTTTCTTTTCTTGTTTATCGCGGCAATCTGATCGATCTTCGTGAAATTCAAGTTACATGGGATATGCGCGATGCGCGAAGTGCGAAGCTCCAGGCACGAGTGGTTTGATACAAAATCTAAGGTGAATTTGTTGAGGTGGCTCGTTTGCTCTGCAGTCGTCTTAAGGACGTTCCCGCTAATTGTTTGTGCGCAACGTTACTGGGCAGGTAACGCGACTGTAAAATGTCACGCATTACTTCGAGCATTAGGGAAGCTGAGGTTTTAAAACCTTTGCAAAAACCGTGGACGATAAGTCTTGCACAGCGTTGGATCAGAAAAGATCGCGATCAGTCAAAATTGATTTAAAATATTTATGAAAGTCAAGTAGACTACTGCACAACTGATATTCGCGAGGTTTTATCAGTCGTGCACTAGTCTACTTGACTTTCATACATATTTTTCAAGCATCAGTTAAAATAACATGGCGACAACAACGCCGAGGAAAAACTTCCAGGCCGGCAAAAGAATGGCACATTTATTTCCGAATCATCATGAAACTTCAAAGAGAAGTGAGCGGGAGGATGGAAAAGCTCTGGAAAAGGCAGCTGATCGAGTACCCTGCGAGCAGAGGCCCTTCGATCTTCCTAGATAAGTCGGGAAGAGGAAGGGACCTCTGCCAGCCGGCTCGACATTCTTTGATTTGCCGCTCATCCAAAGAAATGGATGAGTCAGTCCAGTTTCAACTTGCCAAACCTGTTTTTTTTTATTTGTGCGCATGATCAATCGCCACGCGTCATCGATATTTTTTAAATTTACAACAGCGTGACAATTTTTAAACTGTCTAAATTCCCATGAGAATTTTTCCGTATGTCGGTTACAGAAGCTAGTTTACCAGAATTGAGAAACCTATTAATTTGGATGTTCTCCCTTTTCTTTAATAGGCTATTGAAGTTTCAAAATTCTGCACACCAAAAACAACAGAGTCAAGGTTTATGGGAATAATAAGTATTTGAATTTGAACTTGTTTTGATCAAAAAAATATTACCCTGAACCTCAACATTGTTCTAAATTCCCATGAGAATTTTTCCGTATGTCGGTTACAGAAGCTAGTTTACCAGAATTGAGAAACCTATTAATTTTTTCAGTAAAAATTAAAATGGCAATTTAAAAACTTGAACTATCTTTAGGAAATGATTCCTTGGTTGTCGTGTGTTTGCCAGAGTTGTTCGAAAATATCCGTTACTGTTTGTTTTGGTTTTGTGGTTTTGCGGTTACTAGTCAGGCGTGACTGACTCCCGAATACGTTACGTTTGAATTTTTAACGCATGCTCAACACGAAATGTCGAGCCGGCTGGCAGAGGTCCCTTCCTCTTCCCGACTTATCTAGGAAGATCGAAGGGCCTCTGCTCGCAGGGTACTGATCGAGTAGACTAGTGGCTGAAAGTCTGGAAAACTCGAGGACGAACCGTTGCGTAAATTTAATGGGGCTGTTTCTTTGTAATGTTTTTATTACCCTACGAACTTAAGTTCAAAGTGAATGCATGTTTTTAAAGTTCTTTTCCTTTACTTTCGAGAAAATTGAGCAGTAGTTTCGTCCTCGTGCGGACCTGCGTGGAAACAATCACCGATTAAATTTCACAAAAAACAAACTCCAGAGGATGAGCATGACGGCAATGGAGAGATATTATACCAAACACCAACCAAATGAAGATGACCCCTGCTTAAAACTTCGTTGGTATGCTCGAGAAAGGCTTTTTTTTCGGTAAAAACCTTTCATCTCTTCAACGATCGATTCTCTCTTGGGTTCCAGTCCTTGCCCGACGGGTCACGCAAAAGCGTGACAAACGAAATTTTCCAAGAGCTTTGCAAAATCACATCGATTTTACTCGTTCAGATCATCGGTGACTCCTATTTTTTTAATCACGAATCACTTACTTTACTTACTATCTACAAAATATGATGAAATGAAAAAATTCTCACCGTAAGAAGTTATCTTTCTTTAACATTTTCTTTCCTCGTGCCATCGAATTCCGGTAGTGGTTGCAACGGATAGAGCTTACGAAAACGCTCGTCGAGGATGAACTCTACTGTTTACCACATCGCTAGCGGCATACAATTATCTAAAATTCTCACTCCTAAAAACCTCTTCTTTAGGTTAACCGAATGATGCGTGTAGCAAATATACAACATAACAGGACTGCCCAGCCATGAAATAGACACACTGATAATGTTATTGCTTGTCCTTTGATCGATTGCCGAACTAAACAAGCCTGTTCTTATTTTCGCTTCGAATTTGGCCCTCTGTTTTAGTTTTTGCCCAGAACGCATGCGAGACAACAAATGCGAAAAACATCCTGGATTTTTCAAATTCCACAACGTTCTCATCCCTGTCTGAAAGCGACTGAAAAATATGGCTCTTTCCGAATTAAATTTAACTACTAAGTAAGGACTAAAAAAAAAATTGCTCATTCGTTTCCTAATAGGTGAACAACTTGTGTGTAAATACTGAACATGACGCCTCCAGTTATTCATATTTTCGAACGTCATGACGGCGAAGGAGACCTAATCTGTAGGCCGGAAGTTGAAGGGCAACCCTAAAATCTGGAATCTGGAATCCGGAATCCGGAATCACAGTACAATACAGAGAGTAAAAACTATCCTAAACATTCATAAGAGGCTAACCTTAGGCCTAATTAGGCCTAAACACGTTTGTTTAGGCCTAATTAGGCCTAAGGTTAGCTTTTATGAATGTTTAGGATAGTTTTTACTCTCTGTATTGTACTGTGATTCCGGATTCCGGATTTTAGGGTTGCCCGAAGTTGCACTTGTTTGAAACATCGCAGATCGGATACTTGTTATTGAATTACTTTTTTGTATTTCGAGCGCCTTGAAACTGGCTTTTGCCCTTTTAAATTCCACTCTCGTTTCTGTAAAAAGACAGCACGGCCGATGTCAACGAGCTAGCTTCTTCACCTTTGCTCTGAATTTCTTTAGGTGAGTGAACTTTCCGGTTAAATTCGAAGTAGTCGATTGGCCGTTATTTTCAATAGGTGAACTTTAGGCCGCTTTGGGCAAGCGATCAAAATTCAGCCAATCAGTGCGCTCCAGAATAATAAATTTCATTCCTTGCCTAGCCTGCGTAGCAAGCGTTCCTTTTCGTTCCTTTTCCGCAAACTGGCCGCGCGGAAGTTGGGGCAAGAGAGTCTTGCCCCAACTTTCGCGCGGCCAGTTTGCAGAAAATCGGTTCGAAGCTCTTCTGTGTTGAACAGGAACGCTTGCTACGCAGGCTATTCCTTGCCCAAAGAGGCCTACGACTATTAAAAGAAACGGCCAATCGATTACGTGGCGTGAGAGTACTAAGGCGATTCAGAGCAAAGTTAAAGAAGATGGACTGCGAAGCGGAAAGAAGTCTTCAGATTTCGATGCAGAAATTGACGGACGCACATCAGCGGCGTTGTCTTGGTCCTTCACTCCGGCGCAATTTATTAGTTTCTCGTGTCTTGAACAATGTGCTGTCTTCAACAGAGTTATCCTACTGTGCATACAGAACGGAATATAAGATTGATGTGGACATAGATGGAGTGAAAAACGAACTTTTGCCTTTTGACTCATCGAAAATAACAGAAAATCAAAAATCAACGGAAGTGAAGAAAACAGGAAATGACAGAAAAAGAGCAAAACCAGATGTGGATGCGGTGCAGAAGAAACGAATCAAAACAATGACAACAAGCTTCTTTTACGGTGACGCTAAAATAACAATAACTGATGAATTTTTTTTGTTTTAAAAAACTAAAACAGTAGAAAGAACATAAGTAGTTTCTAAGGAGAATAGGATAATGAGAGTGATCATAGTTCATCGTTTGCGAACGACAGTGGTAGTGTTGAAGTTGGGTAGAAGAGTAAGGGGACACACAACTAGCCCATTACTTGAACGAGAAAAGCAGGAGGTTTAATCGTACAGTGCACGTATTACAACAAATAAATAAATATCTGGCTAATGCTAATCCCCCTGTCTTGCAATCAGAGATTTAATTCTTAAGGATGCAGCTCAAAGAGCAAAGAGTTGGACCAAAGGAGCTCTGCAGCCAGCTATAGTTGTACAGTGTAGGTGCTCAGCCTCTGAAAACGACCCAAGCATTACCTCGGAGCACAGCACCAAAGCAAGATGAAATAGACTGGGATTCGATTCTTACTGAGGGAGGAAAGCCAGAGTGTTCGGAGAAAAACTCATAGAGTAAGATTGAGATCTACTGAAACTCACCCCACATACCAACTTAAGATGTGATCCCGGGCCTGCAGAGGTGGGAGAGCAATCCTTACTACTTACTCTAGACAGTCCATTATTCAAATGTCTTGCCAGTGAGGAATCAACATAATATTATTGATGACCTATTAGACATGTTCATAAAGCTTTGAGTATGCTATCATGCTGCATAATAATACTATTACCTGTGCCTTTGTAACTTCAGGTTTTATTGAGTCAGAAGATTCTCTTGCACTATTCCTATAGAAACAATAATGAAACACTTTAAGAGACTATATATTGTAAAAAAATGAAAGAACAAAGAAGTGAATAACCTTGCTGTGAAATCAGCTTTACTAGGAAGTAGCAACTATCATTAAACTGTTTGACACAACTATATTCTACATGTATTTTAAAAATTAAGTACATTGTTGACAAGGGCAATAGGGGCTTGGATTACCATAACATTAATTTAGTGCATTTGGGAAGATTACAATATTTTTAAGTATATATAGACATAACAATAAAATAATGAAAGTAGCAATAATTTTAATAGTAAAAATAATATCACTACCACTACCACTAAAAATAAAAGCAATAACCTCCTAGCTTCTAGACTAGTAACTGTCATAATAATATTGATGACGGCAGAAATGAATGCTCGGCAGCACCACATTAACATGTAATTCTATACATGTATAAAGACCAATAGGAATAACAAAGGTATTGCAATGGCAAAAGTGCACTGTTACCTCTGATGTTCTGGATCCTCCCAGCTTTTTTCTTTATTACAGTCATCATCTGTCACCTTCTGGCGTTTCCCATCCTAAGAGTTCAAAGATTGAAGGTAAGATCAAACATAATGAGAATAGGAACACTGATCATTGTTCACTGGTCCTGCAGGTTTCCTGTTTGGTGAAGAAAAAACTGTTAATGTTGCCCACATCAATTTCTATGGGCATCATTTCCTGAAAACATCACTTTACTTGTAACTTCTCCAGTAGAAAAACGCCATAAGCCAAGTCTATATCCTATTTTTCCGACATCAATGTATATTTATTAAGGGTAATTTAACCAAGGTTCTGCAAAGTGTCAAAATAACATACATACTTTGATGGAGGTGGTAGCATCACCGTTTTGTGATGATGACTCTCCTTGGTCAGTTATGACACCCACAGTGCTATCTTCAGTCTTCTTTCTTTTCAGAGGGCTAAATGAATTAAAGCAATAGAGATTTCAATCACATAATTCAACTCCAGGCAATTTCAGATTATGTGCTCCAATAAGAGAGATATAACACTGTCAATCATGGGTTTTAGCTTCTAGAATTTAGAACAGCACTGTTCCTCGCTTCTGAGAAAAAGGACTGCTTATCACAGTATAACAACTTTTACGAATCTACAGTAGTTTTTCAAAGAAATGCTGCATGGTGCCAAATCAGGTAAAAAACTTGACAACTTACAATACAATATTTAAGCTTTTCATCACATAATATATATATTAGTACTGTAAGGGTCTTGAACCTCACTTATCTCCCCAGCACTACAAGCTGAATGCAAAACATCACATGATGGATCGGACAAGAGTATCGGTTAGCAGGCGATATTCAAAAGGCAATGCAGCCAACAAGCTTGAGGGAAGTCACTGCGCAGACTTACCGCACCACACAGGAGTGTCCCGAGTTTATTGAAATGCATACAACAAGGCCCCAACCTCGACTCCAAAGGGGGGGAGGGAGAGAAAAAACAAAATCGTAAACCACACTAATATATTGAGTGCTAACTGTGCTGAACAACAGAACATAAGTGACCTCTAAATAGTTTTCATATGCTTTTATAGCTAGACAAATGTCCGCTGGCGTAGCCAGTCGGAAGAGCTGGACTACGAGAGGAGTGTTACATGTGTCAACTCTTAGCCACAAATAGAACTTTGAAAAAAGCACCAATACCGTGGATCATACTAGCCTGCTAGTGACAACAAAGCTGTGAAGTTCGAAGCAAGAATACAATAAATCTTTAGTGTTTGCTGACCTTGGCAACTAGACAGCACAAACGCTACATGGAAAACAGAGCCGAAACAAAAGGGTTACAGATAATATTGTCACGATCCATTAACTACATGACAGTAAAATTGCCTTTAAGTCTAAGCATTTTAAAACAGTTTGCTTTCAATAACTGTGTGACTCGCATGTTGACTCGCCACACAACAGCTTGCATGTTGACTCATATATTGTACAAAATTGTAACATAATAACTTCTTAAAATCTTTATATATATATGTGTGTGTTACAAAAGTGTCAATAAGGAATAGTGCTTAAAGGATGCTTAAAACAACTCAACAGGTTCACAGTTTTTTGCTATGTGTCATGGTGTACTACAATCATTTATACTAATGAAGCAAACAAAGAATAACCACATACTTTTTAGCAAACATTTCTTTAATACTAGGCTGCTTTTTGCTCTCCTTTGGTGAAATAGCTTTATTCTGTTAAAATGTGAAAAAAGAGTTAATTCAATCAAGCAATCAGCCTCTCTATTGAAGGCCTGTAAGCACTACCAATGTCATACTTTTTTCAATCTTTTATCATTTTCTTAAGTTGCAGCCAATTTCAAGTAATAGAATTTAATGGTGCATGAATTGGGGAAGAAATAAATTATTGTTGCATGTTACACACCAGAGCTTACAGAATCAGGATGCAAGCCGCTGGTGAAATAATGTTTTACCTTGATTTGTTGTATTCCATTCACTCTGTGTGTATAACTTGACAAAAATTTGTTGCTTTGATCCAAAAAAATAACGAAACTTATTGGAGAGATTTGCTTACATATATAGGTACACAGCCCTTCAGTCAGTGAGCTTGTTCTCCAGACACATACATGTACATGAAGAAAAACATCAATCAAAT
>OX421448.1:13933279-13950779 GCA_949126865.1 Montipora capitata | reverse complement strand
ATCAGTGTTGCTAGCAAGACAAAAAAATGTTGGGAACTTAAGCAGTCAACATTGAAAGGGGGAGGGGGGAGAGGAAGTGGGAAAGGTTTAAATTCTAGATACGGCGGGCAATGGAAGCTAGAAAAGGTGTTTTTTAATGAAAGTGTCTCAACAATTTTGCAACTTGTTGTCTGAGTTGGTTGTCACTGTATTGGCATACGGTCACTTTGTTTATTGGAACGGGAAGGCGTCTATCGTTTGCGTTTAATATGGTGTTTCCAAAAAAAGGGTTTAATTCTCTGATCTGCTGTGAATGGAAAATGGCCAGCGATAGACTAGATTTTGGCGGGGTTTCGGTATGACGTAATTTGAAGGCATTTCAGTGCTTTCTGTGAGTCAAGTCGAAAATACACATAATTTGGTACACGAAAAGGTGTGATTTCCATCCTTTCCCTTTTTAAAGTACGCTAGAAATATCCTGGAACCGATTTTGAAATAATTTGCGTTAAACACCTATATTTCGGTCGACACATGACATCTAAAGTACGCGCAACATGTACGAAATTAGCTGTTGTTTACGAATGAGAAACAGACATAACCTCTCCTTTAACTGCGATCGCATGCCATTTAAAGGGAACATCAACTTTCCGAAAAATCAATTCTTAGCAAACATTGTTATACAAAGATACATTTTCATACAGGTCCATTTGTAACATTACTTATTGCTTTCGGGCTAGTCTGCTTCCAGAGAAGGGATTGGTAACGCTTACTAGCAAGTCTTCTAAGTGACGTGTCCGGTACAGGCTAATTCCATGTTCTTTAGAATGACTGACTGAGCACAATAATCAAAAGAAAGCACCCGATTGTGCTAAATCCTTTGCGAGATTTGTTTTACAATGAGATACAAAAGCGAACAAATTTGTACCGGCTACACATTATGACATTTATATGAAACAGTCTACACGGTCTACCACAACTTTTCACTGAGAAAATAATATGATATCATATTTCTTACTGTTGCGATGGTAGACCGTGCTTGGATGGTAGACCGTTGGTAAATGGACTAGACGATATGTACAGGATTTCTAACTGTGTGAGCTTTATTACGAATCACCTGGTAATGCATTGGATTGATTAGAAAAGAAAGTACTAGTTGAATTGTGCTGTTTCCTCCAAGATACGATTTTCAACTGTAACGCCACCATCCCCGTTGACGTCACCAAGAAACACAATAAATGGTATTGTGTTACATAATACGAGCCGTGTGTAACTTTCGGAGCATCAGATCTGCAGTGCAAAATACTTTGCTCGCTTTAGTATTTGGTACGGAGTCTTCTGTTAGCGATGATAAGTCCAAACACTCGCAAATCGATGCTACCGAATGTCAATAATTAATATCCTTTCGTGTTTGGTACAATGTGCTTTGCACTTCGCGTGTAAACTTCTGAAATGTTTCAGAGCTTATACGATATTTAATGATTGTTTCTTTAGTTCCTGCTTTTCTACATTGAAACGTTTCCCTATAGGATTCAAATCCGGACTGGCAAAAGTATTGCAATCAATCAGACAACAAGTTGCAAAAATAGTGGAGACACTTCACCTTCTTGGGGCGTAATTAATTTCCCTATCATCTCTCACACTGCAGCCCCCCTCCCCCCCTTATCAGTGTTGCTAGCAAGACAAAAAAATGTTGGGAACTTAAGCAGTCAACATTGAAAGGGGGAGGGGGGAGAGGAAGTGGGAAAGGTTTAAATTCTAGATACGGCGGGCATTGGAAGCTAGAAAAGGTGTTTTTTAATGAAAGTGTCTCAACAATTTTGCAACTTGTTGTAGCTCTAGCCATACTGGGGAATATTGGCCCTCAGTCATTTTTGTGGGCCAATATTCCCCAGTACGGCCCTCGCACTCGGTTAGTAAGAAGTTATTATTGGCTGACTCTTGCTTGATCGACTGATACAGGACCGATATTTGGCCGATCTGTCACCAGCACTTGACCGATAAGCTAGCGATAAGATCATGGTCAATGCATTGGCCATCATCAGTGGAAGCTCAACCTATATATCACATGGCTTGCGGTTGCTAGTCGATCGACATGTCAGCTCTCCATGATACCATCGTTTCTTACTGCTAGTTGGGTAGCAAATAAACAAAATACTATTGTAGTCATTGCAATTCGTAAAAGGACAAGATTAGAATGACTACATCATATCATATTTCGAGTGATTTTTCAAAGTTTACCTCTGTGAATTTGTCTGCTTTAAAATCATCTTCTATTTCTTGAATTCTGGAAATCAAAGAGGGAAGGATCATTATCTTAATTATTGTAACTGCAGTAAAAAATTCTGAAATAACGTTTATCATAATTTTCTTTCTGAAATACAGTTATCTCGAAAGTGATCATCGTATGTACAAAAAGAATACATGTACTTCTTGAGCTTACCTTTCTTGGAGGGAATTTGCCAGAAGTGACTTCATCAATTTACACTTTTTCCGTACATAGCCCTGTGCATAAAATATCTCGTTGTGAGCGAAGAAAATAATTATATTGACATCAACGTTATATAAACTTATCTTTGCAGAAGACGTTTACGAATAACGGAAATCAAAAGATTCAGATTGATAGGATACAAAGAACGCATATGAGCACTGATTATATCAAGCCCACGCACCATGGCATCACTCGGCAATGCACCTTATACAGCGTAGTTCATGCAAAGATCGAGTGATTTATTAATTGTCAATTACCTTTTCAGTGATATCACCGTCCTTATATTCTTCCTGAAGCTCTGATAACCTGCAAGAACTCAGAGAATAAGTATCTTACTTCAATACATTGACGGATCGAAGGATTGTGAAAAACTACAAACGCAGATCAAGATAGCCATTTGCTCGACCTATATATAGGATTATCTAAAGAAAAATCATTGCTCGTTCAGGCGATTGCCGAAAAATCTCACCTTTCTGAGATACCTGGAGGAAATTCCTCTTTCAAATGTACCATTTTCTTAGTGAGTAGAGAAGGTACACGGAATACAAAGCACTACTTGATTCGAGGGTTTACTTAAATATGGTTACCCTGTGTTCTCAATTTCGCGCCAAAATTTATCCACACCAGGGTGTAATTCCTAACCTGGGAGGTCACCTGGGAGATCTCGTGCCGAGAGTCTTCTTCCCTTGGATTGAGACAACTGCAACCACCTTCTTCTGCCTTCCTTTTCGGGAAAGGGACGGGGTGGATAATTTTTGTGGTTTTTCCTGAAAGCAATGTTTTCTTTTGGGTCTTTTCATCGAACTAAAGTAACACCCAGCAGACACCCCAAGTTCTAAGATACTGTACCTACTATCCTTCCCCACTCTCCTCCCCCAGGAATGGTGCTCTGCCCAAATTGCTTGCTTCTCGATACAAACCCAACCAAGATGGCGGGAAGATTGAGGTCAATTTGAAAATGAATGGATAACTTGAATTTATTTGAATCCACCTTTTCCTGGCATGGGTTCCCAGAGCCAGACTGATTCCAGTCAATTAACGTCTCTCATTGTATCCTTTTCAAATAATCGATTTGAATCATGCATCGTGCATCAAGCTCTATTTTTTATTTCTCCGGACAGACATTAAATTTATTAGTGTCGTTTAATAAACGAGGCGATAATAAGATGTCAGTTGGTAGCATGAGGTAAGTGTGTGCTTATTGACAATCTTACTCTTCCATGATATGCATGCCTGCACTACTCAGTGAAAACGGTCAGGTTCAGCTGTAATTCACGTAAAATCTCATTCGAAACAAATATGCATATAAGTCAATTATATTATGTACCAGCTATCTGGAATTAAGAGGATTTGGTGACCATTTTCTCCTTGACTGACAATGTCTTTATTCTAGAAATCATTTGGTGAAGCAGTGGATACCAAGGAAAAGCTAGGTACGCATGGCTTAGTCTAATGCAGGGAGTCTGGGTGTAGTTGTGTGAGTTAGCACCTCAATTTTCTTCTTTCTTGGCACTTAAAATATTCCACTGCTTGGTGTGCAAAAAAGGAAAATTCCCACCCCAGGGACTCCCTTTAATAGTGACCAAAACATTGTGTTCTAAAAAAATAATGATTTTTTATTGAAGAATGATTCCCTTGAATATTAAGAGATATTTTGTCCACTGTTGGGTGAGGCTAAATCGCGTGGGTGGGTGGGTCGTGGGTAGGTGGGTTGTGGGTCGTGGGTGGTGGGTCGTGTTTGTTTGAAGATAAAAAAAGATATATATTAGCTCCCTCAGTGCTCGGTCCAAATTTGTCTTAGGTCTTGTATGTTTCGAGAATTTCCAGTCGTTGATAAAAAAAAGGGTTAGGGTTAGGGACCCACGACCCACCCACCCATCCTTGCCAATTAGACACTCTCCCACTGTTCAAGGTGAAAATTTTGCTTTAATTAGTGAGCAAATGCTTATTTTCAAGCCGTGTTCAAACCTAAATACTGGTTGGCTGTATCGGTAAGAGTACGAAAGCCTCTGGCATTAAAACATTGTGTCGTTCCACAAAGGAAATGGCTTTATTTGAAATGACTAAAAAAAACATTAATCCTCTACATTCTATGCCATCACATGTACATTCTCTTCTAAACACTAAGTCTTATTTGAAAAATTTGAGACCTCAGATAGGGCACCATTTACTGACAATAAAAAAATTTCCAATAATCAAAAAATTAAAGTTAAATAGAAAGGTTTTCTTGAAGAAAAAGTGGAAGGGGTCCTTTGTTTAGTACTTTTTTATGTTTCTAACCTTATCAATACTATTTAATGCTTTTTCGTTAGGGTATCTAGCAAGCCTCACAACTCAAGTTCTTCCAGTTTTATCCCTAGTTGAAGTGGAAACCAAGTTATTTTCAAGAGTCCTGCCTAAGGTGCATTATAATAATAAAATTTTTATTACCATATACAATTTAGATCATTTCACAAGCAGTTTTTCCTACTAATTTGAGACTTGCTTACTTTAGTTATAATAATAATAATAATAATAATAATAATAATAATAATAATAATAATAATAATAATAAGTACATGCAGAGATACAATGCAGCCTTGAAAATCCTTTTCTTCGAGTTCCTGAAAGACTTAGATCTTATCCAGAGTACCCCCCTTGGTACTCTCCAGTCTCACCTAAACCTGAGTACAAGAATGACCGAGCGTGCGCGTACTGGGATGTGCCAGTATTCGCTGAAAATACGGAAGTCAGGGCTAACAGAATTGATGCGAGAATTGTGGACAGAAAGGAGAAGAAGGTGATCCTTATTGAGATGAGCTGCCCTTGGGTTTCCAACAGAGAACAGAAGGAACAGGAGAAAACTGACAAGTATGCGCCGTTGAGATGGGAGATGCGCCAACAGTTCCCCGGCCACACTATCACACAGCTTAATGTGATAGTTGATGTACTAGGAGGCTACTCTATGGAGACGGCGGAGAAAGTTAGGAAGTTTTTAGGTTTGGATTGAGGGAACCAGGTTTTGTTTAATATGCAGAAGGCAGTTTTATCATACACCCTAAACATAGCAAGGTCTTTCGACGAGTTAGTAAGGAATATAAACTCTTGTTCCTTTCTCAAATGTTGGTTCGTTAGTTATTACCAATTGGTTTGTAAATAGGTTTAACAGTAGGGATTGTTACACAATAGTGCCTTTTCCTACTTATATCTGTAAGCATACTTACGTACAACATACTGCATAATAATAATAATTGGCAGTGCTAATCACCCTTTACTTGCAGTATTGAGGACTGAATTGCGAAAGGGTGCGGCTCATGATATCGGGCTGACAGCATACAAAGGTGGCTCTGGCTGCTGCTATGCAGTCCTTTTTTTGATGTCAAAGCACAGCACAACAGCTAGATCTTAATTAGCTGTGAGTCGATTTTGATGGGGGAGGAAATCCGGAGTACCCGGACAAAAACCCCTTGAGTCAGGTAGAGATCGACTGAAACTCAGCCCACATGCAGGTCAGGGCCAGAATTGAACCCCGGCTCGAAGTGGTGGGAGGCTTGTTAGATAACCACTAAGCCACCCTGACTCCCACTTATATTAACCTATATATTCACCCCTAAACCGGCCATACTTAGTACTTTACTCTGTCTAACGTCAGACGATTTTACTCGTCAATGGGGAACCCCCAGGAGTCAATGGGTTAATAAAAGATAACATTTTTATCTGGGATTGTATGTAGGTGTATGACGCTGTCTCAGATGCCATTTCAAAAATTGGACACATTCTTCAGTCAGTGTCTCCTAATACTAAGAGAACCGACAGTTTACATGCAGTTCAGTCACTTCTTCAGGTTTGTGACAATTTTACAGAGCAGTCTCAATAAACTAGCAGTAATCAAGTTTCAAATTTTTTTTTTCATTGATCAGGCATTTGAAAGTAGTCACATATTTTGTACCCTCTTCTAGAATTTGTTAATCATCAATGAAGGTATCACACTATAAGTATCTTGACTGTTATCTTGTTGTCAATAATTTTATTGGAAACCATTGTGGAAAACACATGCTATATAATGCAATATCAATTTTGTTGGATATCAGTAGACTTTCTTGCTAGAATTTAGTCCAAGCTGTACACTATCACATGACCGATGAGATTGAGGTTGTGTGTGCCAGGCCAGTCCAAGACGGCGTCCAAACACTGAAATCGTGTGGCATCAGGATCAATACCCAAGGGAAATCATGTGGGACTGACATGATTAGGATGCATTCTTCTTTGTCAAACACAATTATTATTAAGAGAATATTCATAATATTGGTAATGAAGCTTTGGACACTGACAGGTGACACAACCTTTCTTAACAGTAATATGTGACTTGAAAGTGGAACAAAACTTAGCAAGTTAGAAACAATAAATTATATTTTATTAATAAAGACAGGGACATTAACAACATCCTTCTTGGCCTGAGAGTGAAACATAGATTTTACTCTGGCTCATGCCAGACAGATGATTGTAAATTTCTGTTACCAGCTGCATTTTGTGGGGAACACTCAAAGTAGACAGGGACATTTATTATTTTTAATTAAGATGCGACATTGCTGACACCCTAATGTAAGCCCTCCCTAATGTCAACATGATGTGCATTTCACAGCATCTTTTTGTAGCCTGGCAGCCTCACATGATTGCTGTATGGGGTAAATGGTAGTCCAGCTCTTAGATGTCATGTCAAAGTAGAAAGTAAGAGATTGCTTGTTTATTAATGCAATATTTATGTATTTTGTCTGCAGTCCATCATGTCATACATGGAATGTCTGGAAAACTATGTTGCTCATGTAATGCAGCTATCACTTGCAGACGATAATGAGTTGTCTATTGGTCAAGTGCGTTCATTACCATCTGCCATAATTCAGACTGTTAAGGCAACCTTTAAACATTGCAAGGTATAATGGTGCATAAAAATTAAGTTAAACTATTGAAATGCTGTACATGTACATGTATGCATTAATTGAGGATCAAAGCCTATCTGGTGCATCAACTATAACTCGTTTCAGTTCAGTAGGCAATTTTTGCCAGCCCCTCAAAATTGAGGTAAAAAGAAATATGAGCTGTTGCTGAGAAATGGGTTGTGCATTTGCAAGGTGTTTGTTTACCAGGGTAGACCTTCACTCAAATTTACGATCCTAAATTAGTTTAGATTTATTCCCAATTGTTTTTTTAACAGGCAAAGAAAGAGAAATTATGTTAGCCTGATTTTTATTAAGTTGTCTCTATTTATTTATTTATTTATTTTTGCTTGCGACCTGTTACCATGTCATGCCCCATTATTGCCAATAGCTTCTCCCAGGGATTTTAAGGAAAAAAGTAATTAAATTTTGCTTATCTATGGTCTTGATGAATTAATCTTGTTTTGCCGGGGTTGGACATTAGCACTTGCTCGGGCGCGCGCAATCATTGATCACTCGCCTGTTTGGTGAGTACGATTTTCGTCGTTAAGAAATTATTTATTGTGCAATAAACACTGCTTTTTACATTCCATTTTGCCGTGAAAATCCCTTAACATAAAATTAAATTGGCGTTTAAAGGCAACATTGGGCTTTGTAAATAGACAAATTATATGAAATATGGCTTCCTGGTCAGTGATACTGCTGGTCACTATCGAGCCATTGGTGACCAGGTAAAGATGGCGCCTTAAGACCACTCCTGAGAAGAACAGACGCGTTTACTCGCAAACTGCAGGGATCTCACGAAGATTCATCAGTAAAAAAATCAATTTAAAATATGAAGTAAGTGGCTCCATTGTGTTTTCTTGGGATTTAAGGTCTTTAAATATAATTTTTCATTGAAGCAATAATCCTAAGTCTGCCACTTGCTTGACAACGCAGCAAGCGGATTGTTTTCTCTTACTTTCCCAGCACTCTGATCAATGCGCGTTGAAACTAAAACAGACTTCCTATTTACTTTAATAGCTTTTCAGTGTTGAAGTACATTTCAATGGTATTAATTAAATAGTAAAAATAAAAGATGACAAAATTGGTTGGAGAGATTGGGGGGGGGGGGGGGTGGGGGGTAAACTTTTAGGCGAGTGATGACTGGTCCGGGCGACTGCATTTTTGAGGGTCACTCGAATGAGGGTCACCCGAATGGTGAATGCTCTCAAAATTAAGTGTCCAACCCTGTTTGCTCTTTTATTTACCAGTAACTAGTGTTTTTTTTTCTTTTTTTTTTTCAGGACAGTGAGCACGTTTATGGGGATTTGTTCCAACTTGTGTCGCAGGACCTGGCTATGTTATTTAAAAGGACTTACCAGCTTCAGAAGGTCAGGATTGTGTTGGCATTATTCTGAGAATTTTAACAGTTAGCCTAAGGATGAAAGAAGTCTTAAGGTCAACGTACAACCTTTTAAGGTCACTGGCTGTCCATAATAGTACTTGTGAACATTAACAAAAGTAGGGTACAATGAAGAATAAAGCGTACACCTTGTTTTAAGTGTGAAAATTTTATTATGCATTGACTCTTGGAATTATTAATGTACCGGTCAGTTGTTGTGAGGTGTCAACATTGTACTTTCTTATAATCACAGTGTGGAAGCTAACATTGCCTTTCAGGGATTGTGCTTCATGGCAGTCTTTAATAGCGAAGTGTCCAAAATTATGCTGTCATCGTGTTATTAATAATTTTTAGGGCAAGATTTGAGTGAAAGGCTTTGCATTCTTGGAGTAAATATTTCTCTTTCAGGCACTGATGGAATTACTTGATAAAGTCCAGTTAAATTATGATACAACTGACCAGGATATTCAAGACATCACAGATGGTTAGTGATTTGTTAGACCAGAATCAGATCTAAGCAACCAACGAGCAAAACCGTACAAATTTTTTACTGTGTTAACTCTACCAAACTTCAGAGGAGCCGGTTAATTTATTTTTGTCAGGATACTGAACAAAAATTTAGGTTTGCCATTTTTTTTTGGAAATTGGAAGTTTGTGACAATTTGCCCAATAACAAAAGGCAACCACATGTATGGCAACTTAACCATCGGTCACTTTGACATCACAGTGTACTGTACATGTAGTATATTGTTATACCATAAGGCTATGTGTAATTACCCTCAACTGGGAAGGGTGGGGCAAAGGCAAAACAAGCAGTAACACTGTGAGAGTAAACGAAACAATGGCACAAGTGCCATAGGCAACCAGCTGATGACCAGTGATCTAGTCTGAGTAAACCTTCATTATAAATACCGTATATCCTCTATTAACCCATTGAAAATTGTCTGGCGTTAGACAAAGTAAAATCTATTAAGTGTTACTCTCAGGGGTCACTGTCAGTGGCTTAAGCTCCCCTTTCAAATAAGCGCCCTTTTTAGAGGAAGAAAGTTATTAAGTCCCCCCTCTCTTTAATTTTAAGCCCCCTCCCTCCTCTACCCTCCCTCATTATTCTTCAAAACCAATTAATAAATGATTGACTGTATCAATAAATAATCACAACAGTAACACTTTGTGTGGACTGATCTGGTATGGTTTTATTAATTTTATTCATGTGCTGGAAGTTCAGATTTGTTTTTGATCTTTGGCTGCATGACCTCTGACTTCATGTGCTTTAGCTTTTTCACTTTGGAGAATTGATACCATCATCTGGTTGTTTAAAAAAGCAGTATAGGGCCCCTGAACTACAGTTGTACAAGTCCGTCCTCGAGAAACCTCGCTTCTGTCAGTGAAAATTCTAAGCTACAACCTTCTAATCTGTTTCTTTCTTTTTCTACCGCTAATAAATCTTTGTTAATCCCCCCTTAACCGTGTTTGAAATATATAAGCCCCCCAGGTGGCTAAATACAGGATTTACGATAACCATACGATTCAAAACTAATAAAGGCCAATAAGAGTTAGTACCTGTTCAATGTATGGTATCTTTTATGTACCAACTACTGGAGGCTATTATTTAAAGGTAACTTCCATGCATTTGTAATAGAGACTTTGGTCTGTCAAATTTTTCTTTTCTCAAAAAGTGTGTCACCAGCTTTTGGATGTATGCATTCTCATTGGAGATCTGGATACAAGTATATTGGTGAACACATGGAAAGTGTTAAAAAAGTAAGTGTTGTTTTAACATGTTAGTAAAACTGCCGATCATCACTTACAACCAACCTGTCGGTTGACACATGGATTCTTAAACCTTTTTTCACCTTGTCTTCCTAGGTGGTGATAAGATATAAATAAATATTAACCCATTGACTCCTAGGATTGAGACTTAATAGATTTTACTGTCTAACACCAGACGATTTTGCTCATCGATGGGTATGAGTATGGTATAAACACATGCATGCATGTTAACAATCTTGTTATTGGCCTCTCAATCCATTTCAAATTGTTACTTCTCTATTTACACTGTAATTTTTTTGGTTTCATGTTTATAAACTTCCAAACTCTTTGCTTAAGTTACCTCAGACAAGTGATTTAATTTCCCTTGCTCTTAACATTTGTGATAGTGGTAGTGCTGCATAATCAACAACATGATCATGAATACATTGTTAAAACATTGGGAAGAGCACATGTAGATGAGGGTCTGGGTACTATCACCAGAAACACTTAAGTGTTATTATAGATGGTTTTCACTCGCGTGACTTGGCAGCCATATTGGTTGTACAAAACAATACAAAATGTATGCATGGAATATGCAAAAATTAAAATAGAGTTTGGTTCCCAAAGGAGAGAACGTCTATTGTTCTTGTACAGCAACATGGCCGCTGTGACGTCACATGAAAACGATCTATTTGCGACTTCCAAACTTGATTTTAAGAATATTATCCTCTTTTGACAGGTTGTTAACCAAACATAAAGATTACATCAAGGACCACTTAGAGGTAAGGTCCTGGGATAGTTTTGACTTCATTCGATGTAATGCTCTTACCTGCTGATTTAGCCTTAATCTTGGTATTAATAAATATTTGTCTAATGAATGTGTTGCAAAAATGTTAAAATATATATATAGGTTGATAACAGGTGTGGTCATTGTAAACAAGGGTCTTGTCTTCCTTACTATAGGTGGAGAGGTTGATTTGTCATCTGTGTTCATCCATTGAGTCAAAGCTTTGTCTTTGTATTCAATTGACATCCTGTGGAATGAATGGAAGTGATGATGCTCACAAGGTTAGTACCAGTGAACACATACTTTACTGTCAACACAGTCATAATTGCTGTCAAAATCTTTGGAGACGCAAAAGGTATTTCAAATTTAACCCTAATTTAACGCTGGGATTGTGGCAGGCCTCTTCTCTCTTTCTCGCACAAGTTATACAAAGCCTGAGAAAGAAGCAGAAATTATGTGTAAGACTAGAGCACAAACACATATATAAACTAAAATAGTTACCAGCCAGTACTTGGGCTGTACATTTATGTCCACATTGAACAGCATGAACAGCGTTTGAACATTTTTAACAGTAGTATATTACATTTTTTATCTTACCTATTCAATTTATGATAACTCAAAATCTGGGTTGAAATGATTAACATTTAAAAGAACAGAGACCATGCATGAATGAGCAACAAACTAAGCACCACTTTGTGCTGTAAAAATTAATTAGCTTTATATACTATTAACAACAATGTTCAAGAATTCTTTCTGATGAAAATTTAGGGATCTCTTTCCACTGGTGATGAGGCAGCTCTTGCAAAGATGCTTAAAGTCATGCGCTTTCTTGTGGGACACCTAGTTCATCTTATCAAGGTAAAGTGAAGTTCGATGATGATGATATAAGAGTCCAATTTACAGATTACCTAAGGTTAAGAAAATGAAATCGAAAAATTACTGTATCTGCAATGAAAAGCACTCAGTCTGGCAAAATCTTTGAGAAGAAATGGTCTTTGTTTTTGAAATAACAAAGATGTTTTGACAACTATTTTGAAACTATTTTGTAAAAAAGGTACCGGTAATTGTCTCTGTTACAAGCCTAGGAAGACCCATCAGGCTGGCACTTATCTCCGGTTTTCATAGCATGAAGCGACTAGGAGTACTTCTACTCCCCCTGGATGGGATGCTAGTCCATTGTAGGGTTACCCCCAGCATTTTTGCCGGTACCCATTTATACACCTCGGCCCGGTTGTTCAAAAGCCAATTAACTTAATCCAGGATTAGCGTACACCTTTGTTTCATGTTTTCAACTTTTTGGTGAAAGTTTCTTTTGCTTATTTTTGTATTTCAAGATTGACTTCTTCTAATGTAAAGTTTTGTTGAATATCAGGGTTGGACAGCCTTTGGGCGTAAAGAAAAAGTCCTTGGTAGATTTTTAATCTGGGATTATCGTTCATTGGCTTTTGAACAACCGGGCCCTGGGGTGGAGAGAGGCACCGTGAGAGTAAAGTGTCTTGCCCAAGAACACAACACGATGTCCCTGGCCAGGACCCGAACCCAGACCACTCGATCCAGAGTCGAGCACTCTAACCATGAGACCACCACGCCTCCCATTTGAATGGATGCTTGGACTTAAATGCAACGCATGGAATGCAGATTGTTCAGCCCCAAAACGTCAGCTTTAAAATTTCTTTACAATGGTCAGTTTACCATATTAGTGCACTTGATAAACCCTTTTCTTTATTTCACTTTCCCACCAACACAGCGCCACAGCTTCTTTACAACCTAACCCTAACCCTCACCTTCACCCACATTTAGGCAACACCATCTTTGCCACTTTACCACGTATCTTTATACCTTTCAAGGTATTTCTTGTGCGCACAAGAATGTTTAACAAATTTTGTTGTGTGTGAATAGGAATATGATGGATATTATGACAAGTGCATTGAAGATATATTTCGTTTTCTTCTGACCATACAAAGGTAATAATAGACTGTCCATGCCTTCATTGTTTGAAACGATGGAGTATAATAGTGGAACTCCGCACTCCTTTGGCGCATGTGCGGAGCATCGTTGATAAGAAAATAATATTATGGTAACCCATCTGTGCAAGAAAAATTTGGTTTTGGTCATCATACAACCATACAACCCCACCTTCATGTATGCCAATGTGAATTGTGAAGCAACCAGCGTTTTTGGCGAGAACATCTTTGATATTGGACATCCATGTTATGATTAATAGCCCATTTCCGAGTTGCTACATGCGTCAGCTTCAAAGCGAGTCCTGGTGCACAACCATTCAAATGAAAATGAGTTGAGTATTCTTATACAAATCAAACTCATTTCCCTTACAATAGTTGAGCACCAAGACTCATTTCGAAACCGAGACAAACAGCAACTCGGAAATGGCCCATTGACACCTGTCAAAAACAAGGTATCCACTGACCCATATCACATGACCATATCACAGTCTCAAAGTTTAAAGCTTGTCAAGGTCAGCTTTTTTTTTAGTTGATCGCGGACCAAGTACTGGTTTTTGATTGGATCACAGGCTCAAGCCAGGTTAACTTATTGTAAGAATAAATAACATGGGAGCTCTGCTTTTAGGCATGGCTAAATCTGTATCTTATTATACACTAGATAAATCACTGTATCCAGTTGAACTTAAAGGCAATATACTGGTATTGCCAGTTTGAATTGCTGGATTGTTATTGGTCAGCTGGATTCCTTATGCTGCTTATAAGCAGACACAGGGGCAAACACATGCCTTGGGTAGTTTGATTTTTGTTAGAAGTTTTATACCATACTGTTATGGCTTTTGGCAAGATATGTAGATTCTATCAGTACAGTTCTCTCATATTTCTCAAGCCAAAGAACACAGTCTCTGTACACTTTCATGGTACTCTTTCTTTCTCTCTTTTTAGCAAATTACCTCCAAGTCCAAATTCCCAAAAGATTACTACTTCTGCAGCACAAGGAATAAAGTCTGCATTGTTAGTTGTGGTAAGTCAATTATTAATGACTGCAGGTAGAATAAATAAAGTACTGTCAGAGAATATTATTCAACTAGTAAGATCTAAATTTGCAAAGCAAAGGCTCACCCTTTATGCCCGGGTCATCATCATGAATAAATTCATCACTTTATTTATTTGCTGGGCTTAACATTAATCATCTCCCACTTACAATAATTGCTAGTGTTAAGGGTGCCACCTTTCCACTTTACTGTTCAAGCTGTTATAAGAACAAAATTTGTCATTTTATGGCACCAGAACCCAGTTTAATGGGTTTCCTGCAGACTAATAACCCGAAGGTCAAAGGCTGTACTCCTGTTATTACCAAGCTATCTGTCAGTTGTCCAGAGTCTGTTGGAGTCATATCATTGATAAATACATCTCTTCAGATGTATACTGCTAATTAGTCTTTCATGGGCTTACTATAGGTACAGTGTACATGTAAATGAATAGTAGTGTCTGCATATTTCATTTCACCATCACAGGTGGAGCCACTGCTGTCTGTACTGGTAGCAAACAAGATCTTTGCCAACTTAGTAACCAAGAAAACACTAGGTAAGGCCTTAAGAGAGTGTTTCAAGCCTTGGACAATTCTTCTTGGTACTCTAAAAGAGTTTTAGCTCATTTTCATACATGTATATGAGTCCTTGAAGTTCTTAGGACCATAAAAGAGGGAATCACGTGACATTATATAAAGTTCGTCTATTATATATTAAACACCAATGAGCTTTCACACAAAAACATAATATCTTCACATGTGAAGGTAACATGTTGTGTTCACACGTGAAAAGATCACTGTTGCTATGGTTACATGTAAAAATGGCACCTTACAATGCTTTTTGTGAAATGATTTAGTATTTCATTGGTGTTTATAATAAATAGGATATTACATGACTGCTTGGAGATACGAAATTCCTCTTCTCTTGGTGAAAAATGTTTCACTTGTGAGTGCAACACGAGAAGAGAAATTTTGTATCTCTGCACAGCCATGTAATATCCTCTATTTATTAAACAAAAACATTAATATGCAGTAATGCAAAGGAACTACATTTGATGGGTTATTATTCCTTTACTCTTTTACATGTAGCATAACTGTATCCACTCTACTTCCACTATTACGAGAGCAGGGATGGCGCAGTGGTGAGAACACTCGCCTCCCAGCAATGTGGCCTAGACTTGGCATCACATGTGGACTGAATTTGTTGGTTCTCTACTCTGCTCCAAGAGGTTTTTCTGTAGTTGAATAATGTTATATAGTTCAATTTTGTTTATTTCAGCAGTTAAGAACGAAGACCAGTTCTCATACTGCTGTTTAGTAGCCTCCCTTGCTGGCATTACATCAAAAACAACAGGTAAAGTGCTGTAAGTAAAGTAAATGTTTAAATTGAAGTGATTTTCAAAAATAAAACTTTAGGGCATACATGTACTTTTCAAATAAGCCAAATCCCTCTGCTGTTAAAGTAGAGTACGTTGTACACATTGCACCGTGGACAAATGGTAATTTGCAGTAAATGCAGTTGGATACAAATTTAACAATGAGGAGCTTTTGTCCATCGTTTGTGGTCAGCAGCCTTACATTTATATTTTAACAACAACAACAAAATAGCAACAACAATCAGTGTTATGAATGAGAGTTCCATCCCCTTTTTCTCAAGAGACTCGTGACTGGATTGTCACAATTAAATTGCCAGCCATGGGAGCGGTTTCTCCATCAAGGAGGTGGCTGCCTATTGAGAAAGTTCTTGAAAATTGCTGGTATCCAGCCTCAACTCTGCTATGCAGTTTTCTAGTAATGGTAATGGTGGCTACTTGTATCCTGTTAATATTTTATTACCAGTATTTTTTTTTGCAGAAGATGTATTTACTTATTGGGTCATGCCTTCAAATTACCCAGAGGTACTGTAAACACATAGATAAGACACAGTATTGGTGTTTTAATTTCTCCATTTCATTTAATTTGGTTGCATCACCCTATTGTCTCTGTAAGTTGCAAACCAATTTCTGAAAGAGTAATGTCTGCAGGAGCACTTTGAGTTCTTGCTTAAAATTAATTCTATATTTAAGTACATGCCAGCATGTTTATTTCCCTTTCTGCAGAGAATACCAACATCCATAGCAAGTACTGATCTGTTTTGATTGATAACTTTGATAACTTTGATCGATAACTTTGATTGTAGTTCATTCACACAGCACAACAAACGGTCTGAACGCAGCAGCAGTTTGTTTACCAGCCACACGCTTTAAGTAGCTTGTTTTCCAGTTGTTCAGGTCTTCGTGAGCAAAAATTTAGCCAGATTTTACTAAACAATTTGCATTTTGATCCCGATTTTAGACTGAAAAACTACTTGCACTCGTCTGTTAGCTTGCTTTGAACTTGCTTTTGATGGTTTTACATTTTGACAGCTTTGGTCGCAATTAACCAATAAAATGTTTTAAGCCATTCTTTCAACAACTGGGATTGATCTGTTTTGGTGTACTTTATGAAAGTACATATGTATGGCTGACGCCACTAAATAAAGTGTCCCGGAAATTTAAGAAATTTTTTTTTATAAAATAATAAAGAAGCCTTTCCTGTGATCTGTTCGGGTGTCTGGAAAACCCGAATAGCGAATAGCGAATAGTCGCGAATAGCGAATAGCGAACAGCGAATAGTCGCGAATAGCGAATAGTACGAACAGTGCGAATAGTGGCGAATAGTGACGAATAGTCGCGAATAGCCACCGCCTTATGCTGAACAATCTCGTAATCAAAGCAAATAATATGCTCACCTGTCGTCGAAAGAGAGTTTCATGCATGCTTTTACAAACACTCTAAAGAAGAACAAACGTCAAAATGCAAAAATATAAATCACTTTCATTAATACATCAAGCTCATGATCATCTCCTCGCACAGTGGCGCCCGAACATAAATTTCATCATCCTCATCTGTGCTGTCCGATCCGGCGAGACACGTTCTGTAAAAAGGAATAAAATCAAAATGTGAGGCAAGTGGTTTGTGATTAAAGAGACAAACGAGCTACTCTGATAACCGTTGCGTTGATTAATTATACAAATAAGCAACAGGATTTCAGTGCATTTATTACCTTTTCTTCTCAGGGCTCAAGCTGTCCTTCGCCGACACATCTCTGCTTTTTTAGCGGGAAAATCCCATCCAACGTTGCTGCGCGGTTGACCAGGAAGTACTGGTTACCAAATTTTCGTCATTTCG
>OX421448.1:13900779-13928279 GCA_949126865.1 Montipora capitata | reverse complement strand
ACTCAGTTGGTAAGTTCATTTATCTTATCGCCTTCTGTGAGCCAAAAATCATAAAACAATAGAGTTTATGTTCGCTGGCATAATAAATGTGTTTTGGGCCCGACTTAGACTCATTTTAAAAAATGAGCTCTGATAAGGGTCCAAAACATATTTATGCCCAAGAACATAAACTGTATTTCTATTATTATTACTTTAAAGGGCATTGAGAAAACAGTCTGAACAACCAAGCGAGTGTTCATGCGCTGATCAACTAAAAACTTCAACATCCCCCCTCTTTCCGGGCAAACCACGGGCATTTGAATTTTTGAAGACTGTATCGTTCAAATTCCCGCCCCCTCGGGCCAAAATGGTGTTGAAATGCCCCACCCTACTGTCGGATTTGTCTGTCAAACCCTACTAAAGAACAATCGTCGTCGGCTCCTGTCGTCTTTAATAACGCTTGTGTGTTAACACTGCCAACACATGCTTCGTGACCCTTTATATGATATTGCCGTTTTTACCAGACTTGAGCAACTACAAAAAGACAACTATTACTATTAATTAATTAAGTCGGACAATGTCAATAAGTAAGTGTAAGCTGCTCTAACTCCGAAACACGGCAAATTTTGTTTAACGAGTGTGCTGTATACTTATCAACAATAGAGCCTAGAGCGTTTGGTACTGCATGTATTTTAAATTGTTCAGTTTCGGTTGTACAGAAATGTACAGCTTTAAAAATGAAATGGGGCTGTGAAAACGTACCATAGTGTATTTACTCTATAGTACGACAAAGACGAATTACGCAGCCAAAATTCCTTTGAAGACCTTCCTTTGAAGACAACTTTTGAACTTTGTAAGCCAATCGTTCACAAATGCTATATCTCTTTAAACTCTCGTCCAAACACTTGTTTAAAGTTGTTAGCGACTTCGGCACCCGAAAAGAAATCATTTGAAACCTGACACTTCCGGTTCAATCTTTCCCACCCCATCCCGGCAAAAGTCAAATTTCCCACCCCCTGGCACAGAAAATAGTCAAATGCCTGGGTTTTGCGCTTCCCCCCCCCCCTCCCCATCCCGGGGGGGATGTCGAAGTTTCGATTTGATCGGCGCGTTACAATTTGAATGGCTTTTATTTTCCTTCAATGAAAATACACCATCAAGCGAAGCTGGCTAGAAATTACAAAATCTTGCCACTTGGGTTTTCATAAATTGTGAGAGATGAAAGGAAGTTTAAAAGCTTATTTGTAAGTATTGAAATTAATTGTACAATTGCGCCATTTCGTACTTTTTATCGGTATGTTCAGCGGGCTAATATACATTTTAGCCTGCCAAATTCTCCATTTTAGCCCGCAAAATGCGCCTCATTGCCCGACAAAGTGATAATCTTTAATATCCGTTTATTCTCTGGGAAGCAACTTTCTCAGACCACTCGCCCAACGGGAAAGCACCCACTCAATCAATCGAAGCATTCAAAAGATGTCTAGAGCGAGAGACAAAAGATACACAATGAGCGAAAATGGTAGTTGAGACACTGAACTGGAAAGACCACAATCATGAAAAACTCATCTTTACGTCACATTTTCCTCTTGCACGAAAATGAGAATGGCAAAAGTAAGTCTTCGCGATAAAAAACAACATTATAAGGGGGGAGGGGAGGTGGTTAGATCCAGGAATTAAGGGGAGGGGATTTTATCTCAACCCTTTTGTCGCTTGTTGCAGTATTGTTCTTTTTTTTGTACACTATTAATGAACCAAGGCTGGTGAGGGGACCCCTTGGGCACGTGGATCGCAAAGTTTGCTTACCCAGTAGCACAAGTTAGGATTTTAACGTTTTTCTAGGCCTAATAAGTGTATTTCGACCCTGTTTTTCAGCTGCTAACGTTGCCCTCCTCGCAGGCTGCATATATTCACCTATCACTTCTCATTCAGCGACTCGTTCGTCTTATGGCCGTGGAGCACCAAGTACGAAAATCTGTAAATCTATTCTGAGTTCACCAGTACTTCATGATGCGCCCTGAAAACCTGGAATTATGTTCTAAAGATAGAATAACCATTTCCAGGGTCCGGCTGAAGGGCTTTTTACACAACTGTCGTTGGTGGCTTTCATAATTAGCGATAGTGTCCGATTTCGAACACCCTGTTGATAACCTGTTGATAACCTCTCGTGAGCTGACTTTAAATTTCTTGGTAGTGTTGCACCTTGTGTTAATTTTCACTGTTTCTGTTGTTTAGCCTTTTTAGTTTCTGTTTGGGTAGCGTGTCAATTGCATTGTTTAGCTTACGAGAGTTTCTACGTCGCCCTTTCGTAAGAATACCTGACGTCCCAATAGACCTGTTTAGTTCCACTGCTTTCCACTTTCCATTTAGAGCTTGTGACTATACTTTCGTGTTTTTCTTCTTGGAAGTTTACAATTTGCATGCTTGGAAGAAGGAAGAACATTGCGAACGGTTTCTCTGAAACTGTCTCATGATGTAAATGGACAATTAGCATAAAAATCTTTAAAAAGGGCCTCTTCGTGTGGAAATATTGGGGATAAAAATAAACACTAATAAAAACAAGCGATAAAACAGTGGTAACGGTCAATTTCAAGTCCACGTTCTTATTCCTTTTCCTCATTTCCTTCTCTCTCTTACCTTTTATGGCTTATTATTGTATTCTTGTCAAATATTTTATCCTTTTATTGTTTCAACTTTCTATATATGCGAAATTGTTATGATGAACTTAAACTTGGATTTGAAATGACCGTAGAACGGTCTTTTTTTTTGTCGCTTGTTTTATATGTCAATATTTATCTGCTAACTTATTAAGAAAACAACGAAAACTGAAACTGAAGAGAGAGGAAAAAAGAGAAGACAATATTTACATGGTTGGAGAAGATAGTAGAGAGCTTTAGATTCAACGACTGCGAGTACGAGATTTTCTCATAGAACAACAGTGAGTTCGCGCAAACCAGCGTCATTTTGGCGGAAAAACGTGATACCGTCGTCATTTTAGTACGAGGTTTTGCAAAAATGTCGTCGTGTCAGAACAAGTCAACAACACGTAGCACTGTTGGCGTTTTTCTTTCATCAAAAAGGCTCAGTTACCAGGAATAAGAATAACTGAGCAACCTATACTGCTAGCAAAGAGTACGGGTTATAAATTTTTTGAGCATTTTCTCTAAAAACGAGCAGTCAAAACTCGTACTCGTTCTCGTCCTCGTCCTAGAATCTAAATGTCCCTAATATAATGGCTTTTCCGCGGCAAAGCAGCAAATCCAGCGTCGTTCAAACCTGGATTTTTTTCCAGGCTTTCTTCGTATCTGTTTAAGTTGCTGCTTAACCACTGCAATGATCTCTAATTCTCGTGTATTTCCATTTCCTCAATTCAAGTATATCACCATCACCCTGCCAGCAGAGCCTTTCTTAACTCGACGAGAAAGAAAGGACTCTGCAGAAAAAGTGTTAAGTATTTATTGAGTATGCGCAAGCTGTTGCTTGGAGACAGTTTCAAACCCAGGTCAAATCTCGAGCGCACTCCGAGACGCCATATTGATTTTCGTACTGAAGGCTCGATTTTGACCTTCGCCTTGTCAAAAATACGATGCGCGCGCTTCCTAAACGGTTTGACCGGAGTGAGTAGCCCAGAAACTTGGGCTGCGGCGACTTAAAAAGACTTGACACGATTTCTGCAGAGCCTACATTGAACTGAACTGAATTGAAATAATAGAACAATTAACGGAAATAGCCTAGGAAAATGAACCATCGTGAAACCGCACACAGATTCGTTTACTTACCCTAATTTAGTGATTATGTTTCTTGTTACACCGGACGTGGATTGTGGGAAAGGAAATACTGACACTTTTAGTTTTTACACACCTTGATTACGGATAGCGTTTATTGAGAGAACTATGAGTTTCGAGATTTAGAGCCTTCCAGAATATCAAGCCTTGTAACACAGAAGGATTCAGCCAATAAAGTTTTATAAGCCTCTCTTGTTCGCCCTCTGGTGAGATTTGGAGAGGCTCTGCTCGCAGGGTGGTTTCACATATCCTATCATTTAAAACAGTATTTGCCGTGTCCCCATTTATTCTTTTCCTTTATATTTTGCGCACGATTGAGGTAAGCATAATTAGTTTAACTCTTTTGAGACTCGTTTAGTGTGATTCTCTGTCTGTAAATTATTTTTTCTCTAGGAGGGTCTTTTGACTTCGTTTCCGCCATCAAAAGAAGAAAACATAAGTGTTTGGCGTGTGTTTCCCATGCAAGACATGCCCGAGGTTGTCAAGAAAAAGGTGAATGGAATTTTAAAAAGAATAGGTTAAACAGAGATTGTTAATAATTGTTTTCCTGCTTTATCCTTAACAATCTCGGAACACGTCACTCGTGAACATCCCTTTCAAAACCTCCAATAGGCCTAGGCTTGGTGTGGTAAGATTACAACTACATCGACCACCACCACTGTAACTACGAGACGACTACAACGTCAACAACAACAATTAAAACAGCAAATACAACCACACAAGACCACAACTACCAACAAGGACAGCTTCGACAACCTCCGCCTCGCACACTTCTACCTTCAATTTGCCCATGTTTACTTCCACTACAACGAGTAAGGATAACCCAATTCCACTCGCAACTTGCCCACTGCTTTACTTTTCACTTCGCCGATTCCCACTCAAGTCCCACCTCAATCATATAATGTTTTTTATACCAGCAGTTGCGCCGTTTTATTCTTTCCGGGAGCTAGCATGGTTTTGTAATTTACAAAGACTCCAAGTGGATTAGAGAGTCCTCTTAGGTAGTGCTCCTTGCCCTGTATGTTACTCTTTTGAAATTGTGTCCGGTCCATGTGTTATTGTTTTGATTTGTTGCATGTTTAATCGATATACAGGTGTGCCGTTTGCTTGTCCCTCTCTGCATAAAAGTTTGTCACTCAAGAACGAAACAGTCTGATGAGCACGACGACGTTTTGGTGAGAAACATGATCAAGTAGAGCATGCAAAGTGTTCTATCTCGCACTTTGGGAGGGGGCTGATAACCTATTGGGAACCGGTTTAATGAACAATAAAATGTCTTAACATTCTCTCCGTACCCCTTTCACATTTAGCTGCTTTCTTCAGTTGTTGTAATCCGCAAAATAGCGCGCGGTGAAATCTCAGGTTAAGCTGCTTTCGTGGCGAACATGAGCACGCGGACTTGCAGTTTTCTTGTTGAACACAAAAGTTGCGCGTTTTGTACCAGTTTCGTGCTCGGTCAGTAAGTTCACAGTTAACACGCGGAAGGATTTCAAGTCATCAATTTCATATTCAGTCTCTTTGAACCTTCAATTGATTACTCTTTTCTATACAGAGTTGAGAGTATAATAGCAACCTTGGTAGTTTGCTCTTATCCATCCTGTACACCTGTCCTACCCAACTAAGGGTTTTCTCAATAACTGATATGTCATTGATGGTAGTCCTGCATAACGGAGAATCGAATTTCCACGTTCGTACAGACCATAGTCAACAGACCCACTCACGTTACCTGTCGATGCGATTTTCTACGGGATTGCGCCAGCAGAGCCCTACGGGTCATAGGATAAGTGTATTTACGTTGCTGAAATTTTTGTAGGTCCTTTGCAACAATTATGTGCACTGACTCGAATTATTTTTCCTTTCTTGTTATTGAAGTTTCGCTGCTTGTCATGTCTTCATGCGGTGTATAATTTAAGTGAAGTGGAACAATATGTCCCTCCTGTTCACCACTCTGCTATCTTCGGACTCGTCAACGATCTGTGGTGCAATAACGTCACAGAGACCGGCGTGGTAAGTTTTATATATCGCAACATGTTTCAAAAGGAATTTCTTGAATCACGGAGCTCCGTGGTAGTCCCGCAAAGAAGTCACTCGTATGTCATGACTTCCCAAACGGTTTATTTTGTATTCGTTCTAATTTTTTTGCGCGCTACGAAGTGAGAAGTTTTTCTCAGCAGTTTTCGTAGTGTACGTTTTTTCCCTAAGCAAACCGCGCCACAATTTTCTAAAAGAACCGCTGCGTCAGTATAAATTCCGCTAAAATGAGACATAGGCAATTCGCGCCCCGATACTACATTTCAGACGGACAAATGATAGCGTGTAAAGCAGCCGTAAGCCAAAAGACGGACAAATGGTAGCGGGTAAACCAGCCTTGAAACCAAATGTATAAAACTGTTGGTTTACGGCGGTTATCTTTGGGACTATTGCCGATGCCAACTGAACGTTACTTCCGCCCCATTTGCAGCGCTTTGATTCCAAGGTTTGGTGTGTGCTACTGGATTTATCGTCTACTCTGCTTCATGTGATCCAGCCAGAGGATTTTGCCAAGGTACGATTTTTAAGGTTTAAAAGCCAAAATGAGCAAGGATGATAAAACGCTGAACGACTGAATGTATTACTAAAATTCAATATTTCGAAAGACACTGCCTTTCTCCGTCAGCTTTTTAAAAGCAAAGGTCAAACTTGCATGGATTGATGGATTTTTAAAAGGGACTGACAAAGAACATAGTAGTGTAGTGGGTAGAGAGCTCTGGATGTCGGGACCTGCAAGGAAAATCACGCGCGTGCGCAACCTCGTTCCTGGGTCCTCTCTCTTCCTCCCTCGAGAAAGAAGGAAGAGAGAGGACCCTGGGAACAAGGTTGGCGCGTGCGCTGCCTGATCATACGTCATGTATCGTGACGGTGGAATAGAAAATAGTTGGAACTTTGACATGAAACACGGAAACGTTTTTTTAACTGGAAGAATGAGAATCGGAGATTACAAGTAGAGTGCATCGTTTCTGTGTTGAAGCTATCGATAGGATTGAGTAGTGCTTTTTTTCCATAAGAAAGACGCGCCCATATTTTATAAACGATGTGTCTGTCATAATCGCTAAAATGATACAGCCACGATTCGCGCTCACATGTAAATTTACGAAGATTACGAGATTAAGTATCGTTTTTCTGTGGCGAAGCTATCAAAAAGATTGCTTGTGAACGGTGTGAAAGATTTTTTTTTACCAGATACGATACGATACGATTTTCTGTAAGCGTCTCGAAGTGTCCCCTTGATCCTTTCCCCAATTGAATACAACAAATTTCATCACAAACACATGTTTTGCGTTGATTGGCTCCTTACGATTTCGCCTCCAAAAAGCTGCACAAGATGCGCAAAGTTGACTTAGGTGGCTGCCGTTTTTCCCACGGTCAAGGTGCATGGTTCTGTTCCAGAGATGACGTCACAAACTGCTTTGCATCCCGGTTTCTTGAGAATTTGTGCATTGAATTACAAAACATTTTGCGAAGTCATCTCAAGAACAGACTCAGCCATGCTTCTCTTTAACGTGGTCACTGGTCCAGTAACTGTTAGCTGGTTTTGCTAAGTGTCATGGCGAATTTGGAATTTGAAGCAGTGAAAAGGCAAAATATGTTTTCTACAAGGAAACCGAGGACGCGGGCTTTTTAAACACCACCAAGTTTAAATATAGGTGTTGTACGTTACCGTTAAAAAGGCGCTGTGCTTGATACTCGAATTCGCGGACTTTTAACTACATCTGTGATCGATATCTTTTTTTCAATTGATTGCAGATCATAAGTGGATTACATACTCTTCTTGCCAAATGTTCTGAAATGGAAGTGCGTGATGCAGCCGTGCACTTTTTGGGGAAGTGTGGTAGAAAAGAAATCCCAGAACATCTCAAGGTAGGACGTACACTTCAAGGTCACACACAAGCGGTGCCTTTTTGTTAATAGATTAAGTCGAGGCCCCTTAACGCTCATCGTCAATGGCCCCTTAATATTTGTTTAAGCCTTTCGGCCAGGGTTCAGTGGTTCTCCATTGACGAGTAAAATCGCCTGGCTTTGACAGAGTAAAATCTGTAACTGGCTGTTTTAGAAAGGTAAGGATTAAAGGGGGACATAATTTTCGTGTGGACCTACAATCCCGGTCAAAAAGATCGTGACACCAAAGCATGTTTGAACCCCCCTCCCCCGTGACAATGTTGATGGCGTAAAAACTGTCGGGCTCCTGGAAAAACGCCGTTCTTTTTGCAACACTGAATACGGGGAAGGGGTAATCTGCTACGCAGCGTGAAGTGTCCCCTTTATTTTGGTCTGAGATTGTGTGTAGCTGCGTGTCACGCGAGCTGTAGTTAGTAATTGAATGAAAAGGTCATGGGAGCTATTTATGTGAAGTGTCTGTACAAGTGGGGTGTATGCATATTATGGAAATGATTGAATTTTGCTAGATATATTTAACGAGTATGAAGGGGCCAGTAGTTCAAATAAATGAACGACTTGAGGGAAATAATTTCTCGTCAAGGAGGTCTCACTTTTAATTAGGTTAAGAGAGTTTATTTACAGTTGTCAATTCTTGTACATGTTGTTGTTAATTGTGTGTGAAGTGGAGACTTCCTAACTCGTTCTTTGATGAACACTAAAAGATCATTTCTGTTCAGACAGTTGAAAATGTAACGGTGTTGTGATACTTCTTGTGTCGAAATGGGTACATTTTAGGCACTGAAATATAATCTATGGAGGGCAGCGGTGTTCTTGGTAGAAGGCAATTGAGAAGTGTGTACCTCGTGACGTTTCGCGGAATTTATACTCGGGCCTTCTTAAAAAAGGGCGGATTTTAGTAAACAGTGAAGGCACTATGAAATGAAGTTTGCTTCCGAAACTCGCAACTACGGTAAACAAGTGCCAAGTAGAGTAGACGAACGATTAACAACATATAGGAAGAAAGGAACGATTAACCATTTGATAGACGAACGATTAACCATTTCATAGCGCCAGTACTGAAGAGCAGGAGGTTTAGAGTGATCGGTTTACTTGTGATGCTATTTTACATGATGGGTAAAATCGTTTATTCAGTTGAAAACTGTACAACCCTGAAAACTCTTCGTGTTGCAAACAGCCAAAGTGGTTAACCGTCATTAAATAATCCGCACTTCATAGCTGATTAATTATGCTAAAGCACGGTTAACCAATTGCAAGACTCACTATTTCACTTAAACGGGAGAAATACGCACAAAAGTGCAGTGAACTGAAACTTTGTGTTGACAATTTTTGTTCAATGGCATAAACGACAGTACAACACTTCGGCTTGTCGGGAAATTAGGAATGCAAATGGTTAATCGTAGGTGGTTAACCGTATTCGGATTTATGATAAGTCGCCTGTTTGGTCCCACTGTTACGGCGCGTACACTAAAGAACACAGGACAAAGAATATGGATGTTTGAGTTGCTTATGATTATAACCGTTGTTGTAAACAGACTATGGCTTTGTAACAAAACATATATTGTAGCTTAGCGGGTGAATTTCCATTGAAGTGACTAGTACAAATTACAGTACAGAGAACTCTGTTCAGTCACCATAGTTTATCCCAATGTACTCTGTTATATGCCCTGATATTGCAGTGATACGGCTTGTCTCTCTAGAAACTTTGAAATAATTAAAAGATAGTTGTTGGTTCTACAGAAATCGTTTGTTAATATCGTATACGACGGCCACGACTCGTAATGACAGCATGTAATCGCTTGTCTGTAGAAGCAATCAATTCATCTATTGTGCCAACGGGAATAGCTTTGATTGTCGTAATAACTCTCTTCTTAAACTCGCCGAAATGACTCTTTGGTTATTCTCTTCACTTTGGCCTCTTCTTTTAATTTCTTGCCCGTGATGTGAAATACATTCTCAATGCAGTGCATATCAGGAGAACGCACTGGCACGTTAATAACTCTACACTGCACTCGAGACATGGCTCTCTTCGCTACAGCCGAATTCTGCGATGGGTCTCCATCTTGGATAAAAATGCGTTCACCTCCTTTGGCAGCCTCTTCAAACATACGTGGAAAGTTCGTATCGATGAAATTCGCAAAATACGCCCCACACATCCTCTCGTAGGGCTCACACGCTATTACTCCCTTTCCGTAGCTAATAGCAACCATTAATCTTAGTACTCGGCCGCCAGTTCCCTCTTTACACCCCTTTGAAGTGCATCCAAGGTGAAATCCCTCCGATTTCTTTCTCCATATCCTGCCCTTTGGAGCACAGGCTTGCTCGAATGGGTTGGTTTTGTGCGCAAATGCCGTACCATCTAAATAAAAAGACACCTTTTCTGTCCAAAACTTCTTATCATAATGTTTTTTGTAGTGTTTCGCAAAAGCGACTCTCTTTTCACAGTCTTGTCTTTTCAGAAGATCCTTTTTCCTTGCTTGTAGATAAAAGTAACCATGTGCATTTAAAAATCACGTGACTGTACGCACTGACACAGCATGGGTTGACATTCCAGCACTCTCCATAAGACGTTGTGCAGTAAAATTGCCATCTTCATCGCGCAATTTGGCCAAGCATCTCAGAAGTAAACGCCCCTGTCTACCTGTCAGTTTTCTCGGACGTCCGCGTTGTAAAATTGAAGTCTTGCTTTTACAGCGGTTAGATTCTTTCTCGCGCTGTCGCTGGATTATTCTCCAAACAACTCCACGTGAAACATTACAATGTACTGCCGTTTTTCGAATTGACATTCCCTTAACTTGGCTCAAATAATACACACGAGTACGTGTGTTATTATCAATCCACCGCCGAGAAACCATTTTCATCGCCTTTCAGCTAAGTCCTGTATCGTGCAGTTGCAATCTCTCCCGAAATACATCTGCAACTACACAGAAAACATGTTCCAGAACATATTCGGCAACAATTAGACATATTTTCCTCATCCAAAGCATAAGAGCACTCACCCAAATGACGCGAGGACAAACGTGACACGTCCATATCTTTACACCCAAACCGCAACGAGATCTCTGTAGAACGTTCTACAGTTCTGTAATCAACACAATCCCGGTCAAAAAGATCGTGACACCAAAGCATGTTTGAACCCCCCTCCCCCGTGACAATGTTGATGGCGTAAAAACTGTCGGGCTCCTGGAAAAACGCCGTTCTTTTTGCAACATTGAATACGGGGAAGGGGTAATCTGCTACGCAGCGTGAAGTGTCCCCTTTATTTTTGTCTGAGATTGTAGATGTTGTTAATCCATTCACTTCTAAAGTGGCCGCCATTGACGAGTAACGTTGTCCGGTTTTTGACAGAGTAAAGTCTGTTAGTGTCACTCTTAGGAGGTAAAGAGATTATTAAGCAAGGACGTAGCTTTTGCCATATTCATGTTGCAACGATTTAGCATCAGTCTTCCCCGAACATGGGCGAAGCGTCCACGTTCATTTTGTTGGCTCTTTCGTTGTCTTTTTTTCTGACAGTTAGTCTGTCTTTACGTGGTCACTGCTTTAACTTTGATCTGCAACTCACTTTACATTATCGTTAGTCCACAGTGCTTGGAAACATCACGGCAATGTTCTCCTCCCTTGTCAGTGATCAGCACTGGTTAGTTCATCATCGAGCATTTCAAAGTGTAAAAGCTTTCGCTGAGGTAAGAAGTTTAATCATCATTATGATATTCAAGCTCAAAATGATTAAGATGGCAAGAAAATAGTGGCCGTGACAATATGAATGGCAAAGACAATAGACAATAAAGTTGACAGTTACTTGTGAAAATACATATTGTTCGTGGTTAGTCTTACGAAGCTCGTTTCATCCCGAAGGGACTCATCAGAGACCTTTCTTCTTTGCCAACTCGTTGGGCATCACGCCCAAAGTCCCGTTCGCTAACAAAATGATAACAGCAATCTCGCCTTATATCTCATAAGGATTCCAGACCGCACAAATTCACGAGTGAAAATTGACAATAACGTTGACATTGTTATTCACGTATCGCGCCGGATTATCCCAAGGAACCAAGAGAGTATAAAAATTCGGAGGAAAAGTATCGTTTGAACAAAAGAGAAGACAGACTGCAGTTCACAACTACGTGAAAAGGTCGCATTTTTCCGATTACACAAAAATAGATGCAATCATATCATATCATATCATATATCATATATCTTTATTTACCCTCGGATTTTTAGAGTAGCTTGGTGTAGCTAATATCTCCGAGCATGTACCCTCCCAATCATGATACACCACAGAAGACAGACCACAACACTGAGGACTAATTGGCTCACAGCCCCATAAATTCGGACCCTTTGATTTAAAATCTGTCATCCCAAGGTTCTTTTCACAAAAGACTTTATACTTTTATCTTCCTAGGTTGTGACACTCCAGTTTGCTTAGTCCTTCGTCGTTTTGTTTCCCCGCAAATTTCCTGAGTGATTCGATGTTGTTCATGTTTGCAGGTTACGCGTTATACTCATGTTATGGGGGACTGTGTTCCAGAGAGCTTGCTTCCCGCTTTGTCTGATTTTCTTAATGAGGTTTGTATTAATAGGCCAATTTCCAAGTTCACGTCTGTCTCCTCTTCAAAGCGAGTCTAAGTGCGAAGTTTGTGTGATTGTAATTAGTTCTACTTTACATATGAATGAAAACTAATTACTGGGTTGCCAGTATGGCAATCCCAGTCGGAAAGTGGGTGGGATTTGTTTGTTTTATTTATTTTATTTTTTAAATTTTTTCCCGTGTCGGTAAAAGTCTTGCCTGTCACTCCCCTGGTAAGTGGTGTCTTTGTGCATAGAGCCTTCTGCGCGTATTTTCTTACGATCGAGAGGGTAGTGGAAATGCGTAGATTTCTCTGGTGGACACAGTAGAATCATTAACTTAACCTGCAATGGCGTCGAAAGTCATGTAACGCGAATGGCGTTTTTAGTGGATCCTCAAACAAAATATACCCTTATGGAGCTCAATAATGGAAAGTCAGTTGGATAAACTAGGCAGGTGGTGAAAAACAAACATCTGGAATCTTAAAAGCGACGAGTAATGGACTTCGACAACAATCTATCGCCCGTCGAGCCGAAATCAAAGTGAGCTGTATTTCTAAAATAATATTTTACCAAGTGTGCTGTTATGTAGAACACTGAAACCAAATGGAACATTCTCTGGTAACTTATGGGTTCAACAAAGACAGCGAACGAATCGAACACCTTACGTGGATCTGTGATCAACTCTGCAGAGTCTTAAAGGTAAAAAAAATAATTGGAAATGTGACAGCCAAGAATTATTTGAAAGAAAGCTTGTCGTGTATTTTGTGCTTCATTATTCAAGGAAAAGGTTCTTCATGTAAAGGGTTTGATCCTGAAATTTAGTTTGTTGCAATATTGCGCATATTTGACACGATTGAGTTTCTTCTCTTCACGCACATAATGAAATAGAAGGGGTTTTTTTTGCCTCTAACAGCAAATATGTTGTTTGTTTCAAAACATTGTTCGCTGGAAAAGGTGGCCTTTATGAATTCATCATGTTTTATGATATGCGAGCTTTACTGGATAGTTTTTATGGCATTAGTAAAGCATTTTCTTGTCAAATGAGGTTAGCGTCTTTCTGGTGTGTTAACTTAGTTAAATCGTGAGTTTGTATTTGCCGTCTGCCGCGTAACCTTGATTTCCACTCTCAAAATTACCTCCAGAACCTACTTTTTGCGTAGAATAAGCTTTTAGAATGATGTTCTTGTTTTGCATAAAGCAAGCTAACAAAATCTGTACCTTGCTGAGTTCGCATTTGTTAGCGTTAATAGTATTTTCGGTCCGATGCTTCTGTTTTATGAGGGGTATATTGTTTTGGTCTCCCATCCAGATACTAACCGCGCCGGACAGGGGGATTAATTTCAGTGAACTTTGGTATTACAAAGCTGTCAGATGCTCAGAGGGCACGCTTAAAACTTGTGGTAAAAAGAAGTTGTGAGGGAACTTGAAAATTATCAACACGGCAGCCCAGAAGCCAATGTTTCTCGCTTCTCTTTTATTTGTTATTCTTCAGAGACTGGAATGCTGTAGTTCAATACCACACAATTCAGTGCCTTCTGATTTTCTGTAACACGTACCACAGGCAACCCAGTGTATGCTTCACGGAAGCATCTCGTTTTAATAAGAAAACTTCGCACTTAGACTCGCTTTGAAGAGGAGGCAGAGATGAACTCGGAAAAGGCCTATTGTGTGTGTTGCCCTCACCCCCTCCCCCGCCGTTTTTCTACTCTCTCCCTGCATTCCTTTGCATCTAAAATTCACTTTTTCGAAAGTTATAGTTAAATGCAAAAATTGCGGAAAATATTTGTACTTTTCATTTCATTTCAGCTACCGTATAGACACACTGAATTCCCAGGAGACACCGTATCCTTTTTAAAATGTTGATCCATCTATCGATCGATTGGACACCGTCATTCGCGTGTCAATCACATGCGCTTGGATTGGGTCTTTGTTTCTGTTTTCCTTCTGTTTGCAAAACAGTTTGTGTGGTGCGAAAACTTTATCTGGGACATCTGTTGGACCAAAGCATAGTGCAGATAGATGGACTGGTTATCGAACTCTGGAAAATTCAAGCGAGAACAGTGACATCGCGCTTCATGACCGTGGCCATGCACAATCTATCTTTTGTCCTCAGTTCACAAATGAATTTGTAATAAATTAATTGAAACTTATGATTGGCTGTCTTTTAGAAAAAGGGTGTGGTTTGTGCGTGGTCTGGGCCAAAAGAGCGCACAAAAACATAAAACAAAGAAACTTGTCGAGTTTCGATCCTAACCATCTCCATATAATAACTATGACCAAAGTATTGATCTGCGGTTCACTTGTTCTTAGCGCACTTCAACATAGTTTCCAGGGGGTACATCTCTCTCTTCGGCATCTTAAATCCCTTGGAAGTGTTAAAAATGTGTGCAGTTTGAGCCAGCGTGGCTTTCTGGCCATTTTGTAGAGAAGCGCGTGGGCGAACACTCAAGTCGCTAAACGAGTGACTTTGGTCTCTTCTCGAAATCACGTGGCATTCCATATGTGGTTATGACTGACCATATATGGACGTAGAGCCCAGCATAATAACCAGTGTCTGCCGAACATACTTGAAGTATGAGGTGCTTGATGTTGTGGTAACCCTGATACATTTTTGCCAGATAAAGCAAAAAATAAATTAGCCAATATCAAGAATACCATAATACTCTTTGTTCGTCCCTTCAAAATTGTCCATAAGCAGTTTTTTTATTTCTCTTGGGACTTCTAATGGTCCCAAGAGAAACTGGAAACAATGATTATGCAAACTTTTGGAGGGACAAAGAAAGAGTATTATGGTATTTTTTATATTGGCTAATAAGCAACCGTACGTTTGAGAGTAAACGGAATGAAGAGAAGCGTTAATAATAATAATAATAATAATAATAATAATAATAATGATAATAATAATAATAATAATAATAATAACTTTAGCTAGCTATTCTGTAACAGATGAATGAAGGGGTAGTTTCTAAAGAAACTGTGGTGCTGCGTCGGTGGGGAAGTAGTATACAAAAATTTGGTTTTATCAACGGAGTTGATAATGTAAATTGGCCACCGTACAGAGATTCTAAAAGCTGACGTTTCGAGCGTTAGCCCTTCGTCAGAGCGAATCTGATTCGCTCTGACGAAGGGCTAACGCTCGAAACGTCAGCTTTTAGAATCTCTGTACGGTGGCCAATTTACATTATCAACTCCGTTGATAAAACCAAATTTTTGTAGCCTGTAACAGGCCTACTAATCGTGTTGTTGTTTGTTATTTCTTAACTAATTTCAAAAGGAGTTTGTTCAGGGATTCTTTAAACTTCAGCTTGAAAAGGCCGAGGCCAGAGAGAGACAAATCAGTGGTGATGAAACGTTAAATGAGGAGATCCCAATGATGGACAAGGGTAGTCGGTCACGTGACAGAAGAGCTGGAGACTGTGGTGCGGTATGTAATGGATTCTAAGTGATTAAAGGAGGATTGTCCAATACAACTGCAATCATGACGAGATTAACCTTGTGAAGGCGTCAAAAAAGGCCCCTACCCCACCCCTAACCTACTCTCTAACCAGGCTTCATGTACGACCTGGGGCCGGTTGCTCAAAGCCTGGTTAGCGCCAACCGTTGGTTTAGAGGTATCAAAAACTATAGGTTTACATGGTATTTAACGCTGGTTATCACTAACCATGCTTCGAACAAACCGGGTCTGGCCAACAGAATGACAAGTGTGATAGAAAATATATGAATTTCGTATATTTGAACTGCGGTTTTGTCATTCTAAGTGATCATCGTAGTTAATAAAGGATTGTGAGCGGTAGTTTTTAAGAAGCCTGAAAAAATGCCAACTTGAACGGGACTAGAACCCATGACTTTGCGATTTGCGCAGCACTTGCTCTACCATCTGAGCTATCAAACCATTTGGCAGCTGATCACGTGCAAGCTCGTACTTTATCCCGTGACGGGTGAATGCGTAGTAGAGAATATATGAATTTCTTCTATTTGAATGACACGTAGCGCAGCTTAGTTACGGCGCTTGCGTTGAGGTCTGGAGATTCCCAGGTGCAAGACTCGTTCTGACCCCGAGAGGAAATTGATCATGCTTGTAGTTTCAATTTTCGGCTGCGCTCGTGAACAGCCCATGGGTTAAATCTGAAACTTCCGACAAATAAACAATAGAACTTTCGTTTTTGCAGCCTGAAGCAAAACGTGTAAAGCTACATCAAAATTCCTGTGAAAACAAGGTACGCAAGATAGTTTGCAAGAACTTTATTAAGTGTAGACCAGTTTCTGTAAACATAGAGTTAGCACAAAGGGACCTGGTTTACGTTGAGTATCTGTGATGAATAATCGGACATAGCCTAACTCCATTTACTTTTACGTTACGTTCTCCATTTATGTGAAGTTACACGAAGTCGTGTGGGTACCAGTCTGGGACAAGAACAGCCTCGTGCCTAATGTTTCTGTGACTTAAGGAAATGTGGGTCAAGGCGAGAAGTCACAGGTATCACAAATTCTTCACCTGTTGGTGAATGCGGTTTAAACTCGCCTACCTGAAAATTGGAAACTCAATATTATCAAAATAACGCGTGATAACAGATGAACAATGAACAAAATGCAATGTCAGGGGTACTCTTTGTTTTGTTTGGTTCCTTGTCCGAAAACGTTTTTGGCCCAAATTTTGTTTGTTTGAGTATTTATCACATCGAATGGAATCGATTTTAAAAAGAGTTTTCTTGTTCTTGTTTATTTGCTTTAGGGAGAAGAACTTTATGAAAAAGCATTGAAAGAGATGAACATTTCACTGTCGACCATTTCTAATCTCAGGAAAGAGTTCGCACCTCCGCCAAGAATCGTCGAACAATTAAAAGAAATACAAAGACGTCTCCAAGGCTTTTTAAGCGAAAGTCCGAATGATGAAACATAGCGCAAAGTAGAAGCGAATTTGTTGTGCATTTGAACTGCAAACTGAATAAAATTAGATCTTCCTTAAAGTATTTCAATGTGGTGGAAAGTTCCTGTATATTTTTAACCAGTTGCCTAAAAACGTTTGGTATTAACATTCATTTAATGTCACTTTGAACAAAGATAGGAGTTTTAACATTTTGATAAAACCGCATTTTAGCATGTATATTGTATCGTTCAACAATTTTTTCAGTTAAAAGAACTGTTTTTAAGGGCTACGTTTCAAAGTTTTTATAGACGCTTTTGCGTGCGTTTGTAGACTGAAAAGGATGAAGGAGATCAAGAGAGCCCGATAGCAGCTCGAGGCACAGCCGAAAGCAACTCCAGCTTTTTAAGTGCTTTCCAAACTCGTATGTTAATCATAGTTCTGCATTTCCAAGACAGAATGCATGAATATTTATATTTTTTTTAAACTTTGGAAAAGCGTTTTCTGATATCAGTGTTTTTGTATATAATAAAAAAACGCTAAACTTTGACCGACGCATCACTCACGCGCATATCTCGCGATACCTTGACAAGAAATAAGCGTACAACAGGAGGAAGGGGTTTTTTTTCGTTTGCTGCTGTCACGTTCCCATTTTCTTGCTTTCTGTAATTTGCATGAGATTTCCCATCGCTTCACAGCATTTTCTTTTAGGACTCAGAGTTAAGATTGCCTCCGAACAGGTACGTCGTCGATGTTCGTAACAGCATCATAAAAGCACATTTACCATTACCGTAATTAATTGCGTGGATTTTCTTGCTGAAATTCGATTTGACCAATCGTAGGCGTTCGTCTGTACACATCCCCTCTAGGCAAAGTCATCTGAAGATTTCAAGCGAATGTACTTTGAACTAAACCACTCTGGTCTTAATATTATTATTATTGGTCTCTAGACCCGCTTTGCCCACTTCTTTGCCAGAGGCTAGGACTGCAGTGGGTAGAAAATGAGACGTGACACCGTCTAGCATTTTGGTCACACGCAAGTGACCGTTTATTATCAGCAGCGAACCAATAAAATACAAGGATAGTTTGACTCGTAGAACTGCTTCTAGCGTAGATGAGGGGTTGCCTTAAGGTTTTCAAATAGTGTTGGACATTGGGTGACAGGAAAGTGGGGAAATTTGACTTCTTCTTTAACGATGCCTCCAGTGAACTTGAAGAGACAAAAACAGCTTCTGCACCACTTACAAAGAACGGCTGTCGTAGAAATATCCAATTGCGATCAGCTGTTCTCACTGGAAAGTGGGACACATTCACTGCTTAAAGTTTAATAGGAAACAATTACGAGCATGGAACATTTATTTGGTAAGCAAATATTTTTTTCTGTAATAATTACTTCAGACACTCCAAAATCGAATTCCTTTCCAAAGGCCCTCTTTCGCGGAAACGTCCCAAAACATTGATGAATCACTAAGCAGTTACCACATAATACTTATGGTGAAGAACAAGACCATGCCACTACGTAATTTGTGATGGGATTGAAATTTAGGTGACAAAGCTTTCGTAAACAACGTTCACTTGTTGCGAAGGAAACGTTCCTATACGATGATTGCCAAGAGTATGGTAGATTTAGGTTTACGCTGCAATCACTTTGAAAAAATCACACATGGTTTGGTGCTATACTCCGTTTATCAAGAAGATTGAATGTTACTTACAATGTTACGATTGAAGACCTCGAGTTTCGTCACACGTGCTGGTGTCTTCCGTCATCAGCGATGATCTAGCGAAGTATGAAACAAGAGTCCTTTCACACTCATAGTTTAAATCAAGACGGTCATTTTGATGGGTCGTGTCGTACCTCATTGAACGGGCTTCACCCCCCCCCCCCCCTTTTTTTTGATGAATTTTATCAGTCATTCATGACAGTCCTCTGGGAGTATGGCTCCATTTTTATGCAAGAACTGTACAGCTATTTCCTATTAAAACAGAACGTTTTGTTTACATTAAACATGTAAACAAAATAGTTTTATTTCCTATGCTCCCATCATTTTTTTCCAATCCTCTCATCATCCTAATGCTTTCTAATATTATCGGCAGTCAACTAGTATTTCTACCAATACGTTCTTTCCTGAGATGTCACCAGTTTAAAGTAACTTGAACCAATCTTTTCTTTGTTCGATTCATTTTTTCCGCCAACTGAATGACACCAGCTTTTTATGCCGTCGCTGTAAGTTTATTTTTACTTCTGCCGATTTGTTGTGATTGGTTACCGCGATTAAATTTGTTTTAGCTACTTCCATTCTCCTGCTCGGTACAATTGAAAGCCGCCCCAGCGATGCTGATGATGTCTTTTCGACCACTGACTATACATGTGCAGGTGTCCTTCACGGTACTTTCACGTGGGTTTTAAAGTTATTCAATTTGCTCTTATTAGCACAATAATTTTGAGGTAAGTAATTCAATAACATCCGCCGTAAGATATCCTTAAGGGTCCGTTGTTTACTGTGTATGAGTCGTTACTCCTGCACATAGCACTCCTTTGAAAACTTACCCTCTGTTTTTTCGCCTTTGTAGGCTCGCCGAAACCAACCTAACTCCGGTAACTGAGCTCTGTGACTCAGTTTGAAGCTTGAGCGGCTTAGAGGACACTCGCACGTGGCTCTCGACGTCTCTCTGATGCGGTTTCAGGGGTCGTCAAAATGGTGCAAAAATTGGCACTACGTCGAGGCCATGTTGGAACCAGTAGGTCTCGAGCTCATGTTATTAATTAATTAATTAATTGATTAAGGAATCATTAAGCCTTAACGCTCTTCAATTGTTATAGTTTGTTTCTATTAGTTTATGTGAATTCTTCGCCGTGCAGGTGATGCAAGTTTATCTTCCTACAATGGTTAATAAAGCAAAACGCTCTTATCTCTTTTAAACATAAAATCTTGAACTTTTCATGGCAGAAATGACAATGGCCGCCTAATGTGTTAGCATTAAATCTATTACTATCCGAATTTGAATAAATGTGTTTGCCCTTGTCTTCTTAAGAACTTCAGCAAATACCGCAGAAAGGTTGTTTCATAATCGTCTAACACATCTTTTTTTATTTTGAAATTGAAAATCTCACCCTGCAAGTTAACGCCTATGTTCAATGCTTCATCCAAACGAGAACGATATTTTATTGAAAACTGGTCCAACTTCAAGCTTTGCGTTCCCACTTTCCATCATTGTATTCTCTAGGTTGTTTCAAAGCTTGTTCCTACATTTTAATTTTAGCATTAGCCTACAAATGAACAAGATAAATAGTGTCAAAGGAGAATGAGTTCGACTTTCAAGCGGTAACAAGCAAAATTAGTTTGACGCGGTTTGAAGTGGTTTTCATGTGAACTGCAGTGTGCTTCTGAAATATCCCTTGACAACAGGTTAATTGAAATTACTTCGAAAACGGCTCATAAAAATGCGAACTATGTAGTCTCTAAGGGATATTTTTCCTACTTCAAACTCACTGGAGTCGTTTAATAATTTACGCCACATACTCTAGTTTTCTGTATGTAGTTTGTTGTTTCTGGGGAGTTTTGTATTTACATTGTGAAGAGCTGTTTGTTTTCGCTGAAAGATATACGATTGCGACATCGAACACTTGAAAAGCGAAACTTTTGCAGGAATATGTGTTAAGCGTTCAATTTTCCTTTTTTTTTTTTCTGGTCCAGTTGCGTTTGATGTAAACATTCTAGCTGGATTGCCTCTGATTTCGAGAAAAATCAAACGTTATTTTGGAAAAATGAAACGTTTGTATAGATCCATTATTCGTAGTTTCTATTAAATGTTGATCCATCTTGAATATTAAACGTTAAGTGCTTCCCGCACAAAATATATTTTTCTTCTTTCCACACTAATTCCAGCTCACTTTCTGATCAATTATTTCGTGAACTGCTTTTCAAAACCACTGCAGCCGATAGGTAAAACCCTTAAAGTATAAAAAATTCAGTTATTTGGGTGTGACTCGTAAGCGGTGTGTTGATCTAAATCGCCAAACGAAAAATATTTTGAAATAAAAAGGAATATAATTGAAAGTTCTCCCCCACTGTCAAGGCCATAAGTCATTTTTGTATTGAAATATCGTGGAACTTTTGACCCCACAATCTGGTGTCCTGGTGATAGTAGATTTGTATGCGTTTAAAAATCGTCAGTTAAACTTGCAGAATATTCAAATTAAATTTCTTGCGACATTTCACAAATTTCCACGTCTTTGTTTACAGGAGTGATGAAGAAGATAGGCTGCACCTAAGAGTGAAAACTGTTCGCTTAAAGGTTCCCGTAAACTAAAAATAATTTTCCTCGTAAAATATATTACTAGAAAAATACTAGAAAAAAATACAAAATACTAGAAAAACTTAAGCCTCAATTGAATCCGTCTGTATGTTAAATTTTGAATCGAAACTAGTAATTGTTGGACTAATTTTGTCAAACTCCCCCACGTTCGTTACCTCATTTGCATTTCTAACTTTTCTGCGTTAGTCGTGTTGAACGAATTTATATGTGGCACTATAAACTCTTTTACATTAAGATTGTGTTTTGAGACAGAGAGGAGCGGATAGGACGCGTATAATGACTTGCTTTGCAGGTCACGTGATTAGTGCCACCTGCCAGTCAACATCGGCCGAATTTCATGAATTGAATATGTTGAAATTTGAGTGAGACAGGTCTGATAAATCGAAATTCAGATCGCGGAATTTTTGCCGTCCTTATGCCGTTCCGTAATGGAAAAAAGCGGTAAGTTGACTGTTGATCGCCACTTTGTGATTGTATTTGTTCGTCGCTCCAGACTCGACGAGAATGTCGCGCGCGCGGAACAGGCGAAAAATTCAGGAGATTGTCAAAACCTATCACTTCTTTCATAGGGAACTATGTTGGCATTTGACACCGATTCGAAATCATACTCGTACTAAACAATCTGATTTTTGACCATTCGAAAGCGTTAGTCGAGGGGTTATCGAAAGAGAGTTGAGCTTGACGCCGAATCAGGTTTATACAGCGAATTTACTCGAATGAATGGCTCAGAAAACTAGCGGTGATGGGAGCCCATAACGATTCAGTGTTTTGTATGAATTGCTATCGCTGTCTTCCTTCATTTTTGTCGGCCAGTGAGAAAAACGTGCATCACCTGACCACATATTTTTGTTTTATTCACAGACTTGCAGCGCTTTCGCAATGAATGCGTAGCTGCCCACAACTTTTACCGTGCGTCTCACGGAACACCGCCTTTATGCTGGTCCGCGAGACTCGCCGAGAGTGCGCAGAATTGGGCCGAGCAACTCGCGAGTACCACTACTGGATCGCTAAGATACAGCTCCGTGAAAGGCTTCGGTGAGAATCTTGCTTGTCTATGGGGCTCGGAACTCAACGGGCAGAAAGTGACACGGATTTGGTACGAAGAAGGACAATATTTTGACTACGGCTCTACACGCGTGACTTCGAGAACGCGCTCATTCTGTCAGGTGATATGGCAGGGAACACGCGAGTTGGGCGCGGGAGCGGCTGTCACTGAGAACGGAAAGCAAATTATAGTTGCGCGGTACTTTCCACCTTTGAGCAAGAAAGATGTGGCGAGAAACGTCAAGATCCCGAGAAGCACGCGAGATGGCGCGCAGCCTCTGGCATACGACACACGATGGAGTAGACTTTATGTTGGTGAGTTTACTCTTTTATTGTGGCGACCACTGCTTTTCGTCCTTATTTGCATTTCATTCACAGCTTTTCTTTCCTAAAATAATTGCACGCATTATTGTGTTTACGATGGAGTAAGCAAGTCAAAGAGTTGGTAAGTTTACTCTTTCATTGTGGCGACCAGTGCTTTGCGTCCTTATTTGCATTTATTCACAGCTTTTCTTTCCTAAAATAATTGCACGCATTATTGTGTTTACGATGGAGTAAGCAAGTCAAAGATACTTCATTTGACAGCTACCGTCGACTTACTTTTTTGTTTTTGATGTTTTGTGGAGTTCATCATAGAACTTTGTTGATATAAAAGGTTAAATCGCTTGGCTCATTATAAGCGATTTTATAAGTGTGGTGGAAGAGGGAACAGGTTCAAAGGAAAACTGTAAACTGATTTTGTAATGTCGAACAACTTTTGGATCACTTGCTTCTTACGAATAAAACACCTTCAAGGAAGCAAGACGTGTATCCCATTTTCGTTGAAAAAGAATCAGTCTGCTGATGTTTTCGATTAAAGAATTTGTTGAATTTTTTCATTTAACAACAGTAAGTGTGGTTAGGTCGATTCACTTGAAAATGAAAAACATTAGCCTGTCAAAAGGTTTCGTGCACTCACAATCAAAATGTGGATCAACAATTTTCATGGGGAGGGTAAATATTTGCAAAATTGTCGTCTGCCTTGCGTTTTCCTGCGCGGAAATTAAAATTTTGTTTTCATTCACGTGATTTATTCAAAAAGGCTTTTAATCCAATTTGCATTACAACCGAAAAAACTGCAGCTTGCATTCTTCTGGGAAGTAATCATGTTTTATTCAAACCGATTTCGGAGACAAAAAACAATATATTTTCTCGGTATGGTGGTAAGTGTGAAAACTGTCAAAAATAAAGAGTTTATCTATTCTTTTTACATTTGTTTTGGACGATTTTTTCTAAATCGGCCTTTCAAAACACTCGAATTAGAATTGTTCAGTTATTCAGTTGTGAACAAATGATACGAAGTCAATGGTTTCGATGCTCCCTTTCATCGAACATTTACGGTTATTGTCGATCTGAGCATTTTTCTCGGCACCTGTTGCTCCGCTAAGACAACAAAATTGGTTTAAGCTCTCTTTTGTATATAGCGAAGTGTATATATCGCACGACTAATTAGCGACTGTAACAAAGAAAAAAAAACAAATCTACGGATTAAAAAATAAAAAATTGGACGACCAAACAGGGCTCCGGACTTTAAAAACTCTCAGTTTCTGTCCGGGGAAATAAATCTTGTTGTTTTGGCGCAAGAATATGCCTGAATTTGGTCCGAAACTTGTTTACATCAAAATTAGCAATTTAGGCATCTGAAGGATTTTTCTCGCGATCTGGTGCAAGGGAAGTTTGTAGTGTGTTGCTTTCTCCTTTTTACATCGAATTTCAGATCAGTGGCTTATCAACTGGCGTTTTGTATTTTCTTTCCGTTTAAATTTTCTCCACTTCATCACAGTCTGGAAAAGGGGGTGGGTTGGGTTAAATGATACTTTCATTTCCTCACTGAACAAACTAAAATAAGTCCCACTGAATTGAATAAACTGTTGCTGTGGTTATCAATGATAAATGTGGTCATTTTCAACGACATGTACAGCAGAATTACTATATATTAGATGCACTAGTTATATAGATATTGATGAAATGTCCAGATTAAAAACAACTTGTTTTATTCATTTTCGAAATGGCGAAAAGGTGGTTACCAACCGCTAAAAACACGCATGTTGTGTAACATGAAACAAGATATGAAAGTTGTGAAAGAAAAAATCATGATAATGTAAAATTTTGCAATAAAGCACAGTATCCAAAGTTCGGCCCGAGGCTCTCAGAACCAAATAACTCGACAATTTTAGTTTGAGACTGTTATCATTTTCCTTGAAGTTGTTTCAGTTTCCACATTAAGCAATCTGTCAAGTTGAAATTTAATTTCTGAAACGATGCACTGGTTTCATAATGTTTGGCAGGTTAAAAAAGTAGTCGTTAATTAAAATAAAACTGTCTCCGGCCATTCTTTTCAGTCTTCTAGTGAGTAGCTTTTTCGATCTTTTTCCGGAGTAAGTGTGGTTTGGCATCTCGCCTAAAAATCGGCGTTTTTTTCGCGGTAGAAATCGAGGCCGTTGTCGGAATCTCTAGTTAGCCGACAATACACTTGAAACGTTGTGGCTACTTCTAAGGTTTCAAGCAGTAAGTTTTCATGTTGAAAGAGCATATGATGAACAGGATTTCGCTGTCGTTTGTATACTTGAAAATTCACGGCCGAAACTCTGATTACTATTTACTTCCACTTACAAAAAAGTGTCTTTTATGTTCTGAAGATGTCAAATAAGCTAAGCTCTCTTTGCCTTGATGAGACCCATCTAAATTGTCTATCCGTAATCACCCGACATGGCCTTACTTTTTCCCGTCAGATAGTTAACATATATCCCTTGCGGTTCTTATCAACTCAGTGTATGCGAGATCGTCTGCTATCTTTCCAGTCGGCTTCTCCACCGATACGAATGCATTGATTGGAAGAAAACAATTTCCCGCCGCCATGACAAACTGTATGATCCTATCTTCATAGGAGCGTATTGAAAGGTGTTGGAGGTCATAGTTTCACAGAAAATCAAATATGCGTCTTTTTTCCCTGAAAAGTCGTGTCTCGAAGAGATTTGTTTTTCAATCAGTTGACCGATTCAGTGCAAGTAGGGTATTGTCGTTCTTGTAGCGGAAGAAGTGCGAATCGAATTTTACTTATTTGTTTTGTGTTGATTTTGATTACTAAAAACGGTCCAAATTGGGTTTGTCTGCGTTGTTTGAAGTTCTCATCTTGTACGTGGTTAAGATCGTATGCCTGCACATAGCTTGCGTGGGTTTTTTTCGTGGTTTGAAGCAATTTACGGAATGGCTCAATTTATTTCAGCTGGAAGGGATCGTTAATTACTGTAAAACGTGTGTGTGATCATCGAACTCAGTTGAAATTTGTGCTCGTATGTTTGCTGTGATATTGGCCGTATTTATACTAGAGGAGTTCTAAGACATCGTAGACGTCTTAGACGACTAGTATAAATACGGGAAATAAAGTGAACGCATTAAACGTCAGACGAATCAAACGACGCACTTAATAGACGTCTTAACGTCTTAACAGACGCACTAAACTGGGACGCACTTAGCAATGACGTGCACACAGTCTCTTTGGTGATTATCTTTTGAAGAAAATTGTGAATTTGATTTCTAGCCGTCGACGTTAAGTGCGCTCCGCATTTATATTAGGGAGCTTAAGCACGCGCGTTTTTGAGAGGCGGACGGCAACCAGAAGTGAGCTGTTTTCCCTTTTAACTTGTCTTCACACAACCACACTTACATTGCTAAGTATCTTTGCTCCATTAGAGATGATTAGTATAAACAGCTGGGAGACACCACTGCCTTGGCATGCTAAATGTTCTCTTCCAGTTGCCGTTCGCGTCTCAAAAACGTGCGTGCTTAAGCTCCTTATTAGTCGCACTTACGGCCAGACGTTTAATGCGTCTGGACGTCTTGGACGTCCTCTAATATAAATACGGCCATTGGTCAATTTAAGTGTTGCTAAATGTATGCCGATTAGATCATTTAAAAAACGTTTGTCGGTGTGTTCCAGACAGGCTATTGAAACCTCTTCTACAAGTAAACGCATCGATTTCCCGGGAGGAGATGTAATTGACACAAGTGTCAGTTATGGGGGGAAGTAAGACCTCCCGTTGTTTACCCTGGCTCATGGATGTTTTTGTTTCTTCTAATTTTACAGGCCTAAAAGAATTTCACGAAGAATGCCTCTCTGTGCACAATGAATACAGGATCAGACACGGCGCGGCTCCTTTACACTGGTCAGCGGAGTTGGCATGGGAGGCGCAGCAGTGGGCCGAGAATTTGGCGCGAATTGGGGAACTTCGACATAATGACGATGACACTGTTGGTGAAAACTTAGCTGGAATGACAGGTGGCGAATTAACTGGGCGCGAAGCTGTTGACATGTGGTATGAAGAAATAGAAAATTATGATTTTGACTGTCATGGATACAGCGAAGACACCTCAAATTTCACACAGGTAAAGTTTGGTTGATTCTAGTAATTTTATTTGACGTTGAATTTCACTGCCGTATCAGAGTAAGTTCTTAAGCCTGGTTTCCATATGATCTGCCACCATCGGAAGCTGTCTGCGTCGGTCTTACCGCAGACGATCGTAACACACGAGGCAAATGTTTCCATTTAAATCTGAACCGATCGCAGACAAGCGTACCACTAATTTTCTGCGAAGCGAGGAGAAAAAGGAGCGCACTTACTTCAAGTCTGATTTGACTTGTTTCAAGGCGAACAATAGTGTGTCGCCGAAAGGACACAGATCATCTCAGAGACACTTTTCCATTAAAAATTGTCTTAGTCGGAAGCGTCGTAATGGTTGGGAAAGTAGAACTAGATTCAACTTTCCCGATCATCCAGACCGTGTGCCGCAGATGTCCGGGACAGATGTTTCCATATTTCTGCGACGTCGTGTCGCAGACCGTTGCAGATCATATCAAAACCAGGCTTTATCCTACACCAACAAACGTTAGTCGTTAACTCTCAGCCTCTGCGTCATGTCGAGGCACATACCTAGCTTTTATTTTCCCTGTGTTCTTGTTTTTCGTGTGCACGTTA
>OX421448.1:13875779-13895779 GCA_949126865.1 Montipora capitata | reverse complement strand
AAGTTGAATACAAGTATCGATTCCGAACCGACAGCAAGTCAACGAACAGCGTTTTAAGCTGGGAACACGAAGGTAGTATATCTTTCTATTTGCTAATAGTAAAGGGACGCTAAACGATAAACCCTCCGTTCCTTTTTTTCAGAAGCACCGGCCCTAATTTGCGACGGCGACGTCACAAAGGCAAGGTAATGCAACACATTTGCGATTAAGCAATGTCAGACATTCCAAATGAAATAATTTTTCACTGCATCATTTCAATGTGGTAAACTGCACAGCAAATCACGTTTAGAATGCACTTTCATTTTGATTTATTTTTTTTCCTTTATTTCAAAACATTCTTCGTGTGACCTTGACATTTTTCTTGAGGTTCGTATGTAAAATGTTGGTTTGATGTCAAAAGGAAAAAAAGATGTAGTTTATGGTTCGAGTGTAGAGATTCTTTGCCAATATTTTATGTGTTCGTTTCGCTCTGTTGCTAACTCGTGTTAACTAAAGCAAATTACCCTGTCTCTAAAGAGTATGTTTCAAACCTTAGCCTTAAGTTCGCTTTCTCTTTGTTCCTTATAGCAGAGATTTACATAATGCGAATGAAATTTGAGGCTTTGTTTTTCATTTGGAAATTCAGGAACGTTATGATGCAAATGTGACGACAGAATCAGGAGACACAGGTGGTTAAATGAAGCTGTGATTAAGGATGAGGACAGATAGTGAATTATCCATAATTGAGAAAACTTTCTACCCCTAATTGTTTAGGACGTGGTCTGCTTTGCCCCACTGGTCAATGTGCGTAGTAGTGGATTAACATGTTGATTTGTGTCGCCACTTTAGTTATCAAGCACCTCGAAGGAATGGACTAACCCGGGCAAAGTTTCTGTTAAACCGATTATTAGAAGATCTGGACAGGTGTCGAAACAGCTGCTCTCTTTCCCCTCCCCTAACTGCGGCTGCCAGTTTAAGCTGGAGGTATGATGATGAACGCTCGCCGTTTTCAAACTTTGCTTCCATTCTGAATACGTTGACACGAGAGCAAAAGCAGAGCGGTCGCCGAAATATCGCTGTCACCTAAAAAATGATGGCCTTGAATTTGAAGAGCAGAAACCATATAGGACAATTTTTTTGTCGGATCGGAGGGAAACGTAACCAAACACCAAAGATACAAATTTTAAGGAGGCAGGTAGCTTTTGTTATGGTCAGCCGCAGTTTTTTTACGAAAGATACACTGATAGATAGCTTATCATCCAGGAGCTCTCGGATTTTTTTCCGAGTATCTTCGACTCATCTTCAAGAAAATACGTCTCATTATTTATTAACCGAGGTACATTTATGTTCACTGCATTTGCGAAAATGCACCATTAATACAATTGCAATTCCCGCAGTGTAACGGGACAATTGTGTGACAGGAACCAAGCTCCAGCGAGTGTCGTATAGCTCAGTGATAGAGCATCCGAACTAGTAATCGGAAGGTCGTCGGTTCGACTCCTGCAAAGGAACACTCGGATTTTTCCGATCATCCCCTGTAGCTCAGTGGTAGAGCATCCGAACTAGTAGTCGGAAGGTCGTCGGTTCGACTCCTGCAAAGGAACAATCGGATTTTTCCGATTATCCCCTATAGCTCAGTGGTAGAGCAACCGAACTAGTAATCGGAAGGTCGTAGGTTCGACTCCTGCAAATGAGCACTCGGATTTTTCCGAGTATTCCCGAGTCACCATCGGAGGAAAAAACGTCCTTCCATTCATAATGCTCGATAATGCACCATTTGGACAATTCCAGTCCCAGTAGTATGGCGGGACATTGATTGTCACGTGGACCCAGTTCAATGGCCTGGGCCCCACCAGTCTGCTTTTGCTGAGAGGAAGAGCATCCAAAGAAGAAGTTTCCTTCGTTTCTTGCATCTAAAACTTGCCTTGCCACTCGCATTGCCTGTTGCGTCGTTTCAGTCGGTGCTGAAAATTTTCTTCGGTTGCTCGTTTCGTGGTTGCGCCAGAAGGGCAAAGTTCACGTCCAGCAAGGAAATGGTTGAAAGGAGAGGGAAGCTTATTTCTTGTTGTCAGTGAATTCAATGTCGGGTACACTGAATCACTCACAGGATGTTGGTTACGTCAGTATCTTTGATGAAATAGTCAGTGAATTCTGTTAGCATGGGTCTGTTCCTTCATTTTGCTATCAGACGGGGTAAAATTGCTTTGCTTGATTCTCTTTTCACGGCAATGATATTGTAAAAAAAGTCATGCATAAACTTTCAGATAAGAAGGAATATATATGATACGCTTCCTAAATTATACTTTAAAGCTTAGCTATCCTTCTTTTTCACTTTAACTGTACTCTAACCGGTCGCGGCAATGTTGGTCTCCGTAGACATAGAACCGCCTGTTCTTTTGGTGTACCAAACTTCTCTTCTGGGAATTAAACTCGATACTTAAAAAAACATGGCCTCTAATCACGTTAATGAAAATCATACAGCACTATAGCGACTTCCATGTCACTTCGGTCCTGGAGGGATTTTCTCCATCAATGAATGTCCCCTGGGAACGAGAATAAGCCAAATATGATTGCTGCGTGGACTTAAGAAGAAACTAAAAATTCCCTTGAATTTTTTTTTGTAACCAATTTATCACCAATGTTAGAAGCTTAGGCCTTCAAACCAAGTCTGCCTTCCAAAGTTTGGAACAAATTTCTGTACATAAGTGGAATTGCTACAAGTAATTTTCAACAAAATTCTGGATTTTGCTCTCTTGTTAACGCACTCTGACCAACGCCTTTAAAATATAAAAGAACCTTCGCTTAATTTTTTGCTATAAAGCACTTTTTAAATCGATTTTGACTAAACCTTCCAGTTGACTGACAAGAAAACGAAATAACAATGGGTGCAACTTTAATTTCTTTTCAACTCAATCTTTCTTCAGTCTCGCTTCGTTTTAAAACCGCAAAATGAATAACAAACGGGGCATTAATGATCACGGCGGGAGCTTACCGGTCATTAGCGATAAGAGTAAAATGACTTTTATAAGTTTATTTGATAAAGATAAATGGGAATCATAACCATAAATCTAATCGCTACGGATTCCGCACTCTCTCTAATTATGACTAATAGTAATGCATAATGAAATTTGCGGATTGAAGAACACTGATTATTGTCGCTTTTAAACATTTCGCCGTCGTTTTAATCTCTTGTGACAGTTTTAATATTCTGCAGTGTTAATCTCTAATTCGACTATTAACAACAAACTCCACATTTGCTAAATTCCTGCATCATTGAACTGTTTATTTATTTATTTATTTTATCATTTCTTGTTTGTTTGTGTTTAGTTATTAGTGTACTTTTGCGCGTTTATGTGTACATATACTGTCTCCCATGAATACCACAGATAGACGGCTCCCCCGGGGGGGGGGGGGGGGGACTCCCATATGGAACAGACGGGGATGCTCGTCGGAAATTTTGAATTTAACCCCTAAAGGAGACCATTTGGGCGTGGCTCAAGCTTTTTGTGACCCCTAAAGGAGACCAATCTGGGCGTGGCTTAAGCAAATTTTGACTCCTAAAAACAAGTTAAAAAGAAAATTTGACTTCTGTTTCTCTTCGCGTAATTCTGTGTTTCTTCGCGGAACCCTAAACGAGACCTTGGCGGTTTAAAATATTGGCGCTTTGCCCTGAACACCCTAAGCGAGACCAAAATCCAAAATTTACACCCCTAAGCGAGACGACGAGCATCCCCGTCTGTTTCATATGGAAGTCCCCCCCCCCCCCCCCCCCCCGGGACGGCTCCTACTGGTCAGTGAGAAGGCTTGACAATGTCTTGTTATTCAGTTGTTGCATTGAATCACATGACATTTTCAAGTCCGCTGACCAGTTGGACACTTTTTCCAAGACAACCCGTTCTCGCCCTTAAATTTGCGATTATCCTGAATTGCTAATGTGTTTTTAACTCGCTATTATCGTGAATTTAGAAGACTGAAAGCTTGATACGGATTATGGGGAATGGTCATATTTGTTTAAAAAGACAAACAAGTGTATGGACGTGGGACTCGAACCTGGGAATGTTGATTAACCCAGCACCTAACCACTCGACCACCACCCCGCTAGCCGCTCAGGGACAATATTTTAAAAACTATTTGATAATGCTGAATTCTGTATTATCATTAGCCAACAAACAACATTAAACACTACAGAAGGTCGGTTTCCAAACTTGACGACAAAGCTAAACATTTTAAAATCAAAGCTTAGGCCTAATTACTCTTCAGGGGCGTTATTCCGTGGTAGACGTAAATAAATGGCTTTTTGAGAAAGGCGGTGTCTTGATCTTCAGTGGTAAAGCGGAAAGAAGCGGTTCTTATAGAGTAGAAACTCCGGGTTCAAATCCAATCCACGGATACGATTTTTTATTTCCTTATTTTCTTTGCTACCACAAGTCCTGGGACACAGTGTCCAAAATTCACGATAATAGTGAATTCAAAGCAAATTCAAAAAATTCAGGATAATCGTGAATTCATGGGCGAGAACGTGTTATCCAAAAACCAAGAGAAACCAATTCCTGTGTCTCACCAGAAACAGGGCCTACAAAGCCATTGTTTTTAATCATTGTGCCGTTCCAGTTCTCATCGACGTTGCCGTTTCTGAACCTCCCTATAGCTGGTTTTCAAACCAATCTCTAGAGACACGGATAAAAATGCTGCAATTGCTGGTGGACGATCCAAAGGAGCTAATGAGAGATCTTTTGTTTCCGTCCACCAACATGGCGGAGATAACGAAAGGTGAAAACCACTTACTAGGGCCTTTAAGAAATAACGCGGACGTCAACAAAAACCGTCAATAGCATTGATTAAGCAAGACAATGGCTGTGCACGTGCGTTTTGAAGTTTTGTACGTCTAATTTCTTTCACGTTCTCAGCAAATATGCGTACGTGAAATGACCAGGTGCCGAGTTCCATCATAGTTAATGCATGGAGATGGTTATGAAATGCGACAACTTGTCCGTATTCTTGGCCTTGATCCTGCAAAAAACTCACCTTTTTTCGAGAAGATAACTAATCAAATCGTTTGATTAAATTACGCGCAACTAATTTGCGAACCCGTGCGAAACGAAAACAAAAGATTGTGCAGGGTTACCGTAAATTCAACATCGATTCCAGTCCCTCTATTAAGTATGGTTCCATGTAAAACGCGAGCGTACAGCGTGGAATTTTAAGGTAATCTCGTAATCAGCTTCCCTTCTTATTTAGTTCCTGGCTAGTTTGTAGACGTAGAATGTGAACCTTTCATTTTCGAGTTTTTCCGCGGATTTTATTGGAGAATTAGGTCACTTGCACGCCTCCCCAAACCCAGTCAATAATTACGATAGTGAAGAAAAATTAGTTTTCCGCATTTATGGAAGGCCCTCCCGAGGAAATACTCAAAATGCATTGACTAAAAACAGCAAATATTCCTCTTGATTCAAATGAAAGAAATTCGTGAAAAAAGTTTCGCTGCCTTGACGCAACCGAGTCAGGTATATAAATCAACCTATTTGATTTATTTCAGATATTAAATATTCTGACCACATTGTTAGATTTTTGGTTACGATATAATGCACGTCTTAATATCACTCTTTCTCTCTCAGTGACGTTGATCAGATCGATGAGAACAAGAATATCGTCCCTAGGCCTGACGAAGAAGAACCTTCGTCTTCCCTTACTGTCAGCGATGCCTTCACTCGATTAGTATGGATAGATCCCAACAGTCCTACACTTCAGAGAAAGGGAGTTGCCGAGGAGACTGCTAAAGAAGAACTTGATGATGATGATGATGATGCTGATGATGAAGGCGAAGATGAAGATTACACAGAGAAGGTGGATCAAGACGAAGATGGAATAGGGGAAGAATGTGATGTGGAAAACGCCAAGATGGTATACGAGCAGGAAAATAGAGCGGAAGGTAAGGGTTGATAGGCAATATTTTAAGTTTTAAAAGAAGAGATTTAAAATTATACCACGCCTTGATAGTGTCTAGGCTGAGGCACTAAAGAATTGAAACTCAAGGATAGACGGAATGGAGAACTTCGGTGGTATTTCCATTCATTTTTTTTCAGTAGTCTTTATTCACTCGCGTAACAAGTAGCAATGTAGGTGGAATGAGACCTAAAGAAAGAGATTGCATAAAATACAGAGCTCGTTCTACGAAGTAATGCGGCTCTTGCGCCATTTTTACCGTCCTATCCAGAGAGTAAGCCTGCTTTCCCCTGGCTTTGTTCCGCAGTCATAGTAGGCGTTCCATTTTGTACCGCTGACCATTTGGCTCATTTGTTTGATCATCGGACCACCGTGACAGATACCGCACGGCTCTTTACAGCCTCTAATTTCAATGGATCGGTATAGGATGCAACTATTGTGTTAAGGATTAGGCTCCATCCTTGGCGCCATTCTTGGCTCCATCGTTTGCGTTGTAAATTATTTATGTGCCTATTGTTTTTCGAACCAATCACGAGGGTCGTTGTAATGGCTCCGTCCTGCTGCTACAGCGAGGGAGGTCACTTTTCGGGGTCCCGGTCGAACCAACACTCGGGGTCTTAAAATAACTTGGAGAGAATCCGTGCATCCGCAAATAATCAATCAATTCTTCTCGGACAAGGCTTCGGTTGTTCAAAAGGTGAGTAACGCTATCTACTGGAGAACTCAATTGGTTTTGCTAGCGTTTATCCGGTGGATAGCATTATCCACCTTTTGAACAACCGAGGCAAGGTCTATAACTCGTAAACCCCACCTGACATCCCTTGCAAGTACTCCGTAAGTTGTATGGAATTTTAAAGAACAATTTGACGTTTGAAGTGGGGGAGGGGGAAGGAGGACGTTGTTCCCCAGACGGGGATGTTTCCCTGTCTTAATTTGTTGTAGAATGCACTAAAGCAGAATGTGCAGGACTTGTGTGCCCTGCCGTTTGCATGTTTCTTTGATAAGTGACACGCAGTCGTAGTCAGTTTTTCTAAAAGTTCTTACCAAACGTCTTTTTAAAATTTCGCATTTTCTACGTAGGTGTCGACTGTGTTTCTGAGGAGCCATATGTACAAACAGAACAACCCCAATTGGAGGAGGCTGATTTGTTTTCTGACCCAGAAGACGACCTGTACCACCGCGTATGTGAAGTACGACGTTCTCTTTCACTAGATTCAGAGGGCACAGAGCCGGAAACTCAGCCAGGGAACGTGCTTTCAAAAGTAGCTTTCTTTGAGACATTTCAACGTAGTTTTGAGATACAATCGCCCTCGAATTCACAGTCTTCGTTTAGACGAAGCCTGATTCAAGACAAACTGGAAGAGTTAGATTCCACTTCAGAGCCGGAGTTATCTCGCGAGAAAGAAGAAGGAGAAGAAAGACAAGAATACCCACAGCAGGAGCATGATGAACCTGAGTGCCAGTTAGAGTTTGATGACTTATTTCCCGCTCACATGGAAGGGGACGAGGGAGAAATACACGAGGACATGTTCGAAGATGAAGCTGGAGAAGACGAGGAAAGTCTAGTTAGTGTATCGGACGCAGAGGACATTGTAGATTTTGCTTATTATGACGACAGACCAGAAGACGTACAGGATTATGAATTAGAGGACACTTACTGTCAGACCAATGAATTTATAGAGGAAGAGCCTTGTACAATGGAGATTTTCGAGTTTTCAGATGAAGACGCTTCTCACCAATATTCTGATATCATAGATACCGAGGACGAACCGATATTGTTAACACGAAGAGTTGTGACGCCACTGAACTTGGGTGCTGCTGCCGAATTTCTTGAGAGCCAATCTTTTGAAGTGAGAGAGGCCGAACCACAAGATTCAATAGATGACTCCCCATATGACTACCCTGACGAATTGTATGACACAAGTGAAGGGACAGTTGAAGTTCCACAAACTTTGTTCACGAGGACGTTAGATCCCGAACACTGCTACGCCACAACGAAACGAGAAGAAATTGATATTCGATTGAGGGAACTGATTTCTAAGATAATGCTGATACCTGTTGACGACCGTCCAGGTGAGAGTGATGAACTCTCTGATTTTGATGAGACGACGGAAGGACAACTTTTGCAAAATATTCTCAGCAGGACGGAAGATGGAGGTCTTGAAGAGAAAAGAACACCGATTGAAGAGACATGCGAGGCTTCTCAGAAAAGAATTGTGGAGTCGGAGAAAGATTTCGTTGAGTTGGTGGCAAGATTACAAAGAGAGGAAGTTAAACGTGATGAGGTGGAAAGTGACGCGGAAGAAGGGATATTAGAACCAAGCAAGGAGACACAGAGACCCGAGTCTGCCGAAATTATCTGTGCGACTTTAAGAGATCATAAAAGTGAACTTCACGATAAAATGGAACGAGTAAGCAGTGATCTCGGGCTAGAACCGGCAAAATACTTGGAAGAAGAAACGCTGGACGGGAGAGCAGTCCCAGAAAATGTAATCCTGGCGTACGAGTCTCAATTGTCTTTGGCTGTCGATGACGTTGAACCCGTCACTGAAAATGTTGAAGCAGTAGAACGAGAACATAAAAATGAAAGTGCCTCTGATCCTGAGAGGTTATTGGATAGAATGCAAAGTCCAACACAGGAGGAGGAATTTGCACAGGATGAAATAATCATTAGTGACGTAAGTGAGTCGTCGAGGTCGGTAGAATCGTACGAAGTCGCGATTCGTGATCATCATCAGGAACGTGACAAACTCCTCGACGAAATCGGTTTAGTACCTATCTCACCTGACATTAACCTTGCTGGTGAAGAAATGCTGGAGCCGTTGCCTTACGAGCACACACCCATCTTGAAATTCAGGGAGCTGCCAGAAGTTAAGGAGGATATCACTGCCGAAGTTCGTGGAGACGTTAGATGCGAACTAAACGTTAAAAGTGAAGAAAATGAAAATGAATATGTTTCATTGACAGCTGAAACATTTCAGGATAGCAATGAGACTATTGAGAAGCAAATACCATGCGAAGCTGTTTTTCGTGATCATGACCAGGAACGCGCACTAAATATCGAAGAAAGAGAGTTTCAACTTGAACTTCGGCCTGAAGTTGAAGATCCGAACGAACCAGTAGAACCTGTTCTGTACTGTCCCGCTCCTAAATCAATTCCAGAGAGCCAATTACCAGAGACTTCGGAAAACATTGCTGCCGAAGTTCGTCCAGAAGTGCGATCCGAAATAAACATTGAAGAGTTATTTCGTCCCTATGAAGAGGTAGCCACTCTACAGGGAGGCAAGCTGGAAAACGCCCAACACGTCGATGAAATGAAAGAAACGATAACTGATAAGCAGTCACATGAGTCATTTTACGTGGATGACACGATGACTGACTTTTCTTCTTCGTTCCCTCAGCACGTATCTAATGAGAGTAAAAACTATAAACCAGCTGAAGAGCTGAAGGTGGCCGAAGCAAAACTTGATAACGTTGTTGTGTCAAAAGTAGAACCTGAGGAAGCTGATATAGACAGGCGAGCTTCGTTGTTTGAAGAGAAAAACAGTTTTGTTGATTCAATAACACTTAAAGAATGTTCCGAGCGTTTACATGTGGCAGGTGAAACTCTAAATGTTGATCCTACAACACTCACAGAGGGCGTAGAAATTGACGAACAAACTGTCAATAAGAAACAAGCCGTGCAGTTCACGAAGGAGGACTCTACTGTAGATTATGTTATGACCGACATCCCTTCGTCATCAGGGCACATCGCTGGCGAATGTACTCAAACTGAAAGTGTTGAAAAAATAAACGAGGAGGAGTATGGCGAGTTTAAAAAACCAGCCTCTTTGTTCATAGAGGAAGATTCAACGGTCAATGCATTGTTACCAGACACTATGTCCTCACCAAAACAGGTATCCGGGGAAAGCAAAAATGTGGAAAGCTTTGAGGAAATTCTCGTAGAATTCGAACCCAGTGAAGAGAGCAAACGTACATCGATTTTTCTCGGAGACGCCGTCACTTTGGACGAAGTGAGAACTGACATTCAATCCTCGCCAAAACACCTTGCAATGGAGAGTAGAGATGTTGAGCCCTACCAGGAAGTCATCGAAGTAACGGATGAAGAAAACAAGCAAGCATCACGTATTGTAGAGGAAGTTCCAAATGTAGAATCAGTGAGGACTGACAGACCCTCCTCGCCAAAACACCTTATAATGGAAAGCAAAGAATTGGAGACCTTTGAAAAAAGTGACGACGAAAACACCTTTGAAAGCAAACGGGCATCGCTTTTCATGGAGGAAACTACTATTGTTAAAGAAGCAACGAGTCATGCTTCTTCCTTTCCAAAACACATCGCAGAAATAAACAACGAAGAGTCCTTTGAAGAAGTTGATGAGATAGCCACTAAGGAAAGCAATCGAGTATCTCTAATCGTGGAAGAAACGATGACTGTAGGTGAAATTACGACCAATACAAAATCTCCCCCTACACACCTTGCTGGTGAACGCACGCAAAACGAAAGCATCGATTTAATACTCGAGGAACAGTGTTTTGAAGGGAAAAAACGAGCTTCTTTATTCTTTGAGGAAGATTCAAGTGTGAAGGAAGTAGGAGCCAGAGCTATCTCTTCGCCAAACCAAGTAGCCGGAGAAGGCAAAAATGTGGAAAACTTCAACGAAATTAACGAAGAGCCCAACGAAGAGAGAAAACGAGCATCGCTGTTTTACGAAGAGGCTATAAATGAAGATGAGATTTTAACCTGTACCTCATTTTCGCCGAAACAAACTGCAGAAGATATCAGCAATGAAGAGATCTTTGACGAAATTGAGCAAGACGACACCCAAGAAAGCAAGCGAGCGTCTCTGTTCATCGAAGAAGGTGTAACTGTAGATGAAATGATTACCAATACGTCATCCTCTCGAACACACGGCCTTGCTGGAGAAAGTGTGAATACCGAAACCTTCGAAGAAGTTGAAACGATATCGGATGAAGAAAAAAACCAGACATCGGTTTTCTTGGAGGAGGACGTCTTTGCGGATGAAATGATACCTGCTAGAACATCATTTGCTATACACACCGCTAGAGAAGATGTTTGCATTCCATTAGTCAAGAAAACGCATGAAAAAGAAGATGAACAAGACCTGGAGCATGCTGATGTGTGGGAAGATGACATTGAAGTGAAGTTTGGCCATACTGAGCTTACGTGCCTGGAACGAAACAGTCATATAGCTGGAGAGGTTTTAGACAGCGGGATGGTTGAGGCAACAGACGACGACGAACCTCCTGAATCTGTTTACGTCGAAGAGTTTGAGGAATTTGAGAACAGCTATGGAATAAAGTCATTTGTGGAGCCAGCAGAAATAGAAAATATTGCTGGAGAAATGGCAAATGTTGCAAACGATGCTGAGGCCTTTCAGGAGGATGCAGGGATAGAAGAAAGCTTAGGGTATGACGAAAACCACGAGATAGTGATAAGCACTGATATTTTGGAAACACCTCTAAATTCACTTCACATTGCTGGAACATTATCAAATGTGGAACCGAAAGAGGAATCATGCGAGGAGGAAAAAGCAGAGAAAGAGGCATTTGCTGAGACGTTTCATGAGCTAAAGGCCCATGAGTCTACTGTTGTCTTGAAGTCACCCCAATCTTTATTAAGTATTGCAGCTGCTGCGATAGAACATAAAATTGATTCTGCTCAGCAGGATTCAACTGAGGAAGTGACAATGGAAACGGGCCTAAAAAAACAGGATAGCAAGGAGGAGAGTGCGCATTTACAATTTACAGATGTTTTTCATGAGCCGTACGAACCAAATCGTAAGGAGGAAATTGGTGAGAAGGCGTTGCTTTCGGAACAATCGCCAACTATGTTTGAGGACACCATTGGAACCACTGATGCTATGGTAACGGAGACAGAAACCAAGGTACCAATTATCCTTGTGAATATTGCTGCCGAGGTTTCAGACAACGAAGACGACAACCTTGTTTTTGTAAAGAAAGACAGTGAAGTGGAAACTGAGACATACGAATATCCAGAAGAAGTGGCCATGGAATACCATCCAGATGATCAAGAAATCGCTGTATCCCAGGAAGTGGCAGAGGTTTCCCTGTCTGAGCTTGTTTTAGAGGACGAGAACCTCGTTTTTGCAGAGAACGAACTCAACAAAGATAGTGAAGTGGAAACCGAGACATACGAATATCCAGAAGAGGCGACCACGGGTTACGTTCCAAATAATGAAGAAATCCCTGTATCCCACGAAGTGGCAGAGATTTCCCTGTCTGAGCTTGTTTTAGAGGACGAAAACCTCGTTTTTGCAGAGAACGAACTCAAGGAAGGCAGTGAAATGGAAACTGAGACTTACGAATATCCAGCAGAGTCGGCCATGGAATACCATCCAGATGATCAAGAAATCGCTATATCCCAGGAAGTGGCAGAGGTTTCCCTGTCTGAGCGTGTTTTAGAGGACGAGAACCTCGTTTTTGCAGAGAACGAACTCAAAAAAGATAGTGAAGAGGAAACCGAGACATACGAATATTCAGAAGAAGCAGCCACGGGTTACGTTCCAAATGATGAAGAAATCTCTGTATCCCACGAAGTGGCAGAGATTTCCCTGTCTGAGCTTGTTTTAGAGGACGAGAACCTCGATTTTGCAGAGAACGAACTCAAGAAAGACAGTGAAGTGGAAACTAAGACATACGAATATCCAGAAGAAGTGGCCATGGAATACCATCCAGATGATCAAGAAATCGCTGTATCCCAGGAAGTGGCAGAGGTTTCCCTGTCTGAGCTTGTTTTAGAGGACGAGAACCTCGTTTTTGCAGAGAACGAACTCAACAAAGATAGTGAAGTGGAAACCGAGACATACGAATATCCAGAAGAAGCGGCCACGGGTTACGTTCCAAATAATGAAGAAATCCCTGTATCCCACGAAGTGGCTGAGGTTTCCCTGTCTGAGCTTGTTTTAGAGGACGAGAACCTCGTTTTTGCAGAGAACGAACTCAACAAAGATAGTGAAGTGGAAACCGAGACATACGAATATCCAGAAGAAGCGGCCACGGGTTACGTTCCAAATGATGAAGAAATCCCTGTATCCCACGAAGTGGCGGAGGTTTCCCTGTCTGAGCTTGTTTTAGAGGACGAGAACCTCGATTTTGCAGAGAACGATCTGAAGAAAGACAGTGAAGTGGAAACCGAGACATACGAATATCCAGAAGAAGCGGCCATGGAATACCATCCAGATGATCAAGAAATCCCTGTATCCCACGAAGTGGCAGAGGTTTCCCTGTCTGAGCTTGTTTTAGAGGACGAGAACCTCGTTTTTGCAGAGAACGAACTCAAGGAAGACAGTGAAGTGGAACCTGAGACACACGAATATCCAGAAGAGTCGGCCATGGATTATCTTCCAGATGATCAAGTAATCTCTGAATCCCACGAAGTGTCAGAGATTTCCGTGTCTGAGCTTTTGGAGGACAAAAACCTCGTTTTTGTAGAGAACGAACTCAAGAAAGACAGTGAAGTGGAAACTGAGAAATACGAATATCCAGACGAAGCGTCCATGGAATACCTTCCAGATGATCAAATTATCTCTGAATCCCACGAAGTGGCAGAAGTGTTCGTGTCTGAGCATATTTTAGAGCAAAAAGCGAAAGTTAAACAAAGAGAAACCGTGGAAGCTTTCGAAGGGAGCGAAGAAGGCTCAATTTCAGAATTACTGTCCGAGTCTTCATCGTCACCATTGCGTGTGTCTGATGAGCTCAAAGACTTACAAGATTACGAAACAATCAACCAGGAATACGACATTGAAACGTACCATTCGATAAATTACGAGGAAGGAGATACTGTTTCAGAGAAGTCAATCTCAAAGTGTCTACCGCCTCTGTTCATAACTGAAGAACTAGTTTTGCAAGAAGAACGCGAGGACAATATTGAGGAAAAAAAGGTACAAGATCACGACAACCTCGAGGAACGTTCGCAAGGACCAGAGATTCCTTACGTGTCTGGGCAGTCATTGGAGACAGCAACAGAGTTATCAGATGTGGGATTTACTGATTATAGCGTGAAAGAGGAACTAAATGAAACAGAGATCGCTAAAGAGTTTATAGACATAGAGAGTGTCATTGTCGAAACAAGTCGAAAAGACCATTTGAGTCCTCAGAAAAATGAGAAGGGAGTCGATCTTTTGGGCAAAGTGAATGCTCAGAAGCCTGAAGAACGAGGAAATGTAACCATCGAACAATCGACTATTGAGAGTGAGCCTACCGTTGCAGCCGTTTCCCGTGAGCAAGAGGAAGAGAAGATTTTCGATTACTCTTGGCAAATGGAGAACAAGACAGAAAAGCCAATTGTGGAGAAAGCTGGAAAAAGAGAGGTAACGAAAGCACAGAAAACCACCACTGATAGTGAAAATGAAAGAACTTTTACCGAGCACGGTCTTATGCTTCCCAGAGATGAAGAAAGCTTTAGTGTCAGCCAAAGTGAAAGTCTAATTGTGAGCGAACAAGGAAGACAGATGAAAATATTACATGAGAAGGAAGAGAAAGTTGACGTTTTCTCCACTAGGACTAAGCAAAGTATCTCTTACGTTGCTGCAGAGTCCACAAGCAGGATTCTTGAATATAACTTTGAGTCTAATAGCGCATGCATATTTCGACAGGTAGCGACCAGCGATAAACTCAGTGAAAGTATTTTAGACAAGGAGACTAAAGATCAAGAATTAGAGAAATATGAAAAGGAATTTTCAGAAGAAGAAACGGAGGTTCGCCTTCTAAAAAACGAAGTCTTGGAATGCAAGGTGGCAGAACAACAAGTACCCACTTCCCTCGGAAATCCTCACGTGATCGTGGAACGTGAAACCACTTTGGTGAAGACCTTAGTTACTCGGTCTCCTTCCAAAGATGACCAGGAGGAAGTGTTACTGCGAGAGGATCGTTTGACAGCAATTTTAAAGGACGACGAAGCTATGCTTGAGCAAGAATCGGCGGGTGAACATTTTGAAGAAGAAATTGATGTGATGCGTATGGATGAAGCCCTATCAGAGGAAGAATTCCGTGGTGAGGGAGCTGAAAGCATTGATCGTGAGCAATCAAGACCCTCTAGGTCAGATTCAGTAGAGGAGGATGACACATGTAACGAGAGTGAAGCCGGTGTAGAGGACAAGCGAAATCTTAACGAGGCGGAAAAAGATGATGCAGGGAATTTTCAGGGAGCAGCTGAGGATGTAGTCTACGAATCGGACGCCAACAGCTTAATGAAAACTTCTGTTCTTGAGGAAGAAGTTGAAGTTAAAGTTTTTGAAGAAGGTGGTTCCCTTGTTGAAGAAAACCTCGAAATAGTTGATGAGAATGAGACGAGAACTGAAACTCCTGTGTTTGAAGAAGAGCTGGACGTCTCGGCTCTTCCTACTGAAAAAGACATCATTTATGTAGAGTGCACGGAGGAAGACAGTCCAGTGGACCGCTCAGCAGTCTTTGAAGAAGAGGTAGAGGTATCAGCGCTTCCAGATGAGCCCATTGAAGAACGCGAAGTAGAGTCTTTTGCGGAACATGAGGAAGAAGATGTGGATCGCACAGCTGTAAATGAAGAAGAACTTGAGATCACAGCGTGTAAAACTCACCTGGAACAGGAAATTCAGGAGCGAGAATCAGAAAATCAAGTGCCTAAAGTGGAGGAAGGATGCGAAATAACGGGGTCTCAAGTCCACGAAGAACGAACCAATGAAGAGAATTTGATGGACGAACATGAAGACAGTTTGACTAATGAAAGTGAAGCAGGTGAACTTCTTCTAGAGAAGGAAGATATTGGGGAGAAATCTGATGACGAAGGAACCCTTGAGAACCTGAAAATAAGAAAGACGCGTAAACAACCTTTAGATTTGAGCCAAGTGGATTTTTACGACGAAGACGAGAGTGCTACAGCAACACGTTATTACGTAGAATTCTCATCAACGGAAAGCTTGGAACCAAGTTATGAGGAAGTTGACGAAGACGAAGCACCCTTTTCTGAGACATACGTCCGCCAAGGAGAACCACTGGAAGAAAACCTGGAAGAGTTTATACTTGTGCGCTATGGGGACGAGTTTGAATCCTCTGGTGAAGAAGACATTTCTGACCATCGGGAAATCTATGTCATTCCCGAAGAAGAAAACGATATTGAAAACCACAACATTGCAGAAACTACCACAGATGAGGCACACGCCAAGAGACTTGCTCCAGAGACTTTATATGAAGACGAATTCGAAAATATGGGCTTAGGAGAAATTCGAGAATCTCCAGAGTTTGATATCGACGATTCAGATGAGTTGGATGAAGAGGAGCAACGTCAGTTGGAAGAATACGAGAGGCTAGAATCATTTGTCATCTTGGAAGAAAAGCTGAGCCAAGTAGAGTCTGATGAAGATGGGAATGGTGATATTCCACTGGAAGAAGATGACGAAAATGTTTTTTATTCAGACGTGCACTCCAGTGGCGAAGAAACATTACATGAAGATGAACTAGGCGAGACTCTGACGACTGGTTCACTACGCCAGACAGCTGCTTTCACGGAAAAAGACGAAGCTCCACTCGGTCGGGACTGTACCCAAATGGAAGAACAGGACTGCGGTGAACAGCAGGAAACGCTCCAGGAATGTTCCCCAGAAACTAAAGAACCAGTAACAATGACAGGATTTTCTGATAGCCAGGAACCAGTGAAGGTCTCACCGGATGACCCAGGAACAACAAAAGACTCAGAGATCGAAATTGTGACGGAGGCCCCTGAAGATAACAAAGGGAATTTCGAGTTGAGGAACACAAAAGAAGAAAAGGCGGAGCATAGTCTAAGCAGTGACTCTTCTGGTGAACAATGCATGTCAGCGGAAGGTTCCGTATCTTCAACAACTTCTCTCGATCTGGAAGGTTTGTTTGTTTTGTTTTTGTAGTTGTTGTTGTTGTTGTTGTTTTACAACAGTGTCATCGCTTCAAGTGGTTTGCTGTAAAAGTCAAACACCCTTTTCTTGCATTGTTTGGCAGGGTTAGACAGCTTTGAGCAAGAATGTCTTCTGCAGCACAACCTTTACCGCCGGCAACACAAAGTTAAACCATTGAAATGGTCTGAAGAGCTGGCCGAGGGCGCAAAAAAATGGGCAGAACATTTGGCCTCGATGAAATCCCTGGAAAGTTTTGAAGGCAAAGAAGTTGGAGAAAATATAACGAGCATGCAGGGAAAAGAGCTAAATGGTTGTGAAACGGCCGATTTATGGTATAAGGAAGCAATGGATTACAACTTTGAAGACCCAGCTTTTAACGCCAAATGTGGTCGCTTTACCCAAGTTGTTTGGGCTTCTTCTCGCGAGTTCGGAGTGGCAAAGTGCATTGCTGAGGATGGAACTGAATATATTGTCGCTCGGTATAAGCCAGCAGGAAATATCTTGGGCGAATTTAAAGACAACGTAAAACCTCCCAGAGATACATTAAAAAGAAGACGGTCGAGTGTTAGGAGGCGCTCCAAGTCGGGAGCGCATTTGACTCCTGCGGAAAAAGGTTAGTGCACTTAAGCCGAAGAAAAAGAGCTTGATTTGGTGTTTAAGAATACGTAGTAAATGCCGGAGAAATTCCTACATTTTACCCCCTTTTATTTGTATAACTACGATAAATCATTGACTCCTCCTAAAAAGGAATTTTCACTTTTTACAGTAAAACAGTATGCTGGAGATAATAATAACTTAAAAATAAAAATAAGAAGGCATGTGGTTTGGATCGACGGCTTGGCTCAAAATCTTGTTTCCTATTAAGCCCCATTTACACTAGCAAGTTTTCCTTGACAAGTTTTCCTTGGCAGTGTAAATGGGAAAATATGACAAGTTTTTCCTTGACAAGTGTCCTTGTTCAAAAACTAGTATGCTAGTATTTGAACAAGGACACTTGTCAAGGAAAAACTTGTCAAGGACGATATTTGCTAGTGTAAATTGCTTGTCAAGTGCACTTGTCAAAGAAAACTTGTTATATTTGCCATTTACACTACCAAGGAAAACTTGTCAAGGAAAAACTTGTCAAGAAAAACTTGCAAGTGTGTACAGTCGGCAAGGTTTCCTTGACAAGTGGGCTTGTCAAGGAAAACTTGCTAGTGTAAATGAGGCTTTAATTGTGCATAGTTTTTATTTTAATCCTAATCAGAGAAGTTTAAGACTGAATGCGTCGTTTCGCACAACTACTACCGAACCTTCCACGATGCTCCGCCACTTCGTTGGTCACCACTGCTAGCCGCCGAGGCACAGAATTACGCTGAGCGCTTGGCTAAAACTGACTCCCTGACGCATAGTGGACAAAAGGATCGTGGAGAGAACCTGGCATTCACCTGGGATATTCCCCTGTCTGCTCGCGAGGCAATAGACATGTGGTACGATGAAGTACAAGACTATGACTTTGAAAACCCTGGATTCACTTATGATACGGGACATTTTACGCAGTTAATATGGGTCGGGACTGAAGAGTTTGGTATGGGAATGACTGTAGCTCCTGATGGCAAAAATATTGTCGTGGGAAGGTACTTCCCTCCGGGAAACATCGTTGGACAGTTCAAAGAAAATGTGCGACCAAGAGAAATAGAGGCAATTCCATAGGGTAAAACAAAGGGAGGAAATTTACTGATTACTAAATCAACAACGGGATAGGTCAGGAAAGTGACGATGAAAGAAAATTAGAACTGATTTAACACTTTGAATAAGATAATGCGGGTCTTCGGGGGACTGTGTGAGGAACTAGAAATACGACCATGTTCATTTGTATGAAACTTTTCTGCTTTGAAAATTAGTTCTAAGATCGAACACGTTTTTATCTTGGTAAAAGCTATTTCATAATCTGGGTGAAAACGGGTTTGACTTAAGACTCATGCAAGCATGATTCTTCTGAATATCGTGCGTCAATTTTTCGTGAGATTAGTTCCACGGTTCTTGCTTTCGCGAATAAGATAATTTTTTTTGTGTCAAGTCAATATTTGACAAACTACCAACCCTACTCCAGTATGGATCTATTATCGTGATAAATGAAAGTGAGTGAAAACTTGAAACATGGACAAGATAAAATTAAGGACACGGAGAGGAAATCGCCCAGTCTAGCCCTTGGGATACGTAAATTTCAGTTAAGTTATTTTTAGATGTCACGAATACGGAAGTCTGATTCCTGAGACGTCCAGAAAGTCAAAATAATTCAAAATGGCGTTTGGAGTGTAAGTACGGTTTGTTTTAACGAAAACGGGTTTCAGAAGCAAGGAAATGGGTATATCTTTCCCCAAAACCCGGAGCGGGAGAGATTCCACAACTTCTTTGAATCTAATAGCTTATTGGATGAAGAATAGCCCACTTTCATAAATGGCGACCGATTTGATATTCGATTGTATTTATGTTAATTGACCTACTGGCCTCATTTTGGTTAACATATTCTTTTGAATTTTGCGCATTGCAGCGAGGCTAGAAAGGCTTATCAGCATTTTAAAAAACGGCTTATCAGCATTTTAAAAAACAAAAGAATATTTTATCGGGCCGCCGTTATGAAAAAGGTCTACCACCATGAATATCCAACAGGTGCCGTTACACAATTCCGGATAGTTTTGTATGTCGTCATGCTGAACAGTCGCGGAAATTTCCGATCAAAAAATAACTTTTTTGAAATTCGCATATCCCGGCCAGCACCCCTGCACTCCCTCTTTCTCGCTCATTTTGAATTTCTCTTGACATGGATAAATGCCATTTCTCGAGGCCAGAATTTTAGTAAAAAATGTTTTGTTTGTTTTGGAAGTGGTTGCTCATTCGGAAATTGCGAATTACGACACCAAATGAATAATTTTTTTTTAAAAAGAAAAGAGTGTTTTAGCAACTTTTGTTAATGTTTTTTATTTATTATTTTTGTATTTAATTTGAGTTTGTGGGTCTTTCAATCCTCGTTATAATTCTCGCTCAAAGGAGAAAACCTTTAAGAATAATAAGAATTGATTCCTTTTCGGAAACTCCGTATGTATTTTAAAAAACGTTACCATTGTAAAATTAATTTTAAAATGCTTATGCATTAGCGATAGTGTTTACATTGATCAAAATTACTAAGAGATCTTAAAGTTATAAAACAAA
>OX421448.1:13853279-13870779 GCA_949126865.1 Montipora capitata | reverse complement strand
AGAATGTAGTAGATTAGACATACATGTAGCTATCGACTATCCAACTGCCTATCACGTGGCGGCCGTCATTGAAACATCATTGAAACATCAACAGAGCGGCCGAATTTGAGAAGCCGGAAATTAAGATCACTCAAGCCTACATGCCATCTCAGACAAGTTCCGACATGGGATGGTTTCATTTGTCTTTGTTTGCAACATATTTCCGTTGGCTAATCTGACGAATGCTTCAGTGTTAACGTTCCAACAGAAAATACCGTGACTCGGTTTGACTTGCAACGGGTACTCATTTTATCGACGGGAAGATATAAAGCTGCCTTTGAAGGTATTGATAACGAACTCATTATATTGCTTTTCTTCCCGTTAAAGTTTCGACGCACTGTCGGTTCCCTTTCATGCCAAGACTCGTCACAGAAAAAAACTCTGAACATCCTCGAGTATCTTTCTTCATCTCTTCATCAAGAAATTTGATAAATTTTAAATTGTGTTTTCGAAAATGATAAGAACTATCTTTCAAACCAGGCCGGGAGGAGACGTTACCAGATACCTGAAGATCAAGAACTATAAGAATTTGTCTGAAGAAATATTTCGCGACAAATACATTGCAATCCGATCTATAGCTTCTTAGTCGTTTCTTCAGTTTTAAAAGGAAAACAAACAAATATCAATGCCACCTGCGTGGAGAAGCGCTTTCACTCTATTTTGCGTATTTGTTAGCTCTACTGTCTGTATATCGCGACTTCAGTCGATAAGTCGATACTTGACACCTACCTTAATACCGTGTAATGGAAAGGAAAGGAAAGGAATTTTATTTAAGTGTCTAGTCGTTCTAGCGCTGGAGCACAAATTGGGGACGCTGTAAACTGAAATCAACAATTAACTCAAATCAAGTCAAATGTTGGTTTTTGAGGAGAGGGGAAAACCGCAGTACCAGGAGAAAAAACTCTCGGTACTGAGTAGAGAACCAACAAACTCAACCCATATATGACGTCGAATCTGGGAATCGAACCCGGGCCTCATTGAATTGATGGGAGGCGAGTGCTCTCACCACTGTGCCATCCCAGCAGGAAATCTTCTACTGAAAGAAAAAAAAGCTTTTTGTCGGTGTTGTATGCCTCTATTGTTAAAAGGACATTGTTGGAACATCGCGTCTAACAATATAAGGGCATATAGAATAAAACTGATCTTCGGTGCAGTAATGATAGCACTCGCCATAAATGTGCCGTTTGCTTGGCGTTCTGGAACCACTCTTCTTCGAGAGGTTTTTCTCCCGTACTTTAGTTTTCCCCTCACAAAGAGCTAACATTTAATTACTTCTGTTTTAATTTGATTCGCACTTCAAGTTAAACAAAGTGATTATTATTGTTACTGTTGTGTCGCAAATGTGACCTAGGGTAGTACGTAACAAACGTTACAGGCCTTCCTTTGAAGGAGATTCAACCGAAAAAGTGTGGCCATTTGCTCGGTCGTCAATTTTTTCAGGGGGAAAAGTCCACAAAGTTCGACGTCGTGGCATAAAACAATAGCGAGTTTGAAATAAATTCGTTTTGTAAGGGACTTCATTCATACCGATTAGTAGAAAGATAGAAAGATCATTGCAGTTAGATGAGTTCAAGTTAAGAAAGCCTGAAGAATGATCGTGCGGTTGAGTTACGGTGTCATTCCTATAAAAAAAATTGTCAACAATAGCTTTGCGTGAACGTTAAGACTGCAACAAGAGGGAACTCGGATCGGTGACTTATTTTGGAGGCATTATATGATTGACTGATAAACCTATTCATCGTGAATTCATGTAGCAAAATAGACGTTGACTTAACTGACTCTCATCATGGGTATATGTTATTAGTATGTTCTTAAATATTTTCCTATTGTTTTTATTTGCCTTTTTCAAGAGAGCAGTTTGGTCAAATGTGACTCCAAAGTATTGTGAATAAGCACTCTAGACAACCAACAATAAATGTTTTGTGAATGTCAGAAAATAAATGTAATGAAAAAATTAAAAGAACAAATTCACTCAGGCACATTTTTTACGTAACTGATCCCATATTTTTTCCCAAAATTTTGATCCCTGATCCCACTAATGATAAGAACTCTGATCCCTGAACCCGCAAAAAATTTATCCCTGATCCCTGATTCCATGAAAAATACTGCTGATCCCGATCCCACGCGTTGTGATTCCAGACCCCAGGGCTGTGATCCCTGATCACGGCCCTTTTCAGGCCTTTGATCCCTGATCCCATATATCTCGTTACGACCCTGGGACTTAAGACTTGTTCGGTTCTAATTTCTTCCTCCCAATATGTTGTCATTTCAGTCAGGTGTATAACTATCATTGACCAATACCAGTTGACCAATAGCCAAGTTTTTACAATTCCATTTAAGCTTTGACAAACAAAAATCACGCTGAAAAAACCCCTTTTACCATAGTACACAAAAGCACCCATTAAATTTCGTTCCCTTCTATGCACAAATACAAGTGTTTTTTCAGTGAGTTAGCTCAGGTGTTGCAAACACGCCTGTACTTCTGACGAAAAGGTTGGTGAATCACTTGTGCACACGTTTGTCTTTCAGTTTGCCCAACAGAATGGGATTTCGCTGGCTCCCTCTCGTGTACGCTTTGATTAGTTTTGTCCAAACCTCTTCGTCGTATGCTGATGAGAAACCTGAAGAAATTCTCTTGGGTGATTTTGCAAGTAAGCCGTAAACGTTCCTTTTCAAATGAAAAGAAGCGCCCCGAGTAGCAGGAACAAAGTGATAGGGCAGATTGACAAGTACATCGTCGTTTTTCAACGTATAATAAGTTCTAATGACTTGAAAACATTCAAAACCCGCAGACCGTTCAAGTAGGTGGTTAAACCTATTGCTTCCTTCGCGTTGTTTTTTACTGCGTCAATCATCACACTTTAGAAGAGCTCAAGATGACTTTCAACGATCCTTGTACCATATTTGTTGAGCTATAGCTATAATATTCAGATGTGACGAGAAAGGATTGAATCTGATGAAACTTTAAAACCTTAATTAAGGACAGAGTTTGCTTTCCTTAACAAAAATGAAAATTATTCTGTCAAAGGCATTTGCACTAAAACGGGAAATTCCCTCAAACCACCACCCTAAGATCCATGAATCGCCTTTTCGCGTGGGGTATCCTTTCAATTTTTAAAAAAACCAGTTCGTTACCGACATCACAACTTCCCATACGAAGCCTTGTCAAAATTAGAGTGGAACTAAAACTCTCGCCCGTTAACTCCCGAGTAAATGCAACTTATTCACAGTCCCTTAGTGCACCCTAAATATGACAATCTTTTTTTTTTTGGAATCGTTTCAGGAAGAGATGAGGTTAAGATTCGAGAAAAGAGGCAAAGTAAGATTACTGAATAACAGTATTATATTTTCTTGCTTCATGAAATTTAGCATTAATACGTGTTATTATAGTTTGAATTCATTAGGATCCTATGAATTAAAATCTTACACCCCTTAGATTCCTCTTTCCTACATACACTTTCTAAAATAATAAGCACGTTTATTGGCATTAGAGCAATAGCTTAACCTTATGAGTTCCTCGTTGCTGATTTCAACTTATGTATTTTATGGATATACAAGCTACGAATGAATCAATAATTATAATGTCTATTGGCTTTAGAGGTATTCATTACTACGGTTTTGAAACGTATCATTTGTTATTGGCCGCTTTCCGTACGGTCAAACATCTCACAGCTAAATATACAACAGCGACGACTTATGGCTCATTCGTGCCAGCTAAAAGTCAATTAACCATTTCTCAACGAAAGACAGTAAAACTGAGAAATGCAGAAATCACATTTTAAAAATAAAGCGGACATCGACGCACTGAACTGGTATATTTAGTTTTTTCCTAAATGAAAACGACAAATGCAAGAACAACAGAACCTTCAATTTGTTTTGACGATCAATGCGTGCAAGGGTTTGCAACTGAAGGTGTTCTTAGTTCTGTAACAGCGCAAATTAAAACGAGAGGGTTTTTTTTCCATTTTCGTACATTCCTTGAGTTCTGCCTGGTAAATCGGCTCCTGTCTTGACGTCTTAGCGACGTGGCCTGTAGCGCAGATGCCTACAAGAAAAGAATCCACTGTACTCCCTACTGCGCTAGCATAAGTCAAAACTTTAAGTGCAAAAGTAAAATTTGGGTCGAAAACTGGTTGTCTGCTACTGTACCCCTGCAATAAAATCCCATACCATCATACGTATTCGTAGTCGTCCTAATTCTCCGATCTAAAGGGCTTTTATGTCTGTCATAAGGGGGCCTTAGGTCTGATTTTATACATGACCGGATTTTGGGTGAAGACGTGGCGTAAGATAATCGCATGTGAGAGTCGTAAGCAAATACCATATGCCGTCTGATTTTTTTTTTCAAACAAAACCAGATTCGTGGTTCGTCTGCTCAACCTCCTTACTTGTTATAAATTGACTTTTTACAAAGGTGGCTGCCAAGACATAAATGTTCACTGCGAAGCGTGGCCTTCAAGTTATTGTAAAGAATATGAGCTTTTCATGAAGAAAAATTGCGCAAGCAAATGCGGCTACTGCAGTAAGTACTCAGTGATTTAAAGCCAGAAAAAACAGGCTTGAACTGGACTCGAACCTATAGTAATATTATTGTGCAACTGCACTTCGCAATATGTTACCTGATACGCATCGACTTACTTGTGTGAGACTCTGGCTCTCTTTTTAATTAGGGAGTTTAAGAAACAAAGACGGCTACGGCGACGACAACACTAAAAAGCAGTAATATTAGCCCGGTTTACACTACAGAAAATTTTTGGCACGGCTCAGGTGAAATTGGCACAGGTTCCAAAAAAAAAGGTTCGGCTCGGATAAAATTTGCAGTGTAAACATCCTGTCCGTACCAAATTTCATCCGTGCCGAACCAAAATTTTTACCCGTGCTGGGACCTTCGGCGAGGTAGTCCGAGCACGGGTGAAAATGGTACGGGTGCTGAGAAAAGCGGCACGGTTCGGATAGAACAAGTAGTGTAAACACTTTAACGCGCCAAGGTTGAGCCTTAATTCATATAGGCTAGCGGTTTTTTTGCGTACATTTCAAGATGGCGGCTCATTCCCCACCAAAATCACGCGGACGTTCTTGATTATAGTTGAACTGCGCATGTCTCCAACAGAAGTTACTTGGGCCCAAAATTTTTGGTACGGTATTTTTGGTACGGTAAACATGGTTTAGTGTAAACAAAGTTTGCTGAGCTCTTTTTTGGCACCCGTGCCAATTTCACACGAACCGTGCCAAAAATTTTCTGTAGTGTAAACCGGGCTATTATAGATGGTTTTCACCTGACGTCACAGCAGCCGTGTAGGTGCACAGAAGAAAAGAGAAAAAGTCTGTTGGGAATTTGACTCTATTAAGCCCCATTTACACGAGCAATTTTTCCTTGACAAGTCCACTTGTCAAGGAAAACTTGCCGACTGTACACACTAGCAAGTTTTCCTTGACAAGTTTTCCTTGACAAGTTTTCCTTGGTAGTGTAAATGAAAAATATGACAAGTTTTCCTTGACAAGTGCTGCAAATCAATAATATCCTTGTCACATTTTCCTTGTTGTCCATCTACACGAGCAAATTTCTGACTTGACAATTTTTCCTTGTCAAGGAAAAGCTAGCACGCCAGATTTTCCTTGACAAGGAAAATTTGTCCACTATTCCCCATCTACACGAGCAATTTTTCCTTGTCAAGGAAAACTTGTCAAGGAAAAATTGCTCGTGTAAATGGGGCTTTATAATGCAAACATGAGCCATAATTTGCTATTGTTTTGTGCACCAACATGGCCGACTTATCACGTGATTGAAAACCATCTATTGGTTAAAAGAGGAAAAAAAGATCGTGCTGCACGTGTGGCACGCATTTTTGTTCATTTCTCTGCCGTCACTCGTCAAAACAACAACGTAATTATGACCAATTTTCAGGTTTTGACGAAAACGTGGATAAACAAAAGTGAATCTTTCTTTCTCTGGTTATAGCCTACTTCGCCCATATTGTACAAAATAAACAAGATGGAAACATCGTGAAGCATCTAGGACAGCTCAAACTGATAGTTTGAAGTGACGTTTTCGTCGCTTTAGCCGTCGCCGTATCTATTAATAGGGAGCTTACGAAACGAGGACGACGACGGCTACGAGGACTTCATTTAAAAATACGAGTTCGCGTTATTCATATCACTACAAAACTATTTCAGGTCGTTTCGCCTTAAAAATGTGTAGTAACTGCCGAGGAATTAAACTGATATGAGTGGGTTGGAAGCGTAGAGAGAGGACTGAAAATTCATCTTCATGTGCTAACGACCTCCACAGAACCTTGAATTTGGTCATTTCACGTCATCATTTACGAGATGACGGCAAAGAAATGTACCAAAATGTAAAACGCACGTGCAGAGCGTACAGAGCCATTGTTTTTGCTCACCAAACCTATTGTTTTGTAGCGTCGTCGTTGCCGTCGGCGTCGTCGTTTCGTAAGCTCCCTAATGAATGGGTACGGAGGGTTGAGCACAGGAGGGAATTCCGAGAGAAAAGGAAAAGAGAGAAGTCCTTTTGAAGCCGGGGAAAGTGTCAGTCCCGGGAGAGCATGTCTATTGTGAACTGACACCTGTGTGTGCGTGCGGTTGGGGGATAGAAATTTAACCTGGGAATTTACAAGGGTATAGTGAGGCACATCCTGTTCTCCCCACGTACCGACCCCCATCCCACAAGATTTCAATAAGTTTGAATAATTTAACCAACTTGGCATGAGCATGGGGGTGGGAAAAAATATCATCTGGGTAGAATTCTTATCTTCTGGAGGATGACACAGTTTTAATAACAAAAGGAATGTTAACAGATGTCAACCCTGTAAAACATTAACATTTATCATTTTCTTTTTTAAGGTGGACCAACGGGTAAGCAATTAAAATTTTGTCTTACGTGTAATCTTCCGAAAAGCAAAACCTGTAAATTAAATGTAATGTAAATCTCATTTGGGACAGCAGGACATGCCGACAGACTAGAGGGATTATGAGGTAAGAAGCGAACAGTACCTTTTTATTGCAACCTTTCGGCATATCAGGCGAGTTTGGTTGCGCCATGGTTTGTATTTACTCTTGGTATGTATTTGCAAGGCCGCGGCATCGGTAAAAAGGTTTCTACGATGAAATAATATATGAAATGGATCATATATGAACTGCGGATAATGATGTATGAATATATCCGCAGTTCAGATATGATCCATTTCTTATATAATTTCATCGTTGATTCATTCCTCACGGGAACATTAGTACCCAGAAATGACCAGCTCCCAACGACAGTGACTTCATAGCTCAGTTGGTTAGAGCGTCGCACCGATATCGCGAGGTCACGTGTTCAAACCCCGTTGAAATCCTGAATTTTTCAGAATTCTTTACGCATTTGCGAAAATTGCGTTCATAACTGCGAAGATCATAGCTTCACTTAAAATTGAAAAAGGTTTCTATCGTCATATTTACGGACCTAAATAACCTGCTTTACACAATGCCTGTCCTTTTGATCGTCTTTCCATGGTAAAGTATGCATGTAGCTTGCATAAAAACGTGAAATTACAACACAGCAAACTTTTAAAGCGAAGTATAAGATCAAAGAGAAATTTATAAAAGAGCGTTGTGGTGCCATTCCAAAAGCAATACAGCTAACTTCCGATCTGCTACTTCTAACTTTGAATCACTTACAATTATTGTTTAGTGTGTAAAGACAAGAAGAGATATTGTCCCACATGGAAGACGAGTGGATACTGTGACTCATCACATAAATACTACAACTACATGAAAGCAAATTGTGCAAAGACCTGTGGTAGTTGTGGAGCCAGCGGCGGTGGAATTTGCAGTGGTAGCTATAGAAAATATTTCTTCCTTTCTAGCAACAAAGACGTCATTGCCCAACATCTGGTTTTGGTATTATTGTATCCTGAAATTCAAAAAAGTGCAAACGCAGAGTTTTACTGGTTCTTTAATCATGCACTTTCACTCTGAACAGCGGCGGATTTACGGGTATTTTGATATCTCTAGCAAGTCAGCGGTTTCTCTGTTGAACAAGCTTGTGTACAGCCGATGTATTTTCCTCTTTAAATATGTAAAACGTTAGAGAGGCCTCTTCACATGCGATACCATAAAAGACCCGGACTTGAAACCTTCATGTCAAATTTCGTTACATCGGTTCATGTATATTCCACTAAAACACTCGGCTCTGCAACAAACGCCACCCTTCCCGGCTTTGGGCAATAAACGCTCACCCCTACAGAACATTGATTCATTGCCGCATTACCTTTAAGCAGAACTAAAGCATGCTCATTAAGAAGCCAAGTGTCATACCACTGCAACTGAACGACTCGTCCACTTTTACTGCGGTTTCTCAAATCCCTACCTAATTGGTTTCAGTACTAAATTAAGGAGATTTCCTATGAAAGTTTAGCTCTGTATGGTTTGAATGTTAGTCATCTGTATGTAGTTAAGCTATTCTTACGACGTGTTGCTGAAACCAATACTTTCAAAGAGTTCAATTTCGAAATAGCAGAGTGGAACACGTAACTCCTTTATAAATAGCTGGTAAGAAGGTGTTGAGCTAACAACCAATACTACTGTTTGTCTGTTTGTCTGTATATTTAACAATTAGACCCGTAGTCCTTGCGGGCTACGGGTCAATAGCCCATGAGGCGAAGCCGAATGGGCTATTGACCCGTGGCCCGCAAGGGCGAAGCCAGTTCTGAGTGGGAGACTAGAATTGAGTGTGATTGCTCGTTTCGTGATGGTTTGACACCACGAATTTTTCACTCTTGATAATTCGGTTGGGTATATCGAAACGTCGAAAATACCTTATTCTATTGAAGTCTTAAAATTTCTTGTTAAATGCATTAACCAGCAACTGACCATCCGATCGTTATTATTGCTGTTATTTGTTCTACAGTAAATGGTTCAAGCGATAAGGTAAGATCCTGTGAATTTAATCAAGACACCTGCGATTGGCACAATGTGCCCTTTGACGATGAAACGGACTTCAAGGTGCGAACAGGTGGCAATGGAGCTGAACCAGACAGCGGTGCAGGGGGAACTGGTAAAGAGTGGCCATCTTGTCTGTTTAGGGATGAGGAGCCCTGTCAAACGTTGGGACATTGGAAATACCTTTATTGCTATCTTTTTGAATTTCTCTTATCCTGGTCTCCCTGTGACTATGCCCTTTATGGTGTCAACCATGTGTTTCTTTAAAGCACCGATTTTTTTGGCTACATTGTATTTTTCGTACCATTGTTACTCCTAAATGTGAAACGAATGGAAAAAAAATCCCTACAAGAATAATAATGATTCAAATTTAGCTTGACTCTTAAAATCATTTCTGTCGTATCATCTTAAAGGAATACTTCCTTTATTCCCTTCTGCCCATGCTCCTCTTTGTCTACTAAATGACATACATGCACGAAACGTCTCTCGGTTACTACGTCACGCCGTACACGGCATTATGTAACGAGCGCAAATGGGAGACTTTAACAAAATCAGCATAGTTGGATACTTGGAAATTTCGCGTCTCATTACAAATTTTTCAGCTTGGCAACACTTCAGACTGTCATACGGTATTTGAGCTCATAAGCCCAATCTAGCGAGTCAATCAGATCGCTAGAAAGCCAATATCCGAGATTGAAAATTGACCAATGACTTACATCCTGTTTCTTTTTTTCAACCACCAGGAGGTTTTCTTGTAACCGAAAAATCCTCGGGACGAGCAAAGCTTTTGATACCTTTTGAGTTGGTATTGGCAGATCACGAAAGTGACTATGGCAGAATGTGCATCAGGTTCAACTATTTCATGAAAGGGTAAGATTATTCATTATTTTTGCTTTTGCACTCACTTGATAAGACGGCCCAGGAGCCCATGAGTAGGAGCCTCCATATGCACTATATCCTTGAGTCAACCTTTGCCCGTATCTTTCTATTTTTAGAACGCCACGAGTTGTTCGGCACTGCACGCGCTGTGTAAAATGGCCAATCAGAATAAAGTCATTGTCTAACGAAGACAAAAATAACAAAAACAATGTACACAAATTGTGCGAATTGATGTAAATTGATGTAAATGTGAGTCTCCTGCTGAAGGGTTGGTTCTAAAAATTGAAAGATACGGGCAAAGGTTGACTCATAGGGCTTGTATGGGGGAGGCAAGCTCCTACTCATGGGCTCCTGGACGGCCATGTTAGTGTACAAAACAAAACTAGCAAAATGTCGCTCTCGTTTTGCATAATAATAAAGCCAAAAGACTTTTTCCCTGTTGTTCAGTACACCGCCATGACGTCAGGTACAAGCCATGGATTGTTTAACAGGAAAAATAACCACACAGAGAGGAATTGTTTCTTACGTTTGTTTAAGTGAAAGACGACGGAAACTGTTTTTATAACGTCACACGAACAGGAGCTTAAGCACGTGGCGTTTTTGAGAGTCAGAAGGCAACCGAAAGGAAGATGATTTTCTTTTTAACTTGCCTTGACACTACCACGTTTATATTTCTAAGTATCATTTCACTATCAGAGGCGATTGGTTTAAAAATCTGTGAGAAACTTTTCCTGGCACGCGAAATGTTCACTTCCGGTTTCCGTCGGTAGTTCAAAAACGTCGCGTGGTTGAGCTCCTAATTATGCAATGGTGCTGCAGCAAGAATACAATAGGGAGCTTTAGCAACGAGGACAGCGACGGCATCAAGAAAGTCACAAATTTGGATATTGAGTGAACAAAAGCAATTCCATTTCTTAGCCACCGTCGGCAAAACAACGACGTGAAATGACCAAATTTGAGGTTTTGTGGAGAACGTAAGCATTTTGAGAATAAAGTTTCATTTTCTCCCCCTAGATGAAGCGCCTTCCTACTTGCCTCATTTTTGAGGAACTGCCACACTTTTGTCGCATAAAAAAATCTTGCAATAGTCGGGAAGTGATTGCAAAAACGCGAACATATATTTTGAGATGACGTTCCCGTCGTGGTCGCTCAAGCCACCTATTTTAACAACGTGCGCTCACTGTCCATGCGGACGTCTTATGCTTCCGTTTCAATTGTAATTGTATTTTATCCAGAAGTAATTCAACTGAAAATCACATATGCCAAGGGGCCAGGCCGGGAGTTGTCCTCTCGTGTCCAATGTACAGGGAAGATATCTGTTTACAAACATTGCTTTTGTTATTCAAATGTGCCATCCACAGGAACAAAAGACCCTTTGTTTCGACAGCCAATGACGCTCTGGTTGGCAGATTAATGACAATAGTTAACGTCAACGATATCTTCCCTATAAGACAAGTTCAAGAATTTAGAGGTGCCCGTTCTCGGCAGAGGGTTTTGGTCGACCACAGAAATAAAAAAAAAACTAGTTTACTCGCAGATTAAGGACGAAAGAAGCGAGACAAAAATGGGAAAGCCTCTGTGAGCAGAGGCACTGACAATCTGTGTAAGCGACATTCGGGTAGATGATAAGAAAGCATTCCAGAGTTCAGCATCAACACAATTATTTCATAAGCGTGAGAGTATGAGGTAAGATGGCGCGCCCCGGTGTCACGTGATAGTTGAAATTTATCACGCACGTTTTAAATCTGTTGTTACCATGCCCGCGCGGTCCGCATTCACACCAACTGAGCAATAAGATGCCGTCTTTGAAATATCCGCGCAGTATGACACGGAATTAATAATTCATTTCAACAAGAGAAAATGAGGGGACAGAGCGGGAGTTTCCCAGTCCAGTCCTTGGGATATGTCATGTCCACGAAATTTATTTTTAGACGAGCGGAATTCTTTGTTCTAGCGGAAGTCTGTCTTCCGAGACGTCCGCATGCAGGCCAACCTCGGTCTGATGTTTGAAAGAAAAGCAAAGATTTCATGTAATGGCGGACGAAGTGAACTTAGCGTTTGTCGATGGAAACGACTTTCAGAACGCGGAAAATGGTTTTTCTGGTCTGATAATTCCAGCTGGGAAATAAGCTCCACTATTTCTAGGGACACGAATGACTCGCTGGCTGACATCAGTGAATTAAATGGGGAACGCGAGTCAGAAACGAATAGCTAAGGTGACAGTTCATGGCACGACGACAGCGATGTTAGCGATCAACAGTCGGATGACGATCACACCGAGTAAGCCTCGACATCTTTGGGCAACAGAAAAGAAAAAAGAAATTCCGAGAAAGCCAAAGCAACACTGCATGCGGACGTCTCGGGGGACAGACTTCCGCTAGAACAGAGACTTCCGCTCGTCTAAAAATAACTTTCGTGGACATGACATATCCCGGCCAACGCCCTGAGCCTCCCTCTCTGACCCCTCATTTTCTCTTGATTTCAAATAATTTCCATCGGAATCAGGCCAAATATGGAAGATTCGCTCTTTTACCTCATATTGTCTGGTTCATAAGATAATGAGCCACCACACTGTTTGCAATCAGTAGGGAACGGAGTTCCTGGACAGTGGTGGCCTAAGGTGTAAGTATCCCAGTCTCAAGTGCTACTGTATTTCACCTTGCATTGCTGTTCAGAACTTGTCCAAATACCTGACCTTTTTATTCACCTGGTATATTCGCCCTGTGTAAAGGAATCAAGGGGGCATTCGGATTCCAGATCGCAGCCCGCGGATTCCGGATCCCGAATAGTGGATCCCGGATTCCGAGTCGGGGATTCCGCATTCCAAACTCACGGTTTCTGCCGAAATGAATCCCGAATTCCATCGAAATTTGGGGATACTGGATTCCATACAATGCACTCCGGATTCCAAAGCCTCGCATTTGTTGGATTCCAGATTCCTTCACATCGGGCGAGTATATGGTTAGCCAAGTCGTTTTTCTTGCTTCGTGTCACAGGGGCACATTGACTCTGTACGAAATAGAGAACAAGAAAGGTTCACCTAGCAGAGTGATAAAAACTCTGAGTGGTAACCAAGGGTCCCAGTGGAAGTGCGAGAAAGTATCAGTGACAGTCAGTGTACAAAAGCAGGTGAGGCTATAAAACAGTTGTTTCCTAGCTGACCAGTCCCATTACAGCGGATGGCGGAGCAAGAGGATAACACTCGTGGTCTCTCATGTGGCTAAAACGATCGACCTTTCCGTATTTGGTCTCGTGATCATGTGTTCTAAATTCATTTCAAAATTTCGGTTACGGTACCATCTTTTGCACTGAATTTGCACAGATCTCTTTAATTTTGTTTTGGGAACAAACTTTACACGATGTACCAGCCAGGCGAGGGTGATAGCTCAAGAAAGGGTTAAATTAGCTCATCCAAAAGTACAGTTCTGTAGTTACTGGTGACATGGTTGCGAGGGGCACTCTTTGCTGCCCAAGCCTCGTATTAATTACCATTATGACCTTTCAATCAAGCAGGAAACTGTTTTTTTTTTACAATCGAACGGTTTGCTGCCCTAGAAAGTAGTTTTTTGAAGATTTAAATGTGATGTTTTTGCGTTTTCTCACACTCTTCCAGTTTTTGCCTTTGTCAGCTTGGGAAGCTGCGTAACTACAGTATTGCTTCTTTCTTAGCTATTATTTGAGGCCAGTCTATCTGGAAGTCCGATTGGACTTGATGATATAAGTTTTACAGACACCTGCTGACTCAATCTAAAGGTAAGTAAGTAACCTGTCTGAAATATCTGCTGTGGTATTAAATTTGGCGGGATTTTGGGTTGGATGGTGTTTTTGCGAGAGAAAAACCGTTTTCGATTTATTTGATCGAGAAGTGGTTTCAGTAGAACTCAGAGCAGGTTGAATCTTTCAATATAGGTGGGAACCATTGCAAGCCGGTTGATAGGCTATTCAGGTTACTGTTTGACCTGACATGACCTTCTAATCGCCCTTTCTCTCAGTCGAAGACTGAATTACTAAGGGCGCAGCTCAACGAGGTCGGACCGAAGGAGCTGTGCTGCCGGCTAGACGCTCGGCCCCTGAACACGACCCATGTATGTGTTTGTTCGCTCAGTTCGACTATCCTCCGATGGAAGTTGTATTTCACCTCCTCCCCACAAACGCCTGCTTACCCGAGAGCAACATTCTTTTTCCGCAGTTTAGCCAATCAAATTTTACCAACTGAATTCTGTAAGGTGACTTCACCTAGTTCTGAGGGTCCTCTCTCTTCCTCTCGAGGGAGGAAGAGAGAGGACCCTGGAAACGAGGTTGGAAAGTTTGGAGCAAACAACGTAACAGGTATAACGGACTTCTTTATAAGCACTAAATTAATTGACCATCGTTAGACAATGACTTGATCATGATTGGCCAGGACATCCCGCAGGTAAAACTGAGAAAAAGTAATGTTGCTTTCGGGTTTGTAGGCATTTGTAGGGAGGACGTGAAGAACGACTTCCCTAAGAACGACCGCGTGGGAGGTTGCTCAGTAACCTGTCTGATGAATAACAGCGGGGCTGAAAGTAACTTTGTCATGATACACTTCGACTGGTTTTTCCATGTTTACAGTTCTGTTCTAATTCTAACTAGCGAAATGTATCAATAAAGCAGTGATTTTTGTTTTGTGGATCATCTTCTTCCCCACTTTAATTCAAAGGCTAGAACACGGAGCATGCCACTTTGAACAAAAAGCTCATTTCGGCGTCGCCCACCTCTAATTGTTTAACTCAAAAGTCTGGACGTCCATTATCGACTGAAAACACAACAAAGCTATTTTTAAGAAGTATGGATGAAAATGAATTTTAAATGCCGTCTATTTTGTCGACTCACTTGATGACAACGATCTCTTTGCTGAGTCGTTCTTTCTACTGACATGAGACTGAGTGTGTTTGCCAGCCTGGAATGATTTTCTGTCGTGTTCCTAATGTTAAAAACTTAGTTTTTAAAAACAATATTAGTCATGTTGTTTATATTGCAAATAGATGTCAAAAAGTTAATCACCACTTCGCGTGCATTCGAGCTAGCAGTCGCTAAAACCGACCTTCCACTTAACCTTTTATTTGTCTTTTCAGGATTCAAAGAGGGGACTTTAAAAATGGAATATGCTGCACTATGGTTGAGTGAATAAAAATTTGTTAACGTGACCAAGTTGCCTATGTTTCTTAAAGAGTACTTAATTTATAGCCGAGTATCACGTCATTTTCGAGTTGGCAAAACTGCCCCTGTTTGAAAGCAAATCCGTGGCCTGTGTCGTGAGGGACTGGTACTAGAGAGCGTTACATTAATCAGTTGTGTCGTGTTGTTTGTTTCGGCAGTTCGCCTTTTGTGAGTTTAACAATTTACATGAAACTGATGAAACAGGATGTTACAACTCCGAGGGAACTTTATTTTCACACTTAATCATTTTCCGAATGCTATTTCCCACTACATTTCAGAAGATAACTTATGCCTTTCTACCCTATCGATATCTGTTATCCCACCTCTTTCTTCGTTGTGGGTGTAAATAGCTTTGCGTCTCGCGAAAGGACCTGCCTCAAGTTGGCCATGTGGCTTCTGAACTGTTTGGCTGTATTAAAAAAATTCCCATAGGCTCCAGAAACCCCTGCCAGTTGACAAAAGTTTATGTAGACAGTTTTTTATGCAAGGGCCAGCTGAACAAAGTACAAGAGCCGGATCTTGAGAGATCTAACCAGCAAATAATATTTAGACTAAAAACAAAACAATTATGCAAGGCTGGTTGTACTGCTGTGAGGATATATATTTATTTATAAAAGTTTAAGGTAAAAGCTGTTAAAATTATGAGTCCAAACGTTTTCGATCAATTTGATCATCATCTGATGATGATCAAATTGATCGAAAACGTTTTAACAGCTTTTACCTTAAAGACTTATATTCTACTTTTATTGGCAAAATGTACCTATATTTATTTGTTTGACCAATATTTTACAGCAGTCAGTTAAACATGCATTATCTAAATGAATTAACTAGGAAAGTAAATTGAATGTTGCAAGATAGGAATGTGTATATTAGTACACCGGGTGACACCGGGTGTCAAAAATACGCAGGAAGGAAATAGATAAATAAATAAATAAAATGAAGAAATTAGGTGAACAAATGGCATGAAGTACAATGGTAGCGAGTTTAACCTGAACAATTTGCTAATAGTCTAATCAAGATAGATGCCTCAACATAATCCTCCTCAGCCTCAAACATAGAAAATAGCAGCTCTTTCATTTGTTTTTTAAAAGCACGTCTGGGAAGTTAACGGGTCTCAACTGAAAGTGAATTCCATATTTAAACTCCGAAACTCGCAAAAGATCTCGGATTTTGATTTAGTCTCGTGGTTCTGATGTAAAACTTTTCAGAGTAGGAGAATCTAGCCGTTTCGTGATTATGCTTATCATATTAGTTGTGATAAAGAGATCAGTAAAGAGAACAGGTATGTTAGAAGGTGTATTTTTTGAAGAAACATCATACATTACAGACAAGACTTGTGTAACGTAAAGCATATTCAAAGGAAGAGTTTTGGAAGAGATAAAGGGACTGCGTGAGATCTTGGTTCACAGAAATACATCAAACAAACCACAGAATAAGTAAGGCAGAATCAGGGAGCGATAGACACTTATACGAGTAGAGAGTGGGATAAAGTGTCTGAGACGAGCAATTACCCCGAAAATTCTACTTATATTCAGTTCAATATTGCCGATGTGAAATTTCCAGTTCAGGTTACTGTCCAGTAGAACTTCAAGGAATTTAACATGGGTCTTACATTCAAGAGGCTCTTGGATACCCTTGGAATTTCGAACAATTGTCTTTTAAATCTGAGTTTCAGCCAATTTTTAGACGAAGTTGAGATGGGAAGTCATCCATCCGGCCAGAATTCAGTTGTGATGTCACAAAGGAAAGAAACTTCCACAACAGTCTCTAGATCACTCTCCAAGAATTTTCTAGACAAAAGAGAAAGGTTGCGTAACAAAATTGGTGCTTTGCAATTGGCCCACGGTTTGTGGCGAAAGCCCAAAGGGCACTTTATCCCCTACTACGCAGTCTTCACTGGTGGGGGCTTTACACGAGCGTTTTTGGTGAGAGCACCATCGTAGTTTGACAGCAGTGTGGGAAACACAATTCTCGTTCGAAGGGTTGCAAAATAAGGTTAGTTTCATTCTTTGTTTTGTTTGTCAGGCAGGATTAGCATTTGTTTGCATGACGCTGTCGTGCGGCTACAGAAGCAAACACGTAGCTATTATTCGATTATTTATCCATTCGACTTTCTTGCCGAGCTGCCATAGGCTCTTGTCGAAGCACAGCCTTTGAGGTTATATTGTGGACTGGTAGCTTTCTGACGAGAGAGTTTCTAATTAAAATTTAAAGGACCATGTTTTTCTGCTGCGACACGAATTTCAATACATAAAATCATTCATCCGATGCTGGATCATCCGACTTGTTTACTACTCTTAAAGTGAACTTTTTAGGCTTACGGTGAAAATCTCGGCAAAGTGCGGCATTTGAGTTGAATCCGTGACCCACTTGAGACCGCAAATTTCAAGATATTTGTTTCCTTGTTTGTTTGTGGAATACTTGCACAAGCGTCTCTTAATCGAGCTCTTAAGTCCGTTCTACA
>OX421448.1:13815779-13845779 GCA_949126865.1 Montipora capitata | reverse complement strand
GGCTGTCGTCTGGTTTTCAACAAACTCCGTCTGCTCATTTTATACCGTATTTACACAACCTTAGCCGTTTGACTAAAATGTGTTTTAATAAAGCAGGGCGAGAGGGGTGGGCTTCAAGTGCAAGACGTGCCACGGACAAAGGATATATTAACGTGCACGTACAAACATGAGTTCTTGAACAGATTTTTTTTACCACAACACATTTGATTCTTGATTTCATTGCGGCCTCGAGCAATTTCCCCTTTGAGATTCGGTGAACTCTTTCCACGATTATCTACTTCGTGATAACTTTTATAATGTTCATAAAGTTTTTCTCTCGTACTTTTTTAGCCGAAAAATACTCAGAGAGAAGAACTGAGAAAAATAATCTCAGAGGGAGGATATGAGAAGCTGCATATGTCATGATCTTTCGCATTTACAAAACAGGAATCTAATATTCTCAACTTGGATATTGACCTCGGCAGTAATATCGTTAAGAGCATTTCATTATAGTAACTTAAAACTGACATTGACAAGTAATATCACTTTTTGTTAATGAATTGTTCTTGTCAAAAGCTTTTAATGCGCGTAATTCCAAGTGATATAATTATATCAATCATTGCGGATGGTTAAATGAGACACAACAATTTGGAAGTAAACACTCGAAAGGTTTCAAGACTAACTTAAAGAATTCGCCTTCTTTTTTTGTGTCCTAGAGACTTCAAGATGTTCAGATGTCCATACAGATTGTTTGTTTTACTAGTTGCTCTTTCTTTGGCATTACAGACTGAAGGTTAGTCAATTTTTCTTTGCCGATATTCTATTTAATACGCTCCTTTATAAATTTTGTCTGTCGAGGTTTTCATCATGCCCGCAAGTGCAATGGTGTAAGACTGCTAACCCTCTCTATATGTTTCAACAAAAACGTACATGTTGATGAGATTTAGATGACCCTTATATCATAAAAAGATGCAAACCTGGAAAATGCATAAACCTGAGTTTGTAGTTTTCATTTCTTTAACACTCATCTTGGCCGAATGACCCTTAAAGACATTTGAGAGGTATGACACAATATATGAAAACAGATACGTCATCTACAGCTTTAAAGTAAACTTTTTCCAATGAAAACAGGTTGTTGAAGGCATTCGAAAACCACAAAAAACATTGTATGTAATCGTTTATCTCTATTAAATCTTCCTGAAAAAGTAATTTGCAAATGTTAATTGAAAGGCAGTGCTTCCTCCCTGCCGGTAACCTCCCCCATGGAAATCAGACTCCCGATCGGATAAACATCCAGGGTAACTCAGTTGGTTTTAATATTGGATATCCTCGGAAAATGATTTTGCGGGCGGGCAGAGCTATCTACCTTTTTTGGAAACCAAGATCTGACCTAGTGTGTTTGCAATAATCATTACAAGTTGGATAATGACAATTTCTGATGCCGAATGATGGTTGACCACGGTGAAATGATGGAAAGCATAATCAAATTATTCTTTCGAGAACATTAATTTCCGGAAACAGTTGTTCCTAGCAAGCAATAATACTTAACACTGCTTTCATTCGTAAACAACAATCAGAACAATATTTCGTGCTGTATTGTATTTGTCGATTGCGACTGTACATTCCCTAAAGGGTAAAAATTAGCACCTTTAAAATCCTTATAAAATACAGGTCTATAAACCACGGGTGTGTTGAAGTCGATAAAACTCATTGAGTATTTTGCGTTGAAAAACTCTTGGACCGTTTTCATGCCTTACTGGGACTGATTTTGCAACTGTCCTTTCGCCCGTTGCCAAACGACTACTTTATCGTCCTTACACCTTCAAACGTGTCAAGTTGTAATTCCTCAAGGAAAAGAACCAGCTAAACGATTCTCATTCAATCTGATAGACCATTACTGCTAATCCGTGAAAAAGAAAAGCGGTACGTTTCGTGATCGTGTCTTCATTTTTCATGTTTATATTTCTCTGTGATGTTTTTTCTTTCCGCCGTGCTTTTTCCTTTATGCCGATTCTCAGTTTTATTTCAATCGACCTTTGAGCTTTTTATCGTCTTAGTTGTCATTAATATGACTCTTGAGGTTTAATCAACGCTTCTTCATTAAGACGATTATTCATTCATCACGTAAACTTTAAGGTTTTAATCCACACAAGCCGAGTATTGACTAATTAAAGTCCTCAATGGCATGGTCTTTTACTTTAACGAGGCTACGCCTCGGGCACTCAAATGAAAGACAGGAAACCTAGCACTTAACATCTAGCCCTTGGTTGAGTTGTGGTAGACTAAGGGAGCGGTATTTTTCAGCCTGGTGCTTTCATAGAGTTTGGCTCTGTTGAGTAACTGAAAGTGGTATGGTTTTTTTTAAAGGCCTCCTTTTTCAGGTGTTCTGCCCCTTGATATTTACGTAGCAGCTTACCTCGTTCCCAGGGTCTCCATTGTGGCAACGAGGTTGTCTCTGATTATGCAGGCTCTCTCCCCAGTCCCTCGGAGAACCTGTGAAGATTTATTTTAACCAAAACTGTGTAGGACAAACCAAGGAAAGCGAAGTCAAAGAGGAGTCGTCGCGCAATTAAATCTCTAACCACCAAAGGGATTTCTCTTTGTACTCCCAAATTTCTACTCCATCTCGCTTTATTAAATGGTCAACTGATTGTCTGATTGTCTCCGTCCACACTCCGTTAACACTTGTATTGATTTATTTGGATTCTTACTTTTCATTCACGGCCCTACAAGTTTCTTTGCTTCAATTCGTATTGACCGGCCAGCTCGACTATTTCAAGAATCTTAATTGTGGAACTGGGCTCCCGGCGGAAATAACGGAGGTCAAAGTTACCACCCGACGACCACACGGCTTGTGTTAATGCAAGCCAAAAGTGAATTAGATAAGAGTGTTGATCTATCACTTTGCGGTTTTGCCCCAGCACAGTCACAAATGGATTTATTTTTGGATACACGTTGCGCGCGAAACCAACAGAGGGCCGCCAATTTTAACCATTCAAAAGAAGCCATATCACGCGTGACTGCCTCTGCCATGTTTTTTCAGGACATGACACTGATTTTTGCGGGAACGGGAATTCTAAAAATAGACTTATTTGACTGTGCTGGGGAGCCCACCCATGCCATAATAACACTCTTATCCAATTCACTCTTGTGCAAGCTAAGAGTGAGCAGGGGTTTCATTCTAGACTGCCTGTCTGAGTGGGTTCGTTGGCTTCTCAGGGGTTGGGGTTGGGGAGGGGGGGGGGGGGAGGTTGAAGCGCTGTTCAGAGTACAGACAAGAAGTGAAAAAGGTTCGATGTGCGTTTACAAATCCGCACTAGTCAAGGAATTGCCTTCAGGGAAATCATGTAACTGTCCGTTGTCACTTAAGTAATAGTAATAGCACTGAGCGGAGTACAATTCAGGGAGTAATCGTGCTGGAGTAAGCTGCACAGTAAAACAATGAAGAATAATAAATACTACTTTCCGAATAACCATGTTTGGGCCAATGTTTGTCAATCTCATTTCACCCTGGTTGTTATCCTGATTAATTTGACTCTACGTGATGTTTTATTTGTTATTTTGGCAGAAGACGTGCTATTCGTGCGGAAATAGCGCTTGTATTCCAGTATAATAGGCTTACACAATTGGCTTTCCGAATAACAGTAAATCCAATAATACTGAAATACAAGCGCTATATCTCTCCAAGAATAGCACGTTCTCGAAGGTTTAAGATAGCCTCTGCCAAAATAATATACATCACTGAGAGCCTGCCAAATTAATCAGGGTAACAACCAAAGTGAAATGAGATTGACATTTTTGCCCAAACACGGTTATTCGGAATTCTAGTAAAGTGACCAACTGGGCGAAAATACCATGATCCTTATTTATAAGATTCCACGTGCATATTAGGTTATACTACTCTTTTTCATAAACTGAGATCGGGAGGTCTTTATATCGTCTGCACAAGGCTATGGCTCATCACTCTTAATTTTGATGGGTTGTTAATACAGATAAAGTGAGGGGGGCTGAGATTGTTGTAATCTTATATTTTACAGGCGTGTCTGTCTGCCCCACGCGTAAAATACAAGCCACAGAAGGCGAAGTTACATCTCCAAAGCACCCATCTAACTATCCGCCAGATGTTGACTGCACCCTGACCATAGATGGAAGACAAAATGTGGTGTTTAAGATCAAGTTTGACGCTTTCTCCCTTGAAGAGGACGAGGATGGTAAGTTTGTGGAAATAATTAAAAAATGATGAAAGTAGAAATAGCTACAATCCTGGACAAAGTTGTTGAGGCACTACACTTTTTACCTACTCCACATCCAAACAAATTGTTTCCATGAAGTAAATCTTCTTGTTGTGGATGCCCCTCTTCCTCCAAACATTGTTGAGGGCGACTGTAGCTCGGTTATTGCCGCTTCTTCATAAACAACATTATTGAGGGACAACTCCGTCGGTTATTGCCGCTTCTCCATAAACAACATCATGGAAGGATACCTCCGTCGGTTATTGTCGCTTCTTCATCACCACATTATCTTGGCTGTGAAGAAAGAGGGGGTTAGTGTCCTAAGGGATGAAACTTGAAAAAAGTAGGTCTAAACCATTTTTGTCAAGGATTGTAGAAATGCCGCAATAAATGCCGGTAATGTTGTTTCGACGATGAATTGCCGGGTAGATTCTTTGAAACAACTTTCTCCGAAAACTGACACCCTTGTCTCTCAACAATTTATTACTCGAACGTTTGATGAAAGAGTTAGCAAATTGACTAGGAAGGGATTGCCTGGTCAAGGCCTCTTCTTTGCTCGTGGCCTAATTCTTCGTGTCCCGGGATGTGAGCCACGTCATCGATGAATTAGCCCAGAATGGATTAAAGAAACGACGTATAGGCCATACAAGGCAAAAAGAAAGCCTGGATTCGAAACCCGGGTGTTATAGCATGGGCACTGGTGAGCTAAGGCTAACCCCCAATTTTTAATGGAATTTACACAGAACCAACAAATTCTATTACCTTCTTCTCGTTCGTGACACATTTACTTTGAACCAAGGAAACACCCAGATGTTTTGGAGGTTTTCAATTAAAAAAAACGTTTCCTAATACTTCTAATCCTTATTTCCCATTTCCAAGTTGTTTTCCCTTTAGATTTTTATTATTCTCTACTTGCACAAATCCCACAATACACCTCTTTTACCCCCCAAAATTTTGCATAATCACTGTTTTCAATTTCTTCTGGGACATGAAGATGTCCTAAGAAAAATCGAAAACAATGCCTATGCATTATGCACTAGGTGTGCAAGAGGTGTGTTATGGGATTTGTGAAACAAGTTAAGTTTTCATATGTGTCACTTCATTGACGTTACACATGCATATTGCGCGCTGTCGTTGGATAATTCTGGGAATAGGGCATGGCCGATTAAACTAGTGTGCTTCATGTATGAAGCGTGAAGCAAAATCTAGTTTAATCTGTCCGCAAGATATTTGCTAATACGCCGGACAACAAGAGCCATAAGCAAAAATAAAACAATGAATTAAAAAGCTGGATGCTATAACAGGCAACATCTCTTTAATCTTTGTTAGAGCTTGTCTTATCCATTCCATGAGGAACCAACAGCACCCTTCCATTTGCGTGCATCTTTCAATACCACAAAAACTTGAAAACGTGATGTACAAATGCCTACGCATTGATTGCTGTTTTGTTTTCAGATCCCAGTCTATGCAAATTTGATGCTTTAACAATTATCGATGGTCCCAAAACCTCTCGTTTTTGTGGCGGTAGAATTCCGTCCGAATACACTTCAACACGGAATGAGATTTCTTTAAGATTTAAGTCGGACAGCAGTTTCGAGATGACTGGATTCAAAGTATCTTTCAGCACCGTAGATGGGCCCAAAGGTACGCAATGTGTATGTTATATAAAATTGTTAGATTCTCTCTTTGCGGAATATTTGGAATTCCCCCCCCCCCCACCCAATCTTAGTTGACTTATTACAGCGGTATCAGTCTCACGCGCCCCTCAACGACATTTTTTCATATTTCTAAAGTAAAATTTACGCGGACGAACCCGTAGCCGAAGTCCCATTAAATTTAGTCCAAGATTTCCTCTTATCTCAATCATTGTAAAAAAAACCCAATTGCAATCCATTTTGATTTTAACCCACCCCTGCCTCCTTTTGTATTTGCTGTTTTATTCAAACCTTTCTTCAATGTTTAAGTGTTTATATTTACGTTTCGCTTTATTTGGTTGCCAGTTCCTTGTCACTGCTGGCTAAATTTCGTGACATAGTCTCTTTAGACACATGAGAAGAACAAAAGTGTTTCGGAAAGTGGATTTAACTGAAATGCTTTTTGCTATTCATATTTTTAGCTCCCAATGGTACCAGTATTTGTCCGTCAAGGGAAATAGTCGTGGATCAGATGGACAAAATGGAAGGGGCCTTATATTCGCCGCACTTTCCAAACTCTTATCCGCATAACCAGTCCTGTACATTCACGTTAAATGTTCGCGACAATTTCAAGACTGTCGTCTGGTTTGAGTCGTTTTTTTTACAATGTAAGTATATGTTCAGATAGCGTAAATACAGATTCTGCTTTTGTAATGAAGGAGACTATGTTAGTTGTTGAACCCGGTGAATGAATGGCCGATCTTCTTGAATCTCCTGTGACTCACGGGTAAAGCATCCGAATTTGTAATCCGAGAAGGTTCGACTCCTCCAAAGAAGCACTCGGATTTTTTTCGGGGATCCCCATATCACCATCGGAAAAATAAAGTTCTTTAGAGTCTGCTTCATTGTATCCTTAGTGAGATTCTCTAAAAACTTCGCAATGGAAGTGCTCAAGTGAGTGCTCAAATCCGAGTTTAAGATTGTAAGAATAGAACGGCGTTTGGGCGTCCGTCTCCCTGGAAAATCACATTGACGATTTTAAACCAAAGCGTAAAATAATCAAAATAGAAACTTGGAAAGGACCGCTGGAGCAGGATTTTCTTGTTTTCTCCTTATGTGAGTTTTGAGAGTAATTCCATAACTCTGTGCCAATCGATTTATCACCAGCAATTTACCTGTGTAAGTTACCCAGCACTTTGAATCACTACGTTCATGTTTTCTGAAGCAATCGTTGCCGTTCTCTGGGGGAACAAAGAAAACAATGACTGTATACCATTTCATGGGTCTTTTCAATTATAGTTAATAGACGGGAATGGTTTTGAACCTCGGCAAACATCAAAGGAGCAAACAAAGATGCCAAGATTTAGGTTGGAAAGTCCACTACCGTGCACAATCTTTTGTTTTGCGCTCATACACTATGCATGCACTATCAACACGTTTCTATTGGTTAGTTCCTCAGTACGGAGTAAACAACTATTATGTTTTGTGCACGGTCAAGGCCAAAAAAGAAAACAAAAACCTACAACAAAGAAATTAGTCGGGTTTCATAACCGTTCACCTCTATTAACTATGTTTCAACTTCACTGCAAAATCTTGAACAAGAAAAGTAATGGATCAAATCGTACGTGCAGATGTTACCACAGGGAAAAGCTTCTCTTGCTTTGGGATTTTACATCAAAATACTACTACTAAGTTTGTGTTGGGAGAAAGAAATATTGGAGATACAAATGTCTCTTTTCTTTTCTTTTCTTCGCAGTCCACCGGGAATGTCAACATGATAAACTGGTTTTAAGGGACGAGCTAGGTGGCAATACTCAATGTGGTGGAAGCGAGGATCGAGTACCGCCTCCGCTGGAACTGAATGGAAGGAAGCTGCAATTTACTTTCACCACAGATGGGGACACCTCGGCTGGTGGATTCTACCTGAAGTATAACATCACAAAGATTCAACAAGGTAATGATGGAACAAGAATGTAAAACTCCGTGTCTCAACGAGGAATATCCTGTGAAACGAGAGGGCAGGTTTTGTTTGAATAAGGAAGAAGAAATCTTAGGCCCGCCATCGTCCATTTACAGAAAACCCGCCAAATCACAATGCAAAGGAAACTAACTGGTTCTTAATTTTGTGCTCACACCACTTAAAATGAGACGGGAAATTTTTAATCCAAGCACTTTGCGTAGTAATTAGTTTACATGTAAAGGTGCAGTGTCACGCTATTTCAGTCAATCAGTCAATCAAAACAACAAAATAATATCTTTGCATCGATCAAGACCAGAAAATAATGGCGTAGTTTTGTTGCCGATAACAACTGAAGTGCACTGAAGCTATTCCTTGTTATTTCCATCCATGGATGGAGAGGATAGAAAGGGATTGAATGTTTGAACAAGTTTGGAGATGGTGTCCGCAGAAAGTCGCCAAAAATTAAATACGCCGAACAGCTCTTTGTGCGATAAATATATTTTGTATCTTGTCAGTGGGTTGTCAGGATTGTTGTGCGTATGAGCACCCTGCGAGCAGAGCCTCCTTTTGTCTTTTTCTTTACTGAAGAGGAGAAAAGGAGGCTCTGCCCGAATCGCGTCAACTCTTTGAAGCCGCCGCAGCCCGAACTTCTGGACTAGTCAATCTTGTTTTCTCTCGTCAAACCGGTTTTTCCAGTGCGAGCGTCCGTTTATTGACAAAACCGATGGTTATAATTGAGCCCGCTGTACCATGAAAAACCAAGATGGAGGCCAGATCTGGAATATTAGGTTTGGGTTCGAGACTGTATCCTGGCAACATTCAGCGCATACTCAATAAAGATCTTACTCGATTTATGCAGAGCCTTTCTCGAGAACGCCAAAATCGAGCAAGCAAAAGAAAGGCTCTGCTAGCAGGGTGACGTATGAGCTAAAGTACTAATTCAGATTTTTACCCAGTTTTAACCTAAAAGCAGCAAATTTAGCATGACAGTACCCCTTTAATGCACAACCAATGCAATCACCAAATGACTATTGAAAAACTACTTATTTATTTATTCTATTAGTTTAAAAATCTCAGTCTTTCACCCCCGAACTGTCCCTTATTGACGAGTAAAATCGTCGAAATTGGCGGGGATCAAGGAGATCAGCCCATAGTTAATACATGTAGAGGGGAATGGTTATAAAACCCGACAAATTTCTTTGTTGTAGGTTTTTTTTCTCTTTTTTGGCCTTGACCGTGCACAAAACATAACAGTTGTTTACTCCGTACTGAGGAACTAACCAACAGAAACGCGTTGGTTACGTAATTCATGCATAGTGTATGAGCGCAAAACAAAAGATTGTGCACGGTAGTGGACTTTCCAACCTGAATCTTGGCATCTTTGTTTACTCCTTTGATGTTTGCCGGCATTCAAAACCATTCCCCTCTATTAACTATGACCAGCCCTACTTTTTGCAAGCATTGTGTGATTTCTTTAACGTCACAGAGTCTATGAACAAGGGCTGTGAGACGGGGCCTTCGGTTTATAGTCTTTTATCCGAGAAGAATTTAAAGTATCACCATTTGCTGGTTTAATTAAAAAGGCAGCACTTTCTCCTCAGTAATTGTAAGACACTGAGTGTTGATTCGGCTAGGATTCGAATCCACGAACTCAGTCCTGCGCGGAAATACGATGCTTTACCAATTCAGCGAACCTGTAGGCCGAAAACCTCTATAAAAGAGATTGTTGGATTGCTCTGTGTTCACATGATGATTTGGTAAAACAAATCGCGTTTATTTTTTTCAACCGTCAAAGATAATCTGCAGGTAGCGATTGGCTCATTTGACTGTCAAATTGACTTTGATTGATCAAAGGAACCGCTATTACGCAAGAGGAAACCGCACCGTTAAGGAAACATAAGGCAATAACCCTACTAATAATGTGACGATAACGATAACGATAGCGATAACGATAACGATAACGATAACGATAACGCACACGATAATGATAATGATAACAACAGAAATTAACTGTTTATCAATGTCACGAGCTCATCTAGCTGAACACAAGTGGCTAAATAATTAGGGAGACTGTATTAAATCAAGTGTTGATTTTGAACACCCGGAGAAAAACCTCTCGGAGCAGAGCAAAGAAGTAACAACTAAATCCAAGTATGACGTTGAGTCCAGGAATGAAACCGGGGCCACATTGGAGGAAGTCAAGTGCTCTCTCATCACTTCCCCATCCAGCTCAGGGGCGTATCCAGGATTTTTGTTAGAAGGGGGTGCACCCCTAAGAAATGACTTAACTGACGGGTTTTTTTTTTGCAGAATACTACTTATTTTAGAAAGCCGCAGGTCATCTCAGGGAGTGTGGGGGGGGGGGGGGGGTGCGCAACCCCTGTACCCCTCTCCTAGATCCGTCACTGCAGCTCCTCAGTGATAACAAAAGGAGTTCCTCTTACCGTGGGGAAAAAATGCTTATTTAAGTCTAAAACTGAGAAAGTCTCCTCGTCTGATGTCCATCGTCGCTTTTATTTATCGTAGGTCGCTGTGTGTGTACCCCAGGTTTGTCATACATAACTATAAACAACTACAAACCAAGAAATAATCGTAGTCACGATGATGTGCGATTCGAATTTAAAAGTACTCAGACCAGTGGAATGATCATGTACTTGAAGGGCCTTTTCCGAGACTTCCTGTATGTGGCTTACAAGAACAGCAATGTGTTTATGGTCCACATCGATCTTGGCACAGGTAAGAAAAATGGTATTTTTTCAAAACACTCCAATTGATACACGCATACCATTACATATACTACTTACTTGCAACTCATGTTGATATGAAACGACGATTTTTTTGTTTCAGAGAGTGGTGTGTGCACAGTTTAATAAAAAAACTGAGGGCGCTTTTATTCGATCAAAAACTCCGAACAAATCGGGTATACCTCGCGAAGTCATCGTGAAGTTCCGGAATTCCGGAACAACCAGCAAATACAGTCCAATTGGTTCATTCTCCCTCGGAAACAATCTTGTTTCATTTGCGTAAACATTTTGGAGCGGTACTCTTTGATATGATTAGTTTGGAGCGGCCAACCGGAAAATGCTCTTCCATTCGTCGCATGAAATTATCGCATTTTTAAACTAAACTCCTGGTTGAATGGAAAGTGCCTGAGTACATCAAAATTCCTCCGCAAACGACGAAACGTTGTTTCCCTAAACAGTTCTTCCAGCGCGAAAACGAGGTAAATCACTTACGAAAGAGAGACGCGATCCTCGCCTTATCCGGACAATTTGAACAATTGTCATTCAGACATCTGAAAATTCCAGGTAGCTCCAAAGGGATTGGAACCCATGACCTCTGCGATGCCCGGTGCAATGGTCTACCAACTGAGCTATAAAGCCACACAGTTGGGAGCACTGGTCAGTTTATTGGGCTCATGTGTTCCCGTGGAAGGACAGAAATGTATGATATTTCAAGTGTGGGCTATAGACGAAAGAGAGACATCATCGGATCATGTCTCTCTTTCGTCTGAAAACAGCATTTACTAACAATAGGTACAGCTATGGTAAAATGAAAGAAATGTATGTATGATTAAATATATCTTTTGTTTCCCTACATCCAGGACAGGTAAAAATGGAGCCATCGAGCATTAGACTGAACGACAATACCTGGCACAAAGTCCACATAACACGTGTTGATAGGAGTGTCAGAATCGTTATCGATGACGGTGTCGTAAACTGTGAGTTTCTCCTTCTATTGTTGTTGTTTTGTACGGGCGTACCCTAGCTGAAATAAGGGAACTCGTTCGTACAACGCACTTTTACTCTTTTATTCGACGCCTTGAGATAAAGAAAAACGACACTCCTTCCAAAACTTTGGTTTATCTTCTACTTTCCCGTTAATATCAACTTTGTTCTCTTTCATTTTCTTTTTTGTTTTGTGTATTAATTATGTTTTTCCTTTTTGTAATAAGTGGTTGGAAGAACTCCTGGTGGCTATAACCGTTTTGATATTCCAACACCAAGAGCTTATTTTCTTGGCTCGCCGACAAATCTGAATCTCCTGCCGAATTTCAATGGTTGCATCCGGGATTTTTCTGTCGATGGATATGAACCAATCACAAACGCCTGGATCAGCAAGCCAGATTATACAATAGAAAGAAAGACGGCTATGCGAGAGTGCAGTTCAGCGGATTAACTCTGAGAAGAGACAACTACAATGACTGTTTTTTTTGTGTGTACAATAACATGCAGTTTGATCGAAGTGATGTATATGCACCTAGGACTTTGATCAAATCTACTGTAAATCTTTCTACCTTTACTAGAGGGGGTTACAGCTAATCCTGGTTAATTAAAACGTTTCGATTCTCATGGTATTTTATATTTTGATCAGAAGCCTGTAACTCGGGCAATGGGCTTTAGAGCGGTTTTCAAATGAGTGTCGTAAAACCAAAACCAAATTAATTACTTTGGTCAATCAAAACTCCAAGTAATTACACGTAGCCGACACAAAGCGCGGGAAAATGTGCACGCGCGAGCCACGATTGGTTTTGGTTTCACTTTTGATTGGTTGAAAAAATGGCGCGAGAAATTTGAAGCAATCACTGAGTGAAGTAATCATAAACCAAAGCAATTCGCTAATTACTTTCGACACTCAGTTGAAAACCGCTCTAAGACCTACACTGTACATAGGGATATAAGAGGTAGAAATATTCATTCAAATAAATGGATTTGTCTCTCTGGCGACGACAACGAGACGAGCCGCACGCGCAGCAAGATTACTTTGCCTCATCAACAAAACGAAAAATAACCTCCTGCTTCGATGACTTATGGAAGAAGCAACCTGTATATGTAAGCACGTAACACTAGCCTTTAAATGGTCGTTTTCTCAAGACGAACAAATCGTTTGAACGAATGAAGACTGGAACTAGGTATGGCTTGGTTACCTTGCATTGAAAACTTCCCATAAACCACCGCTCCCATTTCCCCGAAAAGGTCAATAATTTCGGGCTTCGGTTGCCTTGTTCGTCCCAGGACGAATGCCTTCGAAAAGTCGTCTTCCTAGACGAAAGAGTTTCAGTCGATTAAGTCGTCTACGAAGTTGTTCGTCCTGTTTTCACATCAGACGATTTTTTCGCCTTATAGTGTAAAAACAGCAATTGATTTTCATCATTTAGCTGTCATATTTTGCCGTTTCATTTTCCGCGATGCACAACTTACGGAAGGAGTCAACAAGGAGTCGTCTTGATTGACAGAGCATAGGTGTCCTGAGCTATTTTTAAAAGACGACAAAAACTGCTCATATTATTATATATTATATTTTTATATTCTTACAACAAATAACAAGCATCAATCAGACCATGCAAGCTTGGTTGAGGGAGAAGTTTAGTTTCAAGTTAAGTTTAGTTTGTAAAACCACACAAATAATAGAATAAAAGATGTACAAAAAGTAGACAAGCGTAAAAAAGTGGTTAGAAGGCCTAAAACGAAATCGGACGCTTCTAATCATGAGCTTCTGCTGTGTTAAAAACATGAAGCTTGGATAAATGTTGCTGGAAGGGAGGTATACCTCATAAACCTCTTTCATAATTGCGGCAAATAAAATGTTGTTCTGTTTTAATGCTAAGAAGCCCTTCTAGCCTCGCTCCGTACAACGATATCAAATTTCAAAAGAATATTTGTTTCAAAATGACGGCGGTAGGTCTAATTAACGTAAATACAAAAGAATGTGAAGGAGGTCGCCATTTATGAAAGTGGTCTATACATAAGTTACTGAAAGAAATATGCTGTTAAGAGAATTTACATAGAAACAATGTTAATATTAGAAACTACAATACAGAGTGGGGGACACAAAAACTAGACAAAGAACTGCCTGCTTTACTACCTTTTACCTTGCCTAAAAACGAAATTATTGGGGCGGAAAGGCACGTACCTACTAATTTCATCACGCTCTTTCCATTTCTGACATCTATGTTGTACCACGAGCATTTTTTACGATTGACAAGGTCACGTGACAGGGCCATGAAAAGGGCCTATAACAAGGGAGACAAAGACAATCAAAAGAGCCAATGAAGCATAAACCAAATCAAATGCATACAGTCGACGCTAATGCGCGCAAATGACCCTTGGTTTTCAGTGTTTTTACCTCTGACTGGTTGCCAACTGAATGTGGAGCAGAATTTCTCAGCCAATCGCCAAGTGTGTACAAAATCCAGATTATCACATCCGCTTGAGTCTTGTCATAATTCAAAGTCATTTGCCTCGAGTTTGCAGAGAAACTCTTGCTTAAAGTTGAGTGACATGATCCAAATATTGGGCGAGATGCCCGTAACTCTCACTAGAGGGGAACCGCATTTAAGGATGACAAAACCTCTCGCATCACTTGAGTCATGTTTTTCAAATCGCTCTTGATATGAATCTCTTCAATTGTTCCCTGGCTCACTTTGGCTTCTCTTTCATTGTTGCTGGTTGTCTTGTGACCGGCAAGAAAAGGGCTACAATGTTTTTTTTCCTTAACGGCTTAATTAAGCGATTCTGTCATTTTATTTTCTTTATATGAAAACAAATGTTGATGGAACCCACTGGGAACTCGGAAAAACACGAGCCCCAGATGGGATTCGATTAGAGTATCCGACTAGGTCACGGAGGGTCGTGAGTTCGAATCCCATCTGGGGCTCTGATTTTTCCGAGTTCCCAGTGGGTTCCATCAACATATCATTTCATTTTTTATAAAAAAGTTTAGGGGGGTCAGCAGTTTTAGGTATACTCTTAAGAGTAATAAGTTGGCCTAACCAGGAACCAGTTATTGTAGAGCTAGAACTGCTGAGGTTCATATGTTGGACACTAACGCTTGCCCGATTCCCGGGGCAAGCGAAATGTATCCGTGGGAAAGTAAAACAACTCTAAAACTTGCCCGTCGGGCAATCAGAATTCTTATTCGACTAATATTTTGCGGAACGAAGGAAGTGACTAGTAATATGACGCAGTCACCGCAAAAACGATTGAAAAAATAACAAAGTTACATCTCTTTGCTGTCATTTATTTTTCTTTCAAGAATATATTGATACAAACCTCAAAACAGATTGGAAGAAGGAACATGATCGTAGCCATTTCTCCGCGCTGAAAGAATGTCTGTTACAATGGAACCCCGTTTTTCGCACGGCCGAATACGTATCACAATCTACCTTTTGTCACTCAATTCAACCAACTTTGAAAGCATATTACTGGACAAATGGCAGTTAATTCAAAACCAGCCTAATCCCAGAGAGACATTCAAGGTATCTCCCTTGATCTCCAAAAGTAAAGGGAAATATGAAATTTTGTCAAAGCAAAACTGGACACACGTCAGGAGTTGCATTGGTCTGTCAAGCCCATTTCACACACATTTTACACAAGAAGCCACCTTAGAGTTTTATAGGGGAACAGGTCTTTAGAAGGCCGGGCAACCGAAAAAAAACCATGGGTAACAAAAAAAACAAACAAAAAAAACAAAAACAAAACAGGTTGCCCAAAGGGCAAATTAGTAAGAAAGTAAGTGTCGAACACTGAATTTGAACAGTTATGCAGTGACATTTGAAGGTAAAATAGGTATTTGTCTGAGACAAGAATCTGTCCTTCTCTTTTATGGTTGAGATTCCTTGACACTCCGTTCAGAGAGTTGGCGCCCACATTTCTATCTTTACTTCTTCAGAGTTTCTATAGACGAAGCTACATCAATATGACAGACCGAGTGACCCACACTACAGTTCCTGTATTTTATTTTTTCTCTTCCCCTTACCATTCCCGAAAAGAAACAGTATTTCTTTTTGAAATAGTTTCTTGTTGGACTTAAGATTTTTATTTGCTTATTTATTTATTTACGGGTCGCGCTCTGGCTGTGCATGCGTAAGATTTCTCAGTCTCGTAGAACGCAGTTCAAGTGAGATCCAGAAAAGGAATGAACAGTATCCCATAATGCATAGCGATCCTTTTATATTATCAACTCAAATCGTGACGTGAGCAGTATCGTCCAGCCATAATGGAGAGGTGAGCAGTGCTGGCGACTACCATGTTGTGTTTACAAACAGACCTTGGTGTCAAGGCTGCGTGTCGGAAGAAAAATTTGGTGTCGAGTTGAATGATTTTACATGTGCTACATTGAAATGTAGGGAAGCCCATGTGCCGAGTAGACTGCGAGCAGTCGCTTCGTGAATCAGTCGAGCGGCCCGCTTTTCTGGGGCAGTCGTGTTTTGTCACGCAAACAAATAAAATGACCGAGGTAGGCACTACCCCAGAAAAGCGGGCCGCTCAACTGATTCATGAAGGATGGGTTACGTTTTTGCAAACGTTGGTCGTGTAGCACTTATATTTCAACAGTTTTAACTGATTAGAGTGTAATGTGAAGTGCTAGTTTTCTACTCCATATGAACCATGTGAGCGTTAGCCCTACTAATGGAAATGGGCCCACACAAGGACAGAGAAAAATCCACGACCTTCGGGTTAGATCACCGCTGCTCTACCGACTGAGCTACAAGGTCAGACGGGAGCAGGCCGTGGGAACTGAAGATGTTAAAGTCACGGCAATGAACATGTACAAGGAAGGATTACGTTTTTGCAAACGTTGGCCGTGTAGCACTTATATTTCAACATACTTAACTGATTAGTGTGTAATGTAAAGTGCTAGTATACTACCCCATATGAACCATGTGAGCGTTAGCCCTACTAATGGAAATGGGCCCACACATGGGGTAGAAAACTAGCACTTCACATTACACTTTCTAATCAGTTAAGTCTGCTGATTTATGAAGGGACTGCTCGCGCTACATCGAGTGCTTGAGCGAACGGCTGCGATGTGTAATACCCGATGTTGTTGAGAGTCGATCTGTGGATGTGTTATGTCTCGCTTGCTGGTTCGAATTAGACAGCGTTTACACGAACGCGGTTTCACATCGACACGGTTTCATGACTTCGAAACCGCGTCAAAATCGATGCGGTTTTACACGGAACCGTTTTCGCTAGAAAATCCAAGTCGTGATGGTATAAGCGAGAGCTGCACTACGTGCTAAATTCACTATTTTGAATTGAACAATGCAATTTCGCGCCGAAATAGTGACCGTATTCAAATCAATGCGGTTTCGCTGTTTACACGACAGATGAAACCGCATCGTTTTGAAAACGCTCCACTTTTGGCAGCGGTTTCAAATCGACACGGTTTCAGCAACAGTCTCTATTGGTGTCGTGTAAACAGAAGGCGTAACCGCATCGAAAACGATGCGGTTACAAATAAAACCGTGCTCGTGTAAACGCTGCCTTAATTATTCCTTTGTTCAACATAGATAATCAGACAAAAGCGAGTTAAATCTGAAATCTGCGTTTGTGCGATCGCTTTCAAATCCAATGATCAAATCACAAGTGCCACTTGCGGGCTCATAAACTGGTGTATTTTGATAAAATCTTCGACTCCGTAAGTATGAGAAAATGTGGGTACTTCTGGGTACTTCTCTGCCAAAAATATCGTTTCACCATTGATCTGCATGAGTGAAGTCTATATTTGGAAAAAATTCTAATCCACAATTGTATGAATAACTTTATTCATGACCTCTCTTCGGGACAGTGAATAAATATCAGATTAAATACAAAGTGACGAAGTATTGACAGGCACAAATCACTCACCATTATAATCGACAACACCTACGAAATAATCACGAAGATTGTGTATTTCATCAACCGAGCGCGCCATTTTGCTATTCCCGTTGGAACGAGGTGGCGAAAAGACGTCTGCGATACTATTCATTTCCCCTCTGAGTGAGATCCGAACTCGGTATCTCTTCCTCAGGGGCAATACCCTGACTGCCAGAGGGTTTTCTCTCTCTCGGGACGGAATAGGCGAGGTTTTTCTCGCCTCTTCGTAACTCGCTATTCCGTCGCTCTAAGAGAGGAAAAACCTCGGGCATCCAGGGTACAGAGGCAATCGCGATGACCACTAAACGACGGAAGACTACGTGACAGATTAACGGGGAAATATGCATTAACGAATTGTGTGCGTGTTTTCCTTGCACACAACGCAATATCCGGTTATCGTATTACTCTGTAACAGATATTCGTAATTGCTGCCCGCACAGGGCAGCCTCCTATTTTTGCTCTGATATCTCGACTCCAGGTTATCTGTTTGTTAGCAGTTCCCGGGCTCCACTGCGTAGAAAGTCTCCGATTGATGAATTAATGTTTGACAGACTTGAATCTGCGATTACTCATAATCTCTTATTTGCGTACATTCGTTGATGCGAAAGGAAGAAGGCCAAATATCCTTCGAACAAAGTGTAGGCTACCCATAGCCTCTTGTTTCTACAACTTTGTGATTTGCATTTTACAGAAATTCTGTTTGCACTATAAACTACAAGTACATTGTGATGCAAAGTAACTAATCATCTTATGATGGATGTTACATGCATTTTAACCATTACTTAAAGTATATAAGAGGAGATATGAAGTGAGGGGGGTCATCGCGTAAATATTGAATAAAGAAGGGGCTCCCCCCCTTTAATGACTGGTCCTTTACAAGGAAACATTGCCAGAACTAAGTATTATTATATGGCTTGTGTTTGTAGCCGATATAACGTGCACTCTGATTGGCTAATTGTGACTGAATTGTAAGGCATTATTCTCCTGTAATATCCACGGGCTGATTACGGGCTTGGAAAAAACAAAGCAAAAGGTAATTAAAAAGCCATATAATAAACTACTTACTAACCGAGCTAGCTCGAGCCGTACTGGGAATATTGGCCCTCTGTCGTTTTTGTACGGCCCGAGCGCTGCCACGACCTCGGACCAATATTCCCCAGTACGGCCCTCGTGCTCGGTTAGTAAGAAGTTATTATTACCCAGTAAGTACATGTAGCTGATGTTAAAAAACTGTGGGACAGTACAAAAATGAGCTTACGACTCCCCACATGTAATCCTCCAATTATAATTAATATTATATTTGAAGATTGAACTAATCAAAAAGACAGAAATTTTTCTGTGACTCTGAGTTTCACACTTACACGATCATCAGACAGACTTTAATGAAGAATATACCTCGCTTACTTTAAATATATACAGTGGTTGGTTATTAGTAAATCTATTGTAATATGAGATCGCTGTTAGCTAGGAAGTATTTGTTCTTGTGGCGGCATTTGAAAATCAATTCAGTTCTTTTGTTGGGGTTGCGTGCTTTGTCGGCTTTAATGATGTGGAGTTTTTCAGTTATGCAAAGATTGCATCGTTTGGAAATGTTGTTGTAGGCACTTGCTCAAGAGATGAAACTCAGTCACAGAAAAAGTTATGTCTTATTGATTAGTTCAATCCTCAAATATACTACGCTCTGCGAAACGCATCGAGCACTCTACCGCAAGGATAGACTATACTCAAGATTTATTATTTAATATTATATACATTTAAAAAACTAATTCATGATTCATGAGTCTAACAGCCTATCAGAACATTGACAAAACACCACATGTATGAGCTTTAACCCTTTGACGTCCAAACCGGCCTGTCTAACGCCAGACGGTTTTACTTGTCAATGGGAAACCCCTGGGAATAAAACACTCCCCATTATAATTATTTACATAGAGAATGTTAATTAATGAGGACTGGCTTGTTTTTCTTATATGCTAATGTCTTCCAGTCACATTTTAAACCTTTGTTCAGAGTCCCGAGGGACACACTTTTTGTGGAATGTTTTTGAAGTTGTTCAAAAAACTTGCAGCACATGTTTTATTGGGTCTAAAAACACTGCACCCTGTGAGCAGAGCCTCCTTTTGTCTTTTTCTTTACTGAGGAGGAAAAAAGGAGGCTCTGCATGAGTCACATCAACTTTTTTTGAAGCCGCTGCAGCCCGAACTTCTGGACAAGTCAATCTTGTTTTCTCCCATCAAACTGGTTTTTCCAGTGCAAGCATACGTTTAGTGATAAAACCGATGGTTATAAGTGAGCTTGCTGTACCTTGAAAAACCAAGATGGTGGCGAGATCTGCCATATTACACCTGTAGACTTGGGTTCAAGACTGTATCCTGGCAACATGCAGCCCATACTCAATCAAGACCTTACTTGATTCATGCAGAGTCTTTCTCAAGAACGCCAAAATCGAGAAAGCAAAAGAAAGGCTCTGCCAGCAGGGTAAAAACACTGCTGCTTGTTTTTTAAACATTACATAAATAGCTTACTTGACTTCGATAAAATAAGTAGTTCATAAGCAACTGAGAGCTAATTACTTCAAAAGTTTGAGCTGATGATTTTGCAGGTGTCGCTTTCTATTTAGGTAGTTTGTTCACTTTCTCTCCAAATAGTGCTATGGAATGCTAGACTACCTTTCTCCTGAAAGAAGAATTTGTTTTATTCCAAATACATGTAGGTATTCACCCCACTCTTTCCAGGAAGTGTTGTGGAATGCCAAGCTGTTTTGCTTCTAAAAGAAAAGTTTGTTTGTCTTGAAAACATGCAGTTACAACTGCCCAACACCTCTCCGCTAAAGACGGTTGTGTCAGCCAGACCTTGAAAATATCATTTGATCTGATATCCTCACTTGAATTAAGAGTCTTGACTCCTCCAAACACATACATACAGCCAGATGGAGTCACTGTTGCAGAATGAAAATAGACAGGATATGGCAAAACCTGTAAAAAGAAATAAACTTAATAATAATAATAATAATAATAATAATTTTAAATTGCCAGAAAGCTGTGATCAGAGTTAGTTCACTCAACTTCTCAATGTTAATCTATATGATTTATATCAACACTGTCATGTTTGCATGCACATCTCCATTAGCAAAGCCCCCTTGACCACATGTATGCAGTGCTTTCAAAAAGACCTGGATCCTTCCAGAGCTCCGACGGGTGCTTACTTGCAAATCACCAGAGCTCTGCATTTCTTGTAAGAAAATAAAACCAAAGTAAAGGAATTAGCAACTCCCTTCAGTTAATACAGTAATATTGGTTTGTCAAAATTGTTATTGGAAAGCTATTTAAAATGTTTGATATTCTCTCTCAAATCACCGTAAATGGAGTTTCCAAGCTTTCCAATTGAAAAAAACAAACAAACAAACAAAAAAAAAAAATACGCCCTCAAATCTCCCTTAGGAAAAGAGGCCTTCACCTCCTAGCACTGGCTGCTAACATTACTTAGCCACATGCTTCAAATCTTATGGAAAGCTCTGCAGAGGCTGTTTTTTCTTATGTGGGCTCATACACCAAGGCTGTGCTCTAACTGTGCCCGGTTACCTGATGCAACTAACATTTGGCTTTGGGTGAGTGAAAAAATTACCCGCTCTCTTGGACGGGCACTCTGGCTTATTGTATTTTGAGCAGATAAGCAGGCTAAAAATTTTAATATGCTGGTTGTTACAGTTTACGAAAGCTCTCAGAAAAGTTTTTTCTTTCTTGAAACAACTGGGTTCAAAGACCGTTCCACATGATTTTACATGTTAAATAATTTGGCAATTGGAGTTTGGCATCTAAAAAAAAGTTGTTACTTCTGCTTTGACAGGAGTAAAATTTTATTTTGGTATGAAGCAGGAATCACAGTTTATGCAAATTTAATATTTTTACGCTGCTGCGCTATTTAGGTTACGGTTGTTCCCCCCTGTGTTATCGACCAAATCCCCAAAAAGCTTATTCAACCTAACATTTTACTGATAATACCACATTTTATGCACTCTCTTTCAGCTTTGAAATGGCATCTTAATCTTGATAACATGTCTGGTTTATCGCAGAGAAAAAAAATATTTGTGTGAGTAAAACCGCCCACCGCTCACGATTTTATTTCTTGGACTCCAAGTCATTGATAATTGATAAATATGCATTTTAGTGGTTTTCTAAAGCTGTATTTAGTCTACACTTAAACAGAAAAAGCAAAAATAATTGACATCTGTTAAAATCTCTGCGTGTGAAAAATACCGCGTACACTGCCCCTTTAATTGAAGAAATAATTAATTGATTTGGGTGACCAACTTTAGAGGGCTGCACACCCTAGCTGAAATGCTTGGGAACCCAAATTTCCTTAGAGCACAGCCTTGTACACTGTGAGCATTTTTGAGACATCAATGCCAGCCACGTATGCACATACTGCAACACCAAGGGCTCCCTGCACAATTCTATAGCGAAGATATCGTTGATGTCACCTGTCATCATTAATGTGCCAACCAGAGCCTCATTGGCTGCCAAAACAAAGGGTCTTTTGTTCCTGTGGTTGGCAAATTTGAATAACAAAAACAATGTTTGTAAACAGATATCTTCCCTATGCAACTACTGTGTGGGTTCTTTAATGACCCATGCAGTTTATGAAAAAGGGTTTTGAGAAGGACCTCCTTATCCAAAAAGACTTGAAAGTCTTAACTTTACTAATTCTGACCCAACTAGTCCACAGTTATACGTAAAAGGCATAATTATACTTAGCAACTCGTTTGGTCTCCTCAGCAGCAAACTTACTTTCAAAAGTTTTTCCCACTGAAATGTATCCAAATCAAGGCTCCATATATCATCAAAGATGGATACACCATCATAACCACCGCAAATGAAGACAGAGGACTTAAACAAAACACAGCCATGACATCTTCTACGCTTCGGAAAACCGTGATATTTAGAAGGGTAACATACATGTTCATTCCAACCTTTGCTTTTAAAATCAAACGACTGGATCTTATCAAGCTGAAAAAAATTGTTCGGGTCCCTGCTACTCATTCCACCGCCGATGACGTAAAACCTCTCTCCATCACAAACCGATTCGTGTCGATAACGAGGAATGGGCGGGTTATCACTCCTCAAACAGTCCCATTTACGCTCGTGTAAGCTGTAACGATAAAGATATGAATTAAACTCTAATCCTGTTGTTCCACCGAAGACGTATAGCTCTTTATCGCACGACAAAACCATGCTCTGTCCGTAGCCTGCGATCGGAGATACATCCTCCCTTCCGTCTTCCGCGTGCTCGGAAAACCTCTCCGAAAAGTCGAACCATTGTAAGGTTTTCAAAGAACAAATGTGAAGTTTATTGCTATTGCACATGCCGAACGGAACTCCAGAACCACCAAAGACTATCAGATTTCCTTTGTCTAGGATGACGCAACTGGATGCAACTTCGGTAGGAAATGGTCCGGTAGTTGGCATCAAGGTCCAGGTTCTTGTAGAAATATTGAACCGCCACAGCTCCTGAAACAGTTCATGGTGGTGGTGCGGTGAATAACCCCCAAACACGTAGACATTTCCCTCATCAGAGCAACATCTGTGGCCACTCCTGGGCTTTGGGATCTCCGATAACAGCGAAGGAGTTACAATCTCCACACCAGAAGCCATTTTTGTGTCTTCGTGGTGAAAAGCATTCTGGGGGATCCATTTTGTAAGTGAACATTTTATCCGCCCTCCCCCGGAGGTATAAATTTGGGAGCTAAAAAAGCAATTGGGGAAAATTGAGAAATTTAGAATAATTAACGATAGATCAAAGTTATATTGAGTTAAATTGTATGTAGTGAAGAAAAAAAAAAAAAAAACAGCAAATATCTTTGATTTCCAACTTTGCCAAGAAAAAAATCAAAAAGCGGTGAATGTTGTCCCACCCACCCCTGTCAAAGTTTGTTGTCCAACGATTCAAACATGGCGGCAGATTTGAGTCCGGAAGATAGGGAAACTTTAGAAGCGTTATTGCAGGTAAGTGTGAGGCGGATTAGATTGGTTAAAGTTTCACTACCTTACGTAATATAATTTGATTTAACAGATACCTTCACAGCCGTGAGTTGCTTTTCCAAAACCGTGTTGTTTATTGAAGGAACAGAAAAGACAACGTTAACTGCATGGCAACAGCCTGCAACAATAAAAGTTGGCGCTTGTAGCAGCAGTATAAATTAAGTGCTTACCATTTGTTTTGGCACCTTTACCATGGTCTCCGATTTCATTGCATGGGCCCAAAACAAAAATGGCTGAATTAATAAAGATTATAACTTGGCACGTTTGCTGCTTTCATACGACTGCATATTACGTATCAACGAACAACTTGCTTATTATTTGCAGAGCCTTCATAGAGATATCAACTGCCTGGCAGATGACAACAGAGGCACGAGAAAGAGAGCCTTGGAAAAGATCAGAAAGGAAGTTTTTTCCAAAAAGCCTCATTTTTCAGCTACTGTGCTTCAAGTTACCTTTGAAGAAATCCTTAAACCAGCTCTGAAACTGTTTGCTGATCCAACTGAAAAATGCAGAGAACTTTCAGTGCAATTGGTTTCTGAGTAGGTCTCATCTTCCTTTGATTTTGTGAGAAAGTCCTTATTGATCTTATCTGAACAGGCAGAAAGTCCATCTATTTGCAAATGTCTTTTCAGAGCAAGGCAGTACACCTGTATTTTTGCCTTGATTTAATAGTTTTAAATTAACCCATTGACTCCTGGGAGTGAGACTTAACAGATTTTACTCTGTCTAACGCCAGACGATCTTACTCATCAACTGGAGGCGTCCTAGGGTGTTTGAGGTGTCAATGGGTTAAATTTTATGAACCTGTAGGTCCCATCCCTTATTCTGTTGGAGACATTTTGTGGTGTGCTTGACTATTAATTGGGAGGGGTGAATTAGGTCCAGTGTGGTTGAGATGGAGGTTTTTCTATCCCTCTAGATTTTCAAAGCAAGTTACAGACCTGTCGCAGTTTCTTCCTTATTTAATACCAACTGTGGTGCAGAGACTGGGACAGCCGGAGTTGGTGGAACCTTGTGAGGAATTAAGACTGTATACAGTTGAACTGCTGTCCTCTGTTACAGAGATATGTGGTGGAAAGATTGGTGTTTATATAGATGATATGATTAAAATACTTCAAAGAACTCTAGTTGATCCATTTCATGATGTCCGAAAGGTGAGGACAAAAAAATACTTACAGTTTAAATTGAAGAATGTCACTTGTCCATATGTTATGCAGAAAATCCTGAAGCCAATTTTTTTTAATGAGAACACTTCATTTAATGAGGCATGTGTACTTTGTGCATTGTGTATACATCTTGGTTAACTCTTTCATGTACGTGTAATCTACATGTACTGTATGTCACTCATAAGGGATGTATTAATCTACATTATACATGTACTAGCTGGTAATTGGTAATGCTGGTAATGGTCTAAAACTGTAGACCTCATAGAAAAGTTATTGGAAATGTCCAGATGACCAGAACAAACACAGACCACCTATAACAACAAGTACGTACATGTAGGATGTGAAACGTCAGTGTCCATGTTGGTGAGAGGGGAGTCGACTTGCTCATTACAATGTACTTTTCCTTCCTGCTTCCCTCAAACGTGTAATACAGGGTACCGTATTCCCAAGTTACTCATTGGCAAATCATAGGTTTGTGTTTATAATGTGAAATATACTTGTCTGAACAGCCATAAAATCTTTGCTGATGTCATTGTTTACTTATTCTAGTACTTGAATTTTGTTTTATTAACATACAAGTTTGCTCACAAAAGGCATCATGCTTGATTTGCAAATTCAGATCAAGGCTTAAAACGTGGGTCACTTAGTGCTTTATTTACATAGTTTTGAAATCCAAAGAAAAAGAAGAATTGATTTTTTGGTCATAGTAGCACTTTAAACTTAACATACTAAATTTTGAGTAGGCTTAGCATATACTGTATTTGCAAGACTGGATTATGAACAAGACTAGTCATGTATTTTGTTGCATTATCAGGAAAGTTGTCAGTGCACAAACAATTTAGCTGCAGCTTGTCCAGAACAGTTCTACTTCCAAGCCAATTCTCTGGTTACTCCTCTTTTAAGATCACTTTCTCATCAACACTCTAAAGTTAGAGTTTCTTGTGTACAGGTAGGCAGATATTTCTTGCTTTCAATCTACAACTGAGTTGATAAGACTGAGCCAATTGAAACCATCCTACAATTATTGATTTTAACAAGGTTCAACCAGACCGTAGAAAAATGCATCTTAACCAAAATAGTTGTGGTTGTGCTCCAAAAAGAAACCTACATTTGTCTGTGTCAAAAGTTTTCTTTTTATGTGTCCACATCTTTTACATGTAAAGAGTCGGCAAAACTAGAGGTAATTTTAGCCAACAACCTAGCTTCAATTGATAATTGCTGTATTCTGCTTTGCACTACAAAAACGTTTTTTGCAAAAAAATAATGGAAAAGGCGGGGTTTTTGTTTGAGGTTGGAGGCTGGTCATTTCATTCAGTTGTTTAGTATTAATTTTCTTTTTTATGGACTTGGTTATCTCTGGATTGGGCTGAAGAAACACAAGTCAATCACATGCAATAAATCCTTCAAACTAACAAGAACTCACATCGCCTTATTTGGTTAACTATAAAATGGAAGGATCGATTTGTTTGCATTTCTTTCGCACAATAAGTTTAGTTTTCTCTTTTTTTTCTTCAAACTAAAGAATTTAAGCAGCTTTTCTGAGTGATTTATAGAGGACCCAGGCCTCCTTGAGGTACTTCCAGAAAAATTGGTTGGGGATGTGTGGCCCGCTTCCTGAATCCCTTACCCATTTCAGACATAAATCTACGATTTCAGACCAGACCAAAAATTTGATACCCTATTTCACACCTGGCAGGCGCGGTGGCCTCATGGTTAGATTGCTCGACTCCGGATCGAGTGGTCTGGGTTCGGGTCCTGGCTGGGGACATTGTGTTGTGTCTTTGGGGTATAAATGGGTACCGGCGAAATGCTGGGGGTAACCCTGCGTTGGACTAGCATCCCATCCAGAGGGGAGTAGAAATACTCCTAGTCGCTTCATGCTAATGAAACCAGAGATAAGTGCCAGCGTGATGGGCCTTCTGGCTCGTAAACAGAGACTGTACTTTACTTTACTTTTTATTTCACACCTATTTCAGCTGTTTCACGGTTGGCGTAACAATTTAAGAATGTCTTTTGTTGATGGTCTTCACCTAATGATGAAGAAGTGACTTCTTCTAAAAAACATACCCAATTCACTTATGAGTGCACAAACCATACCCTAATTTAGACCAAAATGGTCAAAATCGATACCCAATTTCAGAGTGACCAAAACAGCTAAAAAACCATACCTATATAGCCCATATAAGGGAGTATCCCCCCCCCTTCCCCAGACTCATTCCCAATAATTATTCCTTTCTGTCACCCCACATCTGTACAGCTACTCCCACGCACACTGACCAGCAACTATATATTTTATTCCTCTGTTATTCTAACCCTCTCTCTCATGGATCCAAAGGGAACTTGCTTCTCTGACTTCCTCAACTCATGATGGCAATGACTACAGTACACTGTCCCTGAAAGCTGTTTCAATAATTGGTATCTATTTTTGATTTCTAGACATTAGGAATTGTCATTAGTTATGGGGATGGAAAGAATGTGGATGATGTTGTATCACATCTTGCACAGAGGACTTTTGACAGTGCTCCAACTGTGCGGGCTGCTGTGATTAATGTTGTTGGAGACTGGCTTCTAAATCTTCGAGACAGGTAAAGCTGCACAAAAGGGATCTTCAGTGAGCCCGTTCCAGTAATACATTGTACCATGACATTAAAATTTGTAATGACACTTCATAATGAGTACGAATGTGTCTCTACTTTACTGTAAGGAATGCAAGCTGCTGTTAATACATATGAAATTTAATTAGTCAGTCAAAGAGAGGATTTGTCGGTTATCCTCCATCCATCAATCAACTGATAGATCCCAAAGACAGAAACTTGATTACTCTGCAAAGTGAAGTCTCAAAATTCTCAAAAGTCTCAAAATAGTCTCAAAATTCGATTAACAGATCTTATTGGACAAATATTTTATTTATTTACAGTAACATCTTATATTTTTACCAGGCTTTCGTGTTATTTGAAATAAGAAATGTTACTTTTCTCATCTCTTTCCTGTTCTTTCCTCACGTTCAGGTATTCATATTTTCATAAGCTATTGCCGTTGTTGATGACAGGTTTGTCCGATGAACTACCTGATATTCAGAAGCAGTCAAGACAACTCATGAACAAGGTACATGTATTAAGCAGCATCAATAGCCTCTGTTGTATGCACATGATGATGATGATGATAAATAATTATTATTGTCAAGCAACTTTCTTTAAATGTCAATATTTATTCAATACCAAAATACTGATTAGGTACTAAACAGACAAAATTAATCTATTGACTATTCAACCATGTGTCAAGCTTATAATTTATAACCAAGTGCAAGTGGTCTACAAACTAAAAAGACTGTATTTAAACCGAATTAAAGTAGTTTCAAATGAAATGTTGGTTGTTGACGACAGGGGAAAAATTAATATGAATACCTCAGGATAGAAAAATCTCACAGGGCAAGGTAGAGAAGCAGCAAACTCAAACATTGTTCATTTAACCCTGTTACCAGAATCAATTTACATGTACTCAACTTTGAATGGAAAACAAGGTACAATGTAAATTCTGTTGAGAGTAGTATGCAATTGAGAAGGTTTATTGTCATCCCTACCCTACACTGGTGGCTCGGTGGGTTGGTCATTGGGCTGTCACACGGGAGGTCGCGGGTTTGAACCCGGCCAGATCAATACTAGGATCTTAAAATAACTGAGGAGAAAGTGCTGCCTTAGTTTGTAATTTAGACTTTCAAGTCTTCTCGGATAAGGACTGTAAATCATACATTTTTCCCCATCTCACAAATTATATTTTCATGTTCATAAGTTCCCTATGGGACATTAAAGAAGCCACACACTAATTTATTGAGAAGAGTAGAAGACGGAGTCCCTGGTGTTTTGGCTGTCGTGATCTCTCCAGCAGCAGCAGCAGTAGCAACAGCAGCAGCCGGCTTGGTGTGATTTTATCAAAAAAAGGCTTATGGTGTATCATGATCAAGGCCACCTAAAGCAGAAACAGCCATAAGTGAAAAAGGAATTTGCTGAGTGCTGGCTGCAACATGTAGAATGTACAATAATCATGTAGAATGTGGAATCCCTTTTGTCTGGTGCTCAGAAACTTGAATGCTTTTGTGCTCAAAGAATGGTGTTGAACTCTGATTCCAAAAAAGATTCTGATTGAAGTTTTTTAATGTCTCCAATTCCTCACTGTTGGTTTGACTGTAAATAATTCTAAAGACCAAAATATGAATTAACTTCAAACACAGCCTGATGCCTAATGTGGGAAAAAAAATCTGGGAGACACGGTGGAAAGCAAGTGCACTCAATGTGATACTAACCACCAACATAAATTTACACAATCATAACACCAAGTTTATAAATCTACCTAATCCTGGCCTAAGAAAGCAAGTTTTCGGATTGTTATGCCAGGCATGCCTTTCCTTTCCTTTTTGCCTTGAAATGTGCAACTTATAATCAGTTTTTCTTTCAGGTCGGTAATCAGTATGCAGTGGAGAATGAAGATGATCTAAAGGACAAAATAGATTTTGAAGAAAAACCTGGTTATCGCCTTGTAATGGGTATTTGTCAAATAAGAATATTATTATTATAATTATAATACTTTATCAATCTTGGGCATAGCTTCTGAGCAGAGATGTTATAACATAAATTTTATTTAAAACTAGAGTAAGTGCTTTTTATTTTTCTAGATGTGGATCGTCCCAGTCTTGGATGCAGGGTGTTAGTTCAAAGAAATTTGTCAAAAATTTTACCAGCTGCTCTTCGAGATATGACAGATTGGACAGTAGATACAAGAATTAAGGTTTGAAGCAATTTTTGACTTCAAAAGCTTTTCAATGCAAAGTCATTAATTTAGCAGGGTACTCTTTTCATTTGACAGGCCTCCTCTCTAGTTTACTTTCTTCTGTTTTATGCGGAGGACTACACAACTCAGCATATGGAGATTTTATTACAAGGACTGTACAAGGCGAGCCAGGATGACAATGATGAGGTAGTTAAACAGGTAATGACACTCTAATGGGAATCCATTTGTTTCCCAGAAGTTTGGTTCTTGCTTAATTAAGTCAGTTTGCAAACACTAAGATTCCTTTTCACTTACACAGTTGGTTTTGTAAAACAAGACTTGAAAATGATTTAGACAGGTACATTGTAAACATGGCTTGCTTCATCCAACACCGAACCGAATTCTTTTGTTCTCTCAGTGACAAATGTCAGTTGTGCTGAACAGCGTTCCAGTCACAAAGTAACAATATGTGTAGTTGTTCAAGTATGGGAAGTTTACCAGTAGTTGCATTCAGTTCAGTAAAACACCTTTTACATTATAGTTATTGTGGTTAGTGTCTTTTTAGTCTCTACATTTCCAATCATTT
>OX421448.1:13790779-13810779 GCA_949126865.1 Montipora capitata | reverse complement strand
AAACCTGCCAGAATGCCGAACAGCGGCTGCCCAGCGTGGTTTCTTTTATAGGGCAGCAAAAGCGTGGAATAGTCTCATTAACAACACTAGAACTGCCCAATCATTAAGATCATTTTAAAAGTATGCAAAAGCAGAATTAATGAAGAAATAGGATACCGGCATCTCAACATACAACTATAGTATATTATTTATTACATTGTTAGTTATAATGTTATTAGTAGTAATTTTGAGTCATTATTTTTATATTAAGAAAATGTATGTCATTATAGTTTATATCAGTAGTCTTAGTCATAATTTTATATTCATATTGAAAATTAATTCTGAAAAACCCCTCAGGGAGAATTAATAAAGTATTGTATTGTATTGTAAGCACCCATTTTAAAAAGGTTACAGGTGTAGCTCTCTATAATTTTGTTGTGATGGCCAATTACTTCATGTAAGTGAAGTGAGACCGGTGAAATTCCTGAATTTAGTTGCATGTGGCCATGCGGATGAAAGCAAACAAGGTACATGCAATGTACAGGTGTAAGTAGTATATAATCAATAATAATTATTAAGTTCTTTCAATGGTACTCATTCCAAACAGTATTTTTTAGAGGTACAGTGTAGTCTATTTTTATAGGATAGTCCATCTGAGTGGGTAGGCCATGCATGGACTGCGGGTCAGTGTTTTCAACTCTCCCCTTTTTTACTCACACTCCACTATAATTTACAGACACTAAAACGACTTCCCCAAGCGTGTCCCCCGTAACGAGAGTTGACTGTACATGTACGTGTACATGATGATTATTTAGTACATTCATCCTCGACCTGAAATGCTTGCAAAATCGTGAGAACAATGCTGATGCACTGATTCTACTGTACATGCCTCTTACAAAGGAAGTGTGAGTTTGTAAAGCTACTGGGGGAAAAGAGAATGCAATTTTTAACCTAAATTTATACTATGGAACATGTATTTCTTACTAAGGCCAATAAGGCAAATGCTACATGAAGTTCAAGTAAGCTGGGCCAATTAACCCATTAATCTCTGGGAGTGAGACCCCTGGGAGTGAGACTTAATACTATTAGATTTTACTCAGTCTAACACCAGATGATTTACTTGTCAATTGGGGACTTTTCAGGAGTCAATGGGTTAACAACCTCTGCCTCCAATAGAGCGTTTTCACTCACATGACCAGCAACCATATTGGATTACTGAAACAAAAGAAAGTATTTGCATAAAATAGATTTCAATTCCTGGAGGCCACCATTCCTTTGTTTTGGAACACCAACATGGCTGCCATGACATCATGTGAAAATGCTCTTTTTGACCCTTGGCAGTAAGACTTATAGATGATTTTACTCTGTCTAACACGAGATGATTTTACTTGTCAATTAGAATAAAAGTGAAGAAACTACAGGTGTGCTTTCAGCTGATGACAACTGCAAAGTTTCTTGTTTTGAGGACTGTTATATGAAAGACATTGTATGAACGGAAAGAATCATAATTTCTTAAGAACTGATTTTTTTCCACACTTCACTGATCTTTCATACATAATATTGTTTATTATTATCCTCAATGGATGTATTAATTTTACAAAATCACATAATGCCCAGCGCCCAGTTGGCTTTATAGCTGAATAAAATATTATTCAATATCGGTAGACCACTGCAGTGGCATTGCAGAGTTTATGGGTTCAATCCATTATAAAGCCAGATTTTTTCAGACTTTCATTTCATCACTGCCCTCTCAATATTTCAGTCTTGTTTGTAGGCATATTACTTTGTTCAGTGAATTTTCCTTTATTTTTAATTTTTTTTTTCAGGTGAATGTTGTTTTATTGAAACTTACAACTTCCCAGGGTTTGGATAGCGTTTCACAGCTCTATGAAAATCATATTCAAGAGTTCCTTGACAAGTTGAAGGCTAGTGCTGATCAAGACAATGTTTTGTGTGTTTTTACACTGTATGACTTTAAGTGGAGGCCTTGTATAGTATTTTGAGAAAATGGGGAAATATTGATGACTAAATTCAGAGAGCCACGTGTTTTCTTCTTAATATTAATTTTAATGAGTAAAATGATCATTCATTTGGCAAACCTACATGTACATGTATGACCGCAAAAACCTTTTTTATAATAAATTATAGCCATCATTCAGTCTTCTGTTTTTGTTCTGTTGAATACTGTTACATACATGCAAGAGTTGAACACCACATTCATTCTGCTAGCAATGGAAAAATGTCGCAAAAAATGGACAAATAAAGGGACTGTCATATCCTCACAACCTAGCATGTACCATAAGCCCCAATGGAGTTTAGAAGTCACTGTGACAAAATTAATAGTGAAGTGGAAATTAGAAGGAAGCAAGGAAATGGGTGAACAGTTCCTAAAAAGTTCTACCTGCCACAATGCTACATTTACAAGTTCACCCTTCAAATCACAAGAGAGAAAAATTCCCCAGGGATTGTGGACAATGCATGTTAAGAGATTCACTGACAACAAATGAATGTTGGCTTTATATTAATGCAATTAGGTTAACATTGAATTGCAGTCAAATTGTCATCAGAAATCCTTCTTTAGTGCATGAATGTCGATGTTTTATGAAGAACTTAAAACACTTGACTTATTTAGCTATTAATTTTTTTAACTCATCCCTTGTGTACCTCTTGTCCTGAATATACTATATGACTTGTGCACTCATTAGGTATGGCTATAATTTCACACTTATAGTCAAAAGAACAGTACTTACTGGGTTGAAGATGTTCTACTCATTTTTCCTGTGTTTTCATTGGTCAAACATTATTTTTACCTCTGAAAAATGCAGAGACTGACATTTATGCATTTGAATTTTTTGCAGGAAAACCACAGTTCGTGGTCTCAGTACTCTCCAGAGTGCCGTCTGTTTGATGTTTTGTTGACAGAATCAGGACAGATCATTAGTCGTCACCTTACAGTTTCCATGGCAATTTTTACAGAATGTTTAGACAGCACGAAAAAGTCTGCAGAGCTCCGACTCAAGTAAGCAGCCTTGCATGATTGGTTGGTTTCTTGCTTACTTGACATAAAGTAATTTGTAACTGAAGATGATGTGCTCAGTTTGGGCCATGTAGCTTGCAATCGAGGTAGCAATAATTTATACACGCTTTATTCTTCAGGATGTTTTCACTGCTGTCCTGTCTTCTGATGAGTGCTTCACAATCGGTTGAATCACAAAATGCCTTCAGTTCATATTCAGTGCACATTGTACAGAAACTTATCATACCCAACTGTGTGTGGCAGGCAGGAAGGTAACTTGAACAGAGATTTTCACACTGTTTGCAAAGAGCGGTGGATACATTCCCACGGTTATTTTGGCTACATAGGTTTGTGCTCCGTGGCAGTTGAGACTACAAAATAATGCACATTTTCAGAAACTTATTTTCATAGTTGTACCCTTTAATACTCTAAAGTAAAAAATAATAACTATGCGATATTAATCTGGCTTAGGAAGCAGTGCTTTTTAATTAAATAGACCAGTAACTCAGCCTCCTAACAGATGGGATTGTTAACTGAAATAATAATTATTATGTTTTGCTTGAATTGTCACTAGCTTCAGAAATTAATGTGAATTGTGGGTTATAGACAAAAGGTTGACGTGATGCTTGCATGCTGTCTAACGTCAGATGATTTTACTCGTCAACTGTGGGCGTTGAGCGTTTGAGGTGCGAGTGGGTTAGGCAGAAGAAAACCATGTCCCTTCAATTAAACTGAGATGAAAAATTATGCTTTCCAACTTCATGCTGTTACTGTACAGTACCTTGAAAACGTTGTTTCACTTTTTACCTATTTGAGTCATAATTATATTTTACCAGTCTCGCATTTTTTTGTTTGGGTTTAGAACAGCTGCTGCTGTCCGCTCTGCAGCGATCTCCTGTCTCTGGGCATTACTGCAGTCAAATTTGCTGTCTTATCACAATGCTGGACAAGTTATGAAAGACCTTTTGACTCAGGTAGTGACAAGGTTTAATTGTATTTTAATAGTCAGTCTGTTTAAATGCCTTTATTTACATGTACAGCAGCTGTAGATCTCATTGAAGAGCGTTGCTCTTATTCTGTTGTCAGCTTGCAAGCAGTCTTGATGATCACAATCAAACAACAAGACTTGTATCCTGCAAAGCCCTCCAAAAATTACTTATATCCTGCAAAAGCAGCTTTAATGGTAAATGGCATTACTTGTCTTTCTTTTTGTCATTATATCCCTTGCAAATTAATTATTAAAATTTTTGTCCTAAGGCTTGTCCAAGGCAACAATGTTGTATTCATTTGTGTACAATTCAAGATAGAGTCTTTAATTAATTACTAGGGAGAAGGCTTGGAGCAGGGCTGGAGCAGGGGTGAGAGCACTGGCCTTCCACCAATGTGGCCTGGGATTGATTCCCTGATTCGACGCCATGTGTGGGTTGAGTTTGTGAGCTCTCTACTCTGCTCCGAGAGTTTTTTCCACGGGCACTCTGGTTTTTCCCTCTCCTCAAAAACCAACATTAATTTTGATTTGTTCTGATTTCAGTTGATTTGAATACAGTACATGTAGTTAGTAGAGCACTCATACTTGGCTAAATAACCTTGAGACTTATTTAATTAACCCTTTCACTCCTGTAAGGGCCACTGAGACTTATAGATTTTACTCTGTCTAACACCAGACAATTTTACTCGTCAATGAGGAACCCCACAGGAGTGAAAGGGTTAAATAAAGTGATTATTATTATTATTATTATTATTATTATTATTATTGGCTCTTGAATTTTGAAGCAGACCAGTTTGGCATAGTGGTAAGAGGCTGCACAAGGTTTGCTTCCCCTAAAAGGGTTTTTTGGAAGATCTTTGATTTCCTTTCTCCTCTCGACTGAAAACCACCAGATCCCCAATTGGTGCCCCCTACCTTAAAGGTGCTGTTCAGTAATACACGGCACACAATGTTTGTGTTGCAATGTCCATTGTGAACTAAGGCAAATTTGCCTTGTTAATTAATATTATTGTTGAAAGCAGACTTCTGAATGAAGTTAGGCAATCGTCACGAAGTCTCATAACTGCAGTTGGGCAACATTGCAAGAGAAGTTGCATGATGCATTGCACAGTGTACCTGCCCACCAACTCTTATTTTTTTGTTGAGTTGTTTCTCTTACATGTACATTATGTAGCTTGAAAGGGAATTATTAATAACAGTTGTTGGTACATAGTTTACATGTATCTAAATAAAGACCATTCAATAATTAAAAATATCATGTTCTGGCTCTGCAGAAACATTACGATTTGAATGATTATTGAATAATGTTTTTTTGTCCATGGATGAATATTAAAAAAGACGTTAGAATTAGGCTTTTTGCGGTATTTTCTAGCTGATATGCTTCACCAAATTTACCCTGAGTTACTGAAAAGGATGGATGACAGCAGTGATGAAATAAGGATTGTTGTAACCAATACATTTCTTGCATATTTTAGGTGGGTACTCTGAGTGTCACAAGCAATGATTTGCTGTTCAGTACCTGTTCAGTTTTTAGCCCACAACAGCAATATGGCCGTCTCCACTTTAGTACAGTGTTGCTCTTGTTTTTGTGCTTTTCAAAGCAACAATATCTATTTTATGTCTCATTTTTAAGGATGATTCAAAGGCATATGTCACAATGAACTCCAAATTTTCCTTTAAAATGTACTCTACACTCCCCCTGTTTCCAGCATCTCTAATGAGTTTGCTGCATTCACACCAGAAGTTGAGTTGGGATATTTGCAGAATGTTGAATTGGTAGCTTCCTCAGCAAATATTCCATTAGGTTGAAGAACAGATTTTGAAATACATATAGCTAGCTTTCAGTTATTGTGGCACATTTCTCTGTCTTTACTAACACTTTGTTGAGACAAGTGGAGAATACATTGTTGTCTTTTCAACTGAGAGTGAACTTCATTTTTCCAAGGTCATCTTTTTGTTGCATGATCAGTGCCGCATCTGCCAAAAATTTTAATGTATTTTACTTCTTTCAGGGCCTTTCCGTCAGATTACAACATTGATCTGTACAAGTTACATCTGGAAGCGATGTTCAAGGGCCTTTTAGTTCATCTTGATGATCCCACTGCTTCAATACAGGTAAATCCAGACGTGGAGAATTTTGCATTTTGTTTCCTACTAGTGCGGGTCTTTGATACTCCACCTCAATTTTGTTGCGTCTGTGGTAGGCTGCTATTTTTACATGTAAATGCACATGGATGTCAGTGATTCACCCAAAACTAAGAAACTTGTTAATTTAACCAAAGTTAATAAATGGGCAAAATTATGAACTGCATGTTAAATTGAACTTGCAGTGCAAACTGGTTCTGCTTATTTTTACATGGTCTTTGAAGAAGGACTGCAGATTTTGCTGTCAAACTTTATAAAGTAAAGAGAATTGAGCAATAGCTTGATGATGACCATTTCTTTTCTTGTGTCAAGGGAGGGGGGGGGGGGGGTGGTTAGTATTACACCATTTCAGCAAATCAATGGACAAAATAAAAGCAAAGCTACTGCTTCGTCACCAAGAAGTATAATACTGTGTGCTGCAGGACTTAAAATAATGTTTACAACTTCGGATGGAAAATTAATGTATTCTTGATTCTCAGTCATGTGTTTAATAGAAAAGTTAATGTCACACATAACTGAAGATGCAGTATTGGTGGGAGGAAAATGGCTACAGGCATAAAGTGTCACCTGTTAGTGGGGCTAGGATAGTGTCAGCGAGTGGAATACTAGCTGTGCACGAAGCGCAGCTGCCCTCAACAGCATGTACCTACATGAATGCTAAGCTCCTAGAAAGTTGTGCCAGCAAGGGGAAGTGGATGTGCCACCGTTTCTCACCCAAGCTAGGGCAAGCCGGGCATCGTTTCAGTGTGGGACTGAAGGGTTGGTGTCCTCAACACTCATCCCCAAACCATTTTTAATACAAATGAAAAAAAGCATGAATATGACAACAAGATATCTATGCAAGTAGGAAGAACTACATGTACCTTATAGTAATACGAAGAGGATAATCCCATTATTGTTGATCATATGGGAGGGTGGGAGGGGGAAAAGACTCATTTAGTGGTCCAGAATAAACTGAGGATTTCTCAGACAAAAATTTAATGTGCACATAATTATGGCAAGCCATAGCATACTTGATTGGATGGTGAGTTGGTTGCATGTCAACAAAATTCTAATTGGTTCAATAAAAGGAGGGGGAAAAGCACGTGTGTTGATCGGATGCGTAAACACAAAAAACTATCAGTTGATGCAATCAGTAAGGTACAAAGGTCAATCGAGCAGTTTATGCTAAGGAAGAAACAGCCAAAAAAATTGGCCAAAGTTTCCAAGATTGAGCACAGTGTTGCAAAAAATGGCAAGTAATAAGATCAGCATATTTAATTTGCCTTGGGTGACAAGTGCTTAATTGAGCATCTCCATTGTATTGCATTAAAAATAATGTATTTGGCATTCGTGAACAGACCATTTTTTTCCTTTTCACAGGAAGCAGTACTTAATGTATTAAAGGAAGCAGCACTTGTGCATCCAACTCTCATGAAGGAACAAGTTGAATCTGTTAGGCACAAGCACAGAGTTGCCAGGTAATGTAAAGTTCAAAATGTAAAGTTCATTAATTAATGTAAAGTTCAAAAACAAACTTGGTGACCCCAATTTTTTATCGCACAAAAGTGATCAGCAGGCCAAGATGAAACTCTCTGCAACATTCAAAAAATTTCTGTGGAGCGTATCCAGAGCTACCTTAAATTTTCAAATATTTAAGGTGGCTCTAAAAACGCTCCACAGATTTTCTTTAAACTTTGCAGAAAGTTTCATTCTGGCATGCTGGTTACTGCATTTGAATGCAGATTCTCCATTTTCTTGTAACCAATTCCTTATCCTTGGACTACTTTCCTTGTCCCTGTTCAGTTTCTCAATGTTGTTACATTGTGACACGTTTGAAATCCATAAATTTTGTATCTTTCTACACATGGCCTTTCAAGATTGGTTAATGACTTTTTGAATGCTATTTCTCCATATATTAGGTACTGTGAGGAACTTTTAAAAGAATGTCAAAGCCTAATAACCAAGTGAGATTTTTCAGCTTCACAAATGTGAGAACGCAGTTGATAGTACGATGCTGAAAGACAAATAAGGCAAGCTTGAGCAAATTGTAAACTGCTTGCTAGCCAAAGGACTGCAAAGATAGTGTTTACCAAATGGTTTGAAATAAAAGTCAAGTTTACAAATTTATGCACTGTGTTGAAACTTTGAATTTTGGTGCGATGGTAAGACTACACTGTCTCATTTTCTGCAACATGGCCTTTGGGGGTGGGGGGGGGGGAAGGGGGCTACCCCCTTATATGGCTTTAACAGGAATGTGCGGTACGATAGGGTATTGTTTTCAGGATAAGCTTAGATGTTTCTTTTATAGAAGCCTGATCACAAGCTGCCAGTTATTGGTGGGCTTCCTTGATTAAAATACCATAGGAAACTAGCGTATCATTTCATTCTAGTCTTAAACAGGGTATGATCTTGGGTTAAATGTCTTAGATAGGGTCTGAAAAATCTGAATTCTGTCTTAAACAGGATAGGGATATCAGAATTGTAATAATAATAATAATAATAATAATAATAATAATAATAATAATAATAATAATAATAATAATAATAATAATAATAATTACATGTACCGGTAACTTCATTTATATACAGCTAATCCACTACCTGTCCTTAGACAGGGTCAGGGACAGGGTCAGGGTCAGGGTCAGGGTCTACCCAAGCATCTGTTGAGTACCCCACCCCCACTGGCAACAATTGGTTACTCAGATTAGAGGTCTTTTGTTTTCTGGAAAAAGCTCATTTGCAGCTGTACAATTGTAAAAAGCAATATACAGTATCCCTTGCTCATAGCAGAGATTGTAATGAAGAACCTGATTGCTTCCTTTTTAATTTGTTAGTTTGTTCTGCTCTTAGGTGGTAAAATTAACTGGGTTTAAGGTGTTTACCTGAGTAATTTGATCTTTGTCCTACAAGAATCACACATTGTAAATACATGTAACTTAGAGACAAAACAAAAATTATAGACAAACGCTTATACACATGGTGCTCAGTTTGTTTTACATATTAAAATTATACCACAGGTAGTTATTAAGAAAATAAATTATGCCCAGTGACTTTGCTCTTGTGATCTGTTTCACTACCAAGCCCGCAGCCTTCTTATGTGATCTTGGGAGCAGAAACTTTTTGACTTGAGTGATTTGAAATGACAAAAAGAATTAGCCAGCTTCTGTGAGAAGGTATACGAGCCCTCCTTTTAACTTTACATGTATGTATCTCTTCTTGTCTTGTGAAGTTCAGCCACTTTTATCTGCTATGGGATTGGCATGTATTGTTACATTTTTTATCTGCACATCGGTAAGAGGTCTATAGGATTTCTCATTTACTGGTAGCTTCTCTAAGTCATCAAGTGTTTCCAAGCCATCAATAACCCTACAGACAACAGAAAGAGATGTGTTGAAAAAGGAAAAGATTTTTTTTTTAATTTAGAGATTTTTTATTGTATCTGCGACAACAAACGTACTTTCCAAAGACAGTGTACTTCATATCGAGATGTGGTTGTTTGCCATAACAGATGAAAAACTGTGATCCATTTGTGTCTTGCCCACTATTTGCCATAGACACTGTTCCTCTGGCATTGTGCTATCAATATTAAAAAAGAGAAAAAAACAACTTACTCTTTACATAAATTTGCAAGGTCCCTCACAGCAACAAGCACCCTGACTAAAAGACAAATTCAAACTTACCCTGAGAGAAGGACTTAGCTCATCAGGAAACCTCTTGCCCCAAATGCTTTTTCCACCTTTGCCAGTTCCTGCAGGAAACAACAGAGTTGAAAGCATTACGTATATTAAGTACATGTACATTTTTCTTACAGAGGGTAATGTTAAAAGCGGACGCACTTTCTTCCAGTAATCAGCAAAACTATTACAACATGGACCAGCAAAGATGAAAACATCTTACCAGTACTTTATGCAATTTACATAACCTTCTGCATACTTCATTTGTTTCAATGGTATGAATAAAATTACGTAATGAACAAAGTATGCATCATAACAGACCTGTAGGGTCACCTGTTTGCACCATAAAGCCCTTTATATTTCTGAAGAAAAAATGACAAATTAATGCTCACAGAAATTATGGCAATGGTGGAGTAGTCTTTTGCCAACAGATCCACTTATCTTAATTATAATTTTAATTAAATTTAATTATAATTATAATTATAATCTATGAGGACTTCTAAATCATATACATCTCATAGAAATATGAACTTGTTTGTGCAGACACTCACTGTCCACAACGTTGATTTGCCGAGAACATATGATGGCTGTGACTGTGATGATTGTTTCCCTTCAAAAGATTTTGTAAACGAGGCACAAAGTAAAGACTCATAATTTTTGGGGGCTGGTAACCTTTCAGACCTTGTGAGAGAGCAAAACGTTTTTTTTTTTTTTGTTTGCTGAAGTTCAAGGAACAGCATCAAACTGTTTGCATAATGCAATAGGAGTTGCTATATAATTAATTACCTAGTTTGTTTGAGGTTTCTATGATAGTAATCACTTCAGTAAATGTAAAGCGGTGGGTCATTTTAGGCTGACCATTCATGTGAGTCCAAAACTTTGTATCAGAACATCCTTGTTTGAACCTTTGCTTCATTTGTATGCAGGGAATAGAGGAAACGGTGCCATTGCTACAGTGACTGCAAACTAACATTGTGGACACAATAGAAAACAGAGAGAAAAGAACTCCTCTGTTACTGATGACCAGTTATTCTGAATTACTCTTTCATGACATAAAAGCATGTGTAATGTAAGGGTGATTTTATCTTAATTATGTAGTTCAAAATATGATGGTTAATACTTGTGAACATTAGTGGTTTCTCTGGAAAAGTGTAATAGAATGATGATGACTTCTGTGCTGTGTATGACATTCACTTAACGAGGGGGTGACGTAATCCAACTTGGTAAAAACCCAATGAAGAAACATGAACATTACATGTAGGTGCAACAATGTCACTTGAATAACATAATAGAGTGCATTTACTTGAGGAAAAAGCCACAAAAATATTAATGCAGCTTCAAATACTGAAAAGAAATAAGTGACTATTATCCTACCATTTCAAAAAAGTTGTGACACTCACCTGTGGAAAACACAATTGTCATAGTAATTACTTGCACAAAGAGCTAAAAAGTTCTACAAGAGATGAAAAGTAAAAGGCCTAGATTAAAGTGTACATTATTTAAATGTAAATTCCTACTATAGAGCTACTTTCTCATGTGATCACCAGCCATATTCTTAACCAAAATAAAAGAAAAGGTATACATAAGAATAGAGTATAATTACCACAAGTTCTTGCCTTAGGATTACAAACGTGACTGCTGGGTACATCATGTGAGACTTTCATGTGAAAATCAATAATATTTAGTGAAATTTTAGAAATACTGGGCAGAGCCTGGGAGGAGAGCGTGACTTCCCATGCTGTGATTACGTTATTTGGCTCCCCGAGACATTTAGTCCTATGATACCCCAACAGAACTCCCTACGTTTTTGACACTCAGGTCTACAGCACTGGCTAGTGTCTCTTGTCAGGGTAAAGTAGACCAGATCAAGATCTAAAGGCCGGGAACTGATCAATATTAGGAAGATTAATTAAGCACGCTACATTTTTGAGACATGGATGGCAACCGGAAGTGTACATTTCGCATGCCAGGACAGTAGTGTCTCCCAGATCTTTAAGCTAATCGTCTCTAATGGAGAAAAAGACACTATAAATGTGGTTGTGTGAAGACAAATTAAACGGGAAAAAAGCCCACTTCTGGATGCCATCCACATCTCAATAGGGGCAAGGTCTTTTAGTTCTGGAGGAATTTGTTTTCCAGGTCTTAAGTCCTTAGTCTTCGTTCTTCATTTTTCAGGTCTTTGTTTGTTTTTCAACAAATCCCGCTGGCAAAGCCAATCGTCATATTAAAACTTACTATATCCTTCCAAGAACGAAAATCTGGCATGCATTAAAGGGAAATCTGCAAAATTTGGCCTTCTTCATGTCGCAGATAGTTTAGCTTACAGTGCAATACCTCGGAAGCCTTTGGTGTATCTTCACAGAAGAGTTCGATTTTCAAGTCTCCTAACTCAGTGTGCAAGGTGACGGACTGAAAGTGCAAAATCAAGATTTTCAACCGGTTAATACGTTTTTTCCCGTCCTTGTTTAGCTTTACTATCGTACTTGACTGATAGAAAGCGCAATTTACCATCTTTCCGGAGTCTATTGCTTCGCGAGAGATAATGAGTATCGTAAACTTTAAGAAGAGAAACTTTGAAAAGGTTCACATTCGTTCGCGTCCTTCCGCCATTTTTTTTTTCATAATAGCCTCGCTTTCGCCAAGCGACGTTGGTAAACTTCACGCCGTCTTACTTGACCAGTTATTTACACCACTTGTCTTGGTTGATGTGATACATTGGTAATTTGTCGTCAACCAACTGGAAAAAAATGCCGCGAAAAAAACCTTTCAGTAACAAACAAAAAAAGAAACAATTGCAGGACAAACGGGATAAGAAACGCCAATTTGGCCTTGGTATGTTTTGAGGAATAGCCGCTAATAAAAAAGCCATGTGCTCGACAGCTGTCAATTTTTTTGATAATAATTTACATTGTCATACAGAGGAGGCAAACAAGTCCTCAAACGATGGCAATTCCGCAGATACAGAAGGAGAAGGAGAATCAGAGATTGGTGAAATAAAATCACCAGACATCGACAAGACTGTCAAATTTCACAATCAACCTGTTCGTTTACAAGACGGACACAGGAAACATGATCCGAACAGGTAACGTACATAGTCTTGAATATTGCTCCTTGCAAATAATCCCTTGAGGCATTCCCCCTAGATGAGTTGTATTATATGTTTTTAATAACTTCATCGCATACATATTTAAATAAGCTTTATCGATTCTTCAATTTGAAAGCCAATATCTTAAGTTCTATTTTTTTTTTCGGAAGTCGTTGCTGTAGAATGTGTACGAAATTTCAAATATACATGTGCATGTATTTATTTTTTGCATTAAACCTTAAATGGGCTAATAATCAGTTCCATCTCACACAGTAGAAAAGTTTTATAGTATGGGATATTAGTTGCAGTCAAATTGTCATTTGAATTTTGTACCGACAAACAGAAAGAAAAGTAAGCCTTGGAATAGGTTTGATAGTCGAGAAAGGCGTAAAAATAACGGAATAAACAAAAAAACTGCACGAGTCTGAGAAATGAGGGTTTTTTTATTGTCCTTTTTTTTTATTAGATTTTATGTATTTACAATAAATTTTATTACTTTAATACAAACACCGACAAAAATTAGACAAACAGAAAATGAAACAAAAAGGGCCTTACGGTACTTGACAGACGATAGACACCTAAATATTATGATTGTTGTACTTGCTGATCCCATACTCCGCTACATATCAGTGGAAGTTTAAATGTGATTAAAACATGGTGACACATTTTTCTACTCTAGGTATCGTCTGCAGTTTGATCGTGAATCTAAGTCTGAAATTGAAGCAAGAAAAAAGGCAGCTCAAGAACCCCTTCAATTTGTAGCACAGGTTTGGAATCTACTTCTTTGTATAGAAAACGTTTACATAACCTTAAAAAAAACTCTCAAAATCTTTTAGGATCTACCAATTAATGATTCCAGAAAACTAATTGGGGTGTGTAAAAATATTGAAGATCTGTTACCAGGATTCATGCTAAGAAATAAGTAAAATCGTTCTCTGGTAAAAAGTTTTGAAAAAACTATGAGCTTTCGACACAATCCGTTGAAGGCAGCAGTTCAGTCTGTTGAAAGCTTATAGTTTTTTCAAAACTTTTTACCAGAGAACGATTTTACTTCTTTCTTAATTGGGGTGTCTTGAAAACGAAGACCCCAAGACCCTGAACACTTGAAAACTTGAAAACAAACAAAGTAACCCAAAACCCTCAATTTGGCTAACCCTAGGCATAAAGTTGGTTTCTTAAAACCTGGGGTTAGCCAAATTGAGGGTTTTGGGTTACTTAATTTGCTTTTGAGTTTTTGGGGCTTAGGGTCTTAGGGTCTTAAGGTCTTCATTTTCAAGACACCCAACTAATTGCAGGGATCATAATTTGCAGATCTTTTGAAGACCTTGACCAGGCCACATGTATGACCCTGTAAATGCTGGTACATTTTAAATTTTTCCCTTATGGAATGACCACGCAGACTACTAACAAAATAATGCCAACCTTTAATTTTTAGATGCTCATAGAAATTCTTGGCTTCTTTTTTGAATTTATGAATTAAAGATTTTCACAAGGTAGAGCATGCATGTCTAGTATCCTGGATGTTGCTAACTAGTTTGCCTCTGGTTTCTTGCTAATTGAGACCAAGAAAGCATTTCTTGAAAGTCCCGAGACTTTTCGTGACAGTCACAAGTATTTTGGTTGACATAAAATGTTTTGTATCTTCAAAAAGGAAGTGTGAAACTTTGCCAATGTTTTTTTTTTCTTGGGTCTTGAAAACATAGTTCAAGCTCACTACTTCATGTAAAGCAGATCTTAGTTTCATGGATATAGCTGTTCTGGCCGAAAGCACTTTCCAAATTTTTGAGAAAAGGACCACGGTCTCCTTAAAGCCCCTTTATTATTCTGAGAAAGTGCTTGCGAAGCAGTTAAGGCCTTGTTTTCAAAACTAGATATCATTTCACCCAAATTTACAGTACTATAACTGTATTATAAAATGATTTGATCTGATCGAACACATTTTAGGAGATCTTGACTCTGATTAAATGTGAGGATATAACCAGCTTAGGTAAGTGTATTTTCTTTATCCTATCTAGGAAAGTCTTGAGGTGAGCTTAGAAACCACATATAATCCTGGATCAGGTAAGTAAAGCTTTACAACGGTGTTGTAAAATGTAGTTAATGGAGCGTGACTCATTAGAGCATAGATCCTCCATATCTCACATTATTTCGTAAACATTATGCAACACAAACTAGATGTGAATGGACTCCTATATTCTAACAATTCGAACTGAGTTCCTTTATCGTTGTCTTTAATACTGTCTGCTTACAGTTCTATCCTTCATCTGGATTGGTGAAAAGCAACAACTATCCTCATTCATGTCGGGTTGAGCGCTTCACATGTTGTTTGTATTACTATTAGATGGTACGTTAGTCACCGTTGGTTTAGTCCTAGACATTTGTCTCAGTATAAAAGGTCTAGTAAAGTCCAAAGTATCACTCTGTGAGCTCTTTAGTTTTCTGTAAGGAGTACCTTTACTGTTTACCAATTTTATTCCCACCCTCCCTCCCTTTGGAAGTTTTGTTGAGGTCAAGTCCAATAAATTTTGGTTCACCCCACAGTACACACTTCGGTTTACATGTAAGTCTCGCAGCGACCTCCCCAAGCTTCGGTGTTTTTCTTGCTATGCCATTTTATGCTCTCTATGTGCCTTTGTTCTTGTCCGATCCAGCACATGCCAGTAGAGTTGGCTCGCATTGCTGAGGAGATAAGGAGGCTTGAGCTATTTTTTACCGCCTGTACTCTTTCCATTATAGCACGATCCCGGTCATGGTGGCCAGAGGTTTTAGCTCATAGTGTCATGGAGAATTAGGCTTGTATATCATTAGTTGGCTTTTACTGGCCTACAACTTGTCCGATCCGGCACGGTTTGCCTTTGTGCATCAGGAAGATTAAGTTCAGGCATTTAGTCACGCTACAGGAGTCGTCTGTCACGTCGATCGTGGAGCTGTGTCCCCCCCTTTTACGCCAACATTGTCTCTTGCATTTTGTTATTGTAGTGTGTTTTAAATTAACCCGTGGGAACTGCGACATTAATATTGCAAAAAAAGAGGTATATATCCATTGGGCTTGACTAGAACTGAAACCTGTGATTGTAAAATTTGATCTGTTGATTGTGGAGCCAATTCAACAGTCATGAGTTTGAATCCTATTAGAGTTGTATCAGTCTCATTAAAGTGCCCCTGTGATCAAAAAAATCACTTTGGAAGTGTGTTTGCTTAACACCTGACTGGCAAAATTTTGAGCTTTGATTTTTATCCAAAAGCTGTTTACGTTTTGGGTGTAAGTTTTGGATTTCACGGTCTGCCATTACTCACGTTGAAAACTGACCAATAGGACCTCAGAGGGTTGGATCCAGGGAAAGTGACATCAAGGGCTCACTAGCTTAAAATCTCAGCTTTTGAATGAAGAATTGATTTTTTGGTCACAGGGGCACTTTAAAGCATTATAATAATTTTTTTTGATGGCTTAATTAAGCTGCTTGCTTTACTGTGATGATCATTCTAACTTAAAAGGATACTTTTAGTGTTGGATATGCCAAAACGACCTCCATGGAGTTATAGTATGAGCAAGGAACAAGTAGAGAGATCAGAGCAAGAGATGTTTGATAACTTTTTGGACAAGATATACAATGAATGCAAGCTTTCAGATCTGAGTTACTTTGAGCGTAACTTGGAGGTAATACAGCTTTGTTATTGCAATTTATAATTATGAAGCAGTTTCAAGTACACTCTCTATGGACAAGGAAATATAAATCTTCTGTGTTTTCAAGTTGTATATGCGCATTTGAACCTTTTTTTGGAAAACTGCACACTATAAATTCATTATTATTGTTTATAATGAGGATTTAAAGACTATAGTTATAGACAACTGTTACAGCTACATAATGATTCTTTTTATTTTGTCAAGTTGTGGGCAAATTCTTTTTAACTTGTTTATAGGTTTAGCTCTACAAATACAGGATCACAACAGAATGAAAACTGCAAGGAAACAACTATTCAACTTCTTTTTTGGTCAAAATAATTATCACCTTTTTTTAAAGTCAATTTCCAACGTTACAGTCTTTTGAAGAACTGCTGAAAATTTGGCCAAAATTGGACAAAAAAGCCAAAATCCAATAAGTCATTAAATGGTTTTTACATAGTTACAGACTTCAACAGCAACTTGTAATTTCAAGGTTACATGGTGGTTGGAAATTTGTCAACTGGCTGCAATTACATCTACAAATGAAGTGCTATCTGGTATCAAACAAATTGATTTGTTTGTGTCAATTTGCAGACATGGAGACAGCTGTGGAGAGTTTTAGAAGTGGCCGACATTGTTGTGCTTATCACAGACATACGTCATCCTGTAAGTGACACAATATTGGTAATTAGTTATACCAAAACTTTATTTTGTGGTCACTTGCTACATTAAGAATTATTTTTTTACTTTCCCTATTTTCATTAAGAACTTACGGGACAAAGGGAGTGGTTTTGATTCTTTTTTGGAGATCTTTTCATAATTCAGTATAAAAGTATGGTCACATGTAGTTTGTTTCCATTAATCCATTGATCCCTAAAGTGGCCCCGTTTGACAAGTAAAAATGGTCTGGTGTTAGATAGAGTAAAATCTTTTAGGGATAGCTCTCTCTCCTAGGGGTCATGTGGCTAAATGTAATTTACTAGGCAAAGTTAAATTGCAAGCCAATGCGGTCAGCAGTCTCCTCCTCAAGTGTACATGATCTGTGGGGTGACCACAGGGGCCTTTTGCTTATCTTGTGACTTATGTTGCATCTTATGCCGGCATGTTTGAGCTGATCTTTGCGGATTTGTTACTTAAGCAAATCTTTGCGGATAGAGAACATACCGGTAGTTTTTGAGTGGTGGAGAGGTTGTTAACCCACTGCCTCCTAAGGTGGCCTCTACTGACAGTTGATAACGATCATCTGGCGTTAGACAGAGTAAAATCTATTACTGATGTCCGAGCCCACTGTAAAAATGATATGTAAATAGGACACGTATGTTTGTCCTATCAATCAATCGCGACATTACGTCTCACTCCTAGGAGTGAATGGGTTAAAGTGGACTATAATGTGCCTTTCAATTACAATTCATAATATTTGACATCACTTTTTCCTATTCAGGTTCTCCATTTTCCTCCAACTCTTTACAATCATGTTGTGCAGGACTTGAAAAAGAAAATAGTGCTTGTTTTAAACAAGGTAGGTGAAATAATCCTTTAAGATGCCAACACCAAATGCTATAATAGCAGCAAATTAATATTATAATTATAATTTTATATCGTGTGTCAATTAGCATATTTCTTTTCAATTTTACACATGCCATTAGTATACGTAGGGCTAATTAACACAAACTGGTGAATTAAATTATTTTAATACTCTGCCACCATTGTCCCCTTAGTTTTACTCGATCTAGTGATATGACTATCCAGCCATAACAACAACAGTAATAATAATAATTAATTATTAATATTATAATGATCATGGTGCCGATGATAGTGATGATGATAACATACTTAGGAGAACAACAATGTTGACATTCAAACATAGCAATAACAGTTATTACATTGAAGAAATTATTAATTATTATAATAATTATAATAATATGTTTGCTTTAAGGTATTATTTATTTTTAAGTCTATCATGGCAAGATTAAGTGAACATATTATCTGGGTGATGTATTTCAGCTGGACAACAGAGCAAATAAGAAAATGAAGCAAAGAGTATTTTCTGATACTGAAATATTTATCCTATAGAATTGTGTGCAGACATTACATCACAGGAACCATGTTGGTATTTAAATTTTTAAAGCAAAGAAATACCATGGCCTTGTTGGTGTTCAAAAGTCATCTTGTGGGAGAAAAACTGTATTCGTATTCAAGTTTCAGGAAAAGTCCGACAACTAATCACTTAGTGTTAAATAGGCTGGGTAACACTGCTCTGTTAACAGAGTTGATCCTTAAATGTATGATACACAAAGTAATGATGTTTGATGTGAATTTTCTTCAGATAGATCTTGTAGCTCCTGAGTTGGTTACTGCTTGGAAACATTATTTCATATCCAAGTTTGAGCAACTCAATGTTGTGTGTTTTACATCATTTCCTAAAGATGAAGCCGAGCGTACAAAAGATCCTAGCAAAGGTAAGGTGGCCTCATTATTGTGCATGGATATTGTCTTTTGTGTGTAAAGGTGGAAACATTGGAACTGTAACAGTTATAACTTTTGTTTTATTCTACTCACTACTTTGAATCTGGTTGTCTGAGAACCTTGCATTTATTCTGGGAATATTAGGCAGAATGACCGATTAGGGAATAATCTGCTATCTGATGCCACTATGCATTGTGTAATTTAATTGGCCAAGGGTGCCAAAGTTGATTTCAAGTGATACTTTTGTATACTTCTGGCTTAATCCAGTTACCTCAAAATCGATTATTCCAAATATCACAAAAACCTCATACAATCCTTGTTCATAAAGTCAGTTATGTTTGTCCTTCTTGCTTATAGTCATGCGAACTGCAGGTCATATATACTTCACATTGAGTCATTCATTCATTCTTTCATTCATCTTGCATGGAACATGTAATGAACTTGTAACAGACCAGCTGAGACCAGCTCCCAGATGTTTTATTGGCTCAGATGGTACAGTAGAACAGCGCGGGGCAATCGCACGGTTATACGGGTGCGAGTCCCGTTAAAGGCTTCCTTTTTTTGTTCAGGCTTCCGTTGCGTCGGCATGAGTTGCTTTCAACTGCAATTATCATTCTCAGTTATAGTCAGGAGTCCCGCCGTTAGCTCAATGTTATGTTTTGTTTGTTTTTTTTCTTTTTTGGTGATCGTGCTTGTACCGTATTTTAAACTGAAGGAAAGGAATCTATGTTCATTGAACATTCCGCTGTAAAGTCCTGTGAAAACCAAAGATTTCCAATTTTGTGGAGAAGACGGTTGCATGCGTCTATCTATGTGATGCGGTCTTTGAAAACGGCTCATGAATTACATTTATAGCATTAAATGTTAAAAGTCTGTGCGATATATGATCCTGACTCTGTGATGACTTGATTGGTTTTTCCCCCGGGGGGGGACTCCCATATGAAACAGACAGGGATGCTCGTCGGAAATTTTGAATTTAACCCCTAAAGGAGACCAATCTA
>OX421448.1:13753279-13785779 GCA_949126865.1 Montipora capitata | reverse complement strand
GTCTAAGGGCATAGCAAGGTCTATGATTCCCATGTTGTAATTGAACAAGCTGCCCTCTTGAACCTTGCACAACTGTCTCAATCTGTAGGAATGATCCTTCTCTGTGTTCATTTCCAAAGAATCAGACTATTCAAGTTGAAAATTGATTACAAAATGACAACAGGAAATTAGTAAGTTCTGACTAGACCAGGCCCAGGGAACAAAGCGATGTTAAGAGTGACACACCAAAGAGTATTCCTTTTTTAATATCAAGCCCCAAGCTTTTCAAACTTTTACAAGTATAGAACTAAAATATAATTTAATTTGTTAGTCCTTCGGAAGTATAAGATATTAGGAAATGGTCAACAACTGTATTCACAATAAATGGATATCAAAAACTTAATGATCACGAGTGTTTTTCTTCATATCAACTTGCTGGTCACCTTACTGAGACTATGACATGCAAAATTTTATTATGTAGGATGTGACTCCAACTAGTGAAATCTTAACTGTACATTGAATTTATAAGCAACCAAGAATCCCATTTGTATGAGCCTCGTGAATTCAGCACATCTGTTTATTTTACTGCAAACAAATTAATTATCTATGAGTGTTTAAGATTACAATCATAATCCAGAACTTCAAGAGCTTCAAATACGGCTGTTTTACATGACCAATCTGCCCGTTTATCTTCATTCACAACTGGTTCTCAAGGTAACACCTTTCCACAAAACTTGACCTCTCAGCCCATCTGCCCATCTCTCTAAACAGCAGAGAATACGCTGTCAGTTCTTTTGATCCTAACTTTTAATTCTGTACATGGAACACTTTTTCCAAAGCAAGCTTACTGATAAACCTAAGACATGGAGAATTATGTTTATACTAGAACTTTTTTATGGATGCTGGACACTTTTCGAGAAACTATGATGAGTAAATTCTTCAAATTAAAGACATGCAATATGGAACTCTTTTCATTCTTCTAGATAACTACATTCCCCTTGTCCTTTCAATTAACAGCCTAACCTTAAAACTAAATAATAATTTGCAGAGTACTTCTGAGCATGGCTCAGAATACATGTCTGAACAGATGTCACTACAAAGCACTAACAGACAAGCTTCTAATGCATGCAATCATTAGCCTCTTTGAAAGCCACAAGCATGGGCTACAAGGTGGCCTTATTGCAACCAGCTCTTCTGGAAACATCAGTAACTTCATCAGATATCTTGCAGGAATGGTTATGCATGAGTGGGGGGCACAACTGAAAGGATCAAACATGGCCATTTTAGGTCTGAAGTAAACATCAATAATATAGGGTTTCATTTCTTTCAACTTAAGTAAACCATTGTCTCCCTCTTCCTCGCACTATCTTGGTTTTTACATACATTGTAAATGCTCATAAAGATTTGCTACACTGTACCCAGTATTTATTCAACATTTTTTGGGTACAAATAACATTCAAGGTAATATGTAGATGAACTCCCTTGCTTACTCTCATTGCAAATTTGAAAGTATTATTGTTCATCTAGTTTTCAACATAATTTTGTATCTTCCTTTACCCGTGAATTGTGGTGAACATTTATTGATTTTTATACTACAGTATATGGATTGTTGGAAGAGCCAGTACATGACAAATCTGATGTGTAACATATTATTTGTGAATAATGATTGTTGAGAAGATGATCAAAATATAGTGACAGGTCTTGCAGATAATCAAGTGCATGTTTCACTGATTTTGGCAAGTAAAACGTGTTTCCTAACATTTTTTTGTTCAAATGTATAACTAACACATACATCTAAAGAAATCGTGATTGGCATTCCTCTACAGGCTAAGGGATACACACTACAAGCGAAATGTCTGTTCTGCCCTACAGAGCTCGTCTCCAGAATTACAACCAAATCTTTTTGAATGAGCATTCTCACTTATTTCTTAAATCGCTCGTCTAAGAACACTTGCTGAGGTAAATTCAATTGCTGCACGTAGAAAAAAAAAACCGACGAGCTTCTAATGCTAGTCTGCTAGGTAGCAGCATGCTAATGAAATAAACACGATAACAGAGCTTACGCCATCCGGTTCGAAAACTACATGGACAAGCTCCAAATGTGAAATCTTCGACAGTAAACGGTAGTAGTTTGCCTTGTTACAAAAAGGAGCACGCATTTTTTCGGAATAAATAAACCAGATGAAGCGGAGGACAAATAAACAAACAATGCACTAAAAGTGTTCTCGGACTTGGAACTGTAAAAGATGGCGCTTCGATCGCATCGTCGGTCGTTATCAAACAAATATTTGCAGGTCAACATCGGCAAAAATGTCAAGACCATTATTGCACCAAACTAATACACGTGACACGTGCTACGCATACTGTGATCTAAGTCGCCTTGTTTTCCACTGAAATTTGTTGAACTCGTGCTTCGCGCGGTGGCGGAAAATAAAGGGGGAAAAGCGGGCGTTAGCTTTATTGGAAAGAAATATCGATTTTCTTGTCTTTTAAGATCCTGTCCGGAATGTATCCCATTTCTCAAGTTCAAGAACCTTACAGTGTTATTGGATATCTAGCCTCCAGAGTACCCCTTGTAAATCTCCTGCAGCTGGTTCATTCCAGAGACGACTCAGATAAGGAGTTAGGGGTGGGAGACGATAACCACGCTTGGTCTGCATGGGATGTGTGCGACGGTAAGGAAATATATAATTTTGACGATTTTGCCTCAATGGTGGAGCAAATGTGATTCAGGTCAAGAGGTGACACGGTTTCCTGAAGTCGGGAACGTGCTGTTTCATAGGACTCTCTGTACTTCAGTCGAAGTGATTTCTTTTCGCGAAGTTCGAAATTTTTACGCGAAAAGAAATCACTTTGTTAAAACAAATTTTCCTTGAAACGGCGGCAAGCTCGTGTTTCCTGAAAATCTTGTCTGCTGTACTTGAAATCCAGAAACGTTGGCTATTGCACATTTATCCAAAGTTTATAAATATAAAATTAACCATTTCGCGACTTCAAAGTTCTTTGTTATTGTAATTTCAAGTTGTTTGGTGGCACCGTGTTGCTGGCGAGGCGGCTTATTTGAGAGCGCGTTAGTCTTTATGGAGACAGCCAAACCAGCACACTAACAGGCCATGACCGGAGTTCATTTCTGCCTCCTCTTCAAAGCGAGTCTAAGTGCGAAGTTTTTGTGATGGTAATTAGTTCTACTTTACATATGAATGAAAACAAATTTTCATAAGAAAATCTTCGCACTTAGACTGGCTTTGAAGAGGAGGCAGACAGGAGCTCAGAAATGGCCTTTTGCACTAAGCTTCCACAGTGATGTGATCGTCACCAACTGGATAACAAAAATCAGTTAGGCAAAACTAGACTACAAGTTAATGTAATAGAAACGACATGAAAAACTTGCTAGAGAGTGTTTTATCCAAATGTCAAATTTAGCGGACCGTACAGGGGGCCGTACTGTACAATACGACCCTCTAATTTAGCCAATGACAGCACGCCTACTATCTGAGAGATAACTTTATAACTTTATAACTTTTATTACTTCATAACTTTATTTTATTTTATCTCTAACATAGTATACGCGCTGTGATTGGCTAAATGAGCGGGAACGGCCCGCTAAATTAGAAATTTGGTAAAACGTTCTCTAGCAAGTTGTTCATGTCGTTTTTGTTGCATGAACTTGTAAAACTGTTTGAATCTTGCAAGCAACTATTTCAAACAGCCAAAAAGATTTAGTTTTTCGGATTTTCGGATTTTCACGCGGCAATCTTTGACAGTTGAACCTTCCGCTTGACTTCAACTAGTTTCCTTTCCCGTGCGGCTGATTACCACAGAGATATAACTAGTAGTAATCTCGGATTATTGAAGCCGGGATTGCGTTCGACAGTCGCTTTGGAAGCAAAGGAGACGGGTAGGGAAAGAAACAGTCTTATAGGAATAAACAATCACGAGGTGCGCGATCGTCATTTGCGCATATGACTTTTCAATGCACGTATGACGTAATTCAAGATGGCGCTGAAAACGCAGACAAACAAAAATTAACTGAAGCTCACCCTATGCACAGAAATTGTCTTCTAATTTTGAAAGCAATAAACACCTTACTAACCTCGTTTTCTCGGTCGGTACTGTAAACTTACGGATCCTCGTTTTTGCGTGTTGATTAGTGGTCCGCGCAAAAGAACTCGGCCCGTAATTTTACAGTACAGACCGAGAAAACAAGGTTATTAAGACGTATAACGCATTTGATAAAGCTTAACTGTCGTGTTCCCCCCCCCCCCCCCGCACCGACACAGCACTACAGTTACTTGAGAAACCAACCCCCTCCGTTCTTTTGCTTTTAGCTTGGGCCCATAAGCGAGGTTTCCAAACGGCCAAAGCGGGGCGATCCGATGTTTATCGAGGAGGTTAGTACGTTGCAAATATGCTTTACATTCCCAGCTTGGATCGGCGTTATTCGTGCTTATGTACTCATGCTACAATCTGGTTTATTTCCTTTATTACATTCAGCGAACAGCCTCTTAAGACTTGCAGTAGACGGCAAGATCGTAATGTGCGTCTACCCACCAGGTTTTGTGGCCAAGCGAGGTCAGTCCTTCTTTGAAGTTTCAAATATTTAATTTTACTTCATTCCTCGGAGACTTTGTTGTGAATTGATTTTCGTGTATTGCTTGCTAAAACATTGGGGCGAACAAGAGGCTTTCTTGAAACAAATAGAGAAATTTTGCGCGACCCAACCGCTTAGCATTTTTGCCCCTTTACGTTTGCCGCCATGTTGTGTCCGTTGCACAAAGATGAGTGCACACAATATTTGACTCGAACAAATGATGGAGCTTAGCCAAAATACAAACTAGACGCTCCATGAGCGTACACTGGGTTACCTGTGGTACGTGTTACGCAAAAACCATAAGGCACTGAGTTGGGTGGGTGGCATTGAACTGCAGCGTTCCGGTTAATTTTTTCAAGTGGGGGGATCATTAAGACGTTTTGAAGGGTCACCCAGAGGCCGTGCTAGCAGAGGCCCTTTGGCTCACACGTTCAGAGGTTTAATTATTTTATAATGACCTGTCTCATTTTGAGGTCTTTTAGTTTTTTAAGCTTTCAGTAATAAATTCAGTTTAACCCTCTCCTTTACAGTCTAACCTGATGCCAGGTCAATTTTTTTTTTTTGCTTTACGTTTGCACCGGAAAGTTTTTGTATATAACGCTGAATCGATAATGACAAAACAGATATTTTTCTGACGTTAAAAACTTGGCTACCTACTAATCATTTGTCAGAAGGAAAAAATTCCTGTCTCCTCATGAATCACATTTCAACCCACGTATGCAAATTTTTTAAGCTCCAATATTACACCACATGATGAATTGTCAAAGGAGGGTCAGGATTGGAGTGCTGGAATCTCAGCTATCAGCTAAATTTCATAAAACCTTTTCCAGTGAGAAATTTATTGAAACAAACAACATATTTGCTTGTAGACATTTAGAGGCAAAAACCCTTCTTATTCATTGCGTGCGTGAAGGCAAGAAACCCAATCGTGTCAAACTACCATACGCAACAAAATAAATTTCAGGATCAAACCCTTTCCTGAAGAACCTTTTCCTTGAATAATGAAGCACAAAATTAATAGACAACAAGGTTTCTTTCAAATAATTCTTGGCTGTCACATTTCCAATTATTTTTTTACCTGAAGACTGTGCAGAGTTGAGCACAAAATAAATATAAGATATCAGAATTGGTGTTACCATGCCTCTGGTTGGCTGATAATGTGGTGAGTGAGTTTCAAGCCGGTGAAAGTCACTTCTCCTAATATGCAAAAATAACATGCGAGCAGGCTTTCCGGGAGCACTCTGGAAGGGACGAGAGAGGGGAAGATTTCCCTCTCCGGCTTCGAGCTTGCTTCCGGGAAGTCTGCTTGCAGGCTAAGAGAAATGTTCTCGCAGTTTTAAAACTGCATAGAATTTTGCTCTTGTGACCAAACACCATGCTTTTGTGACGGACTTGATTTCTCTCATTATCAACAGCTATGTGGCAGCAACACCCTGAAACGCAAGAAATTGCACTTCTGCAGGAAAGACACTCGGAAAGCAGACGATTACGACAGCAGGAGCATGAAGGAGATGCCGACATGGTAGCGCATTTGCTCGCCCCTCCGGGCAAGAGCAAGAGAGACGAGAGACCAAGTAGCGATGGAGATGATGAACAGGAGGGCGAGGAAAGCGAGATCGCCTCCAGAAATCCATTTGCTCTTTTGTCGGACGAGTAAACAGGAGTACCCAACCAAACCGCTCCACAAAGAAGCAGCTCTGCAGACTGTTTTCGCGCTGGCTGGCTAAAAAAAAAGAATTCGAGTGGGAGCTGGCCGGGCTTTAACTCTAACCGCGTATGGCTCACTGGGATATGAAAAACATTGTTCCTGGCTGACCAAAAAAGTTCAGATTTTTTTTCCTGGCTAAGACTTTGTTCACTTTCCAGGCAGAATTTTGTCCACTGGCGTAAAGGTTTTTAGTTCATCTTCGAATGATTCAATTAACTGGACAGACTAATGATAGAACATTTTCTTTTACTGAGTTTCTGGCTTCTATCAAACAAGATTTCGTCACACAACGATCTCCTTTAAAGAAAAACACATTTTAATTTCTTTTTTTTGAAAGGAGGTGTAAAATAAAATATGATGTACTGGTGATAATAGGTAAAGGTCAGGCGTGATCTATTATATTTGAGACCACAAGATTTACGGCAGAGGAAAACTCTCAGGAAAAAAAATTAACAACAACAACAAAAGGGTGTTCATATTTAAATAATTCCAAGGCCCAACTCAGCTTTCTTCCAGTTTAAGGAAGGGTTACGTTTTTACAAACGTTGGCCGTGTAGCACTTATATTTTAACAGACTTAACTGATTAGAGTGTAATGTGAAGTGCTAGTTTTGTACCCCATATGAACCATGTGAGCGTTAGCCCTACTAATGGAAATGGGCCCACACAAGGACAGAAAAACTCTGACCAGGGTGGGAATTGAACCCACGACCTTGAAACCCACGAATTTGAAAGCGAGCTCGAACTTCAAGTTTATCGCGTCTGAACACGATCGGCCCCTCCGGATGTTGATCCGTTCGACTGTCATCGTTATTTTTCGAGCTTGACTTCTCATCGACCTCTTGGTCGGTAAGCGACAAATCGAGCACGATTTCAATCGACCTTGGATTTCATTCAGTTGAAAATCGAGATCGATTCTTTTTTTCACTTATCGCGCGATCGCGTTATTATAATGTTTTGCAAAAATACCAATCATAATAAATTGGAAATAAAGTGGTTTATTAGTAGTATTTATCTTTGCATTATTTGTCCAAAACCTTTTTACCCTTTCTTTTTGTTTCCTTTTCATTTTATTTTTGGAACGTTGCAGTGATATGTGCGAAAATGCCCAGTTCTCCTTAAAACCATGCAGTCCCTTACAAAGAGTGGAGTGGCAGGGGGCAGTAACGAGTGGAAACTTGGCGATTACATATTTTCCTCCCACACGGGTAGAAAGCGATGGTCAAATCTACTTTGGGGTTGAACTTGAAAGTGAACTTAAAATCTGGCCCCAGTTGTTGAAAAGGTGAACTTATCCACTGAATAATGATAGCGCTATCGATCGTTTGAATAAATGCCGGGGGGCTGTACAGGTTTGTATTTTGGAGTAAAAGATTTTAAAATTGTAAAAGCTTAAAAGAGTGCTTTCCTCGTATCTTTTTTCTTTCTTGAAAATTAAAAGATAGGAATCCGTCGGACGACGGACGACGATAAACAGAGGAAAAAATAGTCACCGTTTGGTAAAAATAACGGTTTGGTTTAATGATATGTAAAGGAAGAAAAATATTTAAGGGAACAATTATTGTTCCGCTAATTTGTAACAATGAATAATTTACAACGCTTGGAATAATATGGCTAATTGGCACAGTGCCATTACAAAATTGTGCAAAACGTTCGTTTTAGCCTCTAAATACAACGTTTTATGAAAACTGTTTTTTTGTAGTCTTTCCAGCAGTTTTGCACAAAAAACTGAAAACGTTTGTCATAACAAAATATCACCCAACTAGTGGACTAATGCAAATCCTGCTTCTTGATTGGCTACGCTACTAGAGGACTATTTCCAGCGCTCTCGTCATTCTATGCTGTGGGTCATCTTGAGTGAAAAAGTAAATAACCTTGAGGAGGGTGGCTAAAGCTACCTTACCGAACTCTTCAAAAAGAGTATTGGTCATAAGACTTCTTCTTTTGCGACATCAGCTGCAGTGCCTGTTAATTGGGCAATCATAAGGTTATGTTTGTTTGTGAGCGAACTAAGAATAACAAACGTCTTTTGAGAGCAGAAAACCTATGCAATGGTAGAGAAGGCTGGTTTTGTATCAAGTGCCAATTTTGTAATAAAACATGTTTTAGGTTTGGTACTGTCGGGTGATACTGTGTCACAAAGGGCACGATATCTTTAGGGCTTTCGTGCTTTGCTTCAGCGCGGATTCCCTTTCTGTGAATTTGATGTCTGAAAGTAGTCTCAATCAGAAGTTTCGGATAGCCTCTAGCACGGAGATTTGATTTGCATTTGTAAATGTTCTCTCCAGAAGTTGTTCTTGAAGAGTTAAAGCGAAGAAGTCTTCGGGCTTCTCCCTTCACGTATCCTTTTTTGACACCCGGTGGGTGGCTAGAGGAAAAATGAGTGTGCTGAAAGGTTAATCTCGTACCCAGATCTCACTCTATCACTGGAAATGTGAGATCTGGTAAAGTTCGACAGTTCACCGTTTTTCATTGGCTACTAGAAAAAGGTTGCGGCAATGTAATCTACGCTCCGATTGGCTTATTTCGCGGGGTACTTAGAGAAGGTTTGGTTTTCGCAAGCTCATGTGCTGTTTTGAATAAATGTCAGTTGTGCGGAGGAAAGTTTTGTTTTTTCCGACACCGGAAAAGCTTTACAGTTGAGGAAAATCATTTTAAACATTTGCGACGTTTGTGTAAAATGGTACCGACGAAAGCCCCACGTACCCTGCCACTCGAATAAAGTTCTGCGTAGCTTGCTATGCGGTACGCAGAAACTAATAAATTCAAGTTGAAGTATGTAATTTATTCAAAACAGTATTTCTCGTTCTTAAAGCGTGACTCGCGAATTAAGTAGTGATCAATTGTGAATTTTACGGTTAGATTAACTACATTTTTCACGAGATCGTGTCAAGAAAATAGCACTCGTTGCAGTGATTAGGTCTAAGCACTCTTTAACATTTTCGCTTTCAATTTACGGTTAATTAACTACACTTTTCACGAGATTGTGTGAAGAAAATAGCACTCGTTTACTGATTAAGCCTAAGCGTTCGTTTCAGTGATTCTGCAGTTGCTCCGACAATTAAACAATCTCGACCGTTCAAAAACAATCGCCTGTAGCGCTTTTTTCTGTTTCGGCTTAAGTTTAAGGTTTCCTTGTCTTCTACCCAAAAGAATCTCTTCAAGAATACTCTCGAAATCCATGTTTATTCCGCAAAATCACCCAAAATCACAACAGAGAGTACGAACATGCGCAGTGATAGAAAAGCCCGTATTTCGGGCCTCGCTGGCACTGAGCATGCTCGAAATCGAACTTTACCAGATCTCCCTTCTGTATGACCATGGGAGATCTGGGTACGAGATTACTGAAAGGTTTCAGTCGGCTTGAAGTGTGTTTTTGTATCCAGAATGGCTTGATTTCAGCTGGATTTTGAAAGCGTTTGCCTTTGTACACAACAGTGGCTAGAAATGTGGCTTCAGCTGCAATAATTTGTGGGTTACAATTGTCATTCGTCACAATCCAATAATTTGTGGGTGACAATAGGCCTTATGCATGATTACGAAATAGGCTCAAAATTCACCAACGAGCCTCGTTTGCACAACATTATTCTCGTTATCTGGACATGGAATACTGTCCGCAGGTGGGTTTTCTTTACAAGTTTGCTCCTTTAGCATTTAGCTTATAATAAAATTTACAAGTCGAGGCTTGGTGGTGAAATTAGGTAGTCAGACGTTATCGCGCACAAAGACTGTTGTCCCTCACTATGATCGAATAATGTATGTATTTTCTATTGCTATGAAAGGTATTGAGAAAAAGGATAATGGTTGCGGACACTCAGTCTAGCGTTAAATCAAGTTCTATTGTTCAGTGTTCCCCTAAGGATTCAACACCAGTGAGTTGACACTAGAGTACTGTCAACACTAGTATTACACTGTGCTTCTCGCAAGTGTGACCGTGCAACGCCCGCTGAATTTACATGATTAAGGCTGTTCCCCTCGGAATTGCCTATGGTGGTTTTCACGTTACGTTTTCGCCACGATGTTGGTGGACAAAAAGAAAAGTTCTCTCATTAGCTCCTTTTGTTCGTCTACCAGCAATTCTACATTTCAACATTGTTATTTGTGTCTCTAGAGATTGTTTGCAAACCACCTACAGATAATTGCCTATTTATAAGTAGTTTTGCAGGGCATTCATTTTCTCTATCGCAAAGTAGTCTACGAGTTACGTGCTGAGTTGTTTAAAGCTTATTTCGAATCCGTTGGTGATGTCCGACATCGAGGAAGACGAAAGAATAGCCGATACAAGAAGATAACGCGGTGAGTTTGCAACTTCCGAAAACCATGCTTTGGTTCAGCAAGTTTTGGGCTTTTTAAGTATTAATGTCAACTCAACTTGATCCTCAGGGAAAGAAACTCGAGGCAAAACAGGCGTTCGACACAGACACGGTCCAACAGAAATACAAAGGAAACAAAATCAATTTAAGCTAAACGGAGAGCTGGATAACACATTGGACCAGATACAAGCATCGAACTGAAGAAACCAACGGCAACAGCAGCACAACCTCTCTCGTTACTGAGGACAAAAAAGCTCATCCACAAGCCGAAGCAAAGATCGTCGATTGGTACAAAGACGTCGAAGACTGATACGAATCTGAACGTCGGAGTTTGCGTCCATGAACAACAGGCAACAGAAGCGGCCAGCAAGGAAAGAAAGCAGTCAAAGGACTTCAAACGTGTCGATGAGAAGCGGCAAAGGTCCGCTCACGCCTGTCTCTGATGATCAGATTTTTTGTGGTAAGTCTCAGTAACTTGCTTTAACATGTATAGTGATACTTGGATTTAACGTGCTACTCTGCAAGAGTATCCATTCTAAATGTATTGCATTTTGTTGTCTAATTTTAATTAGACAACAAAATACCTATTAAAAATATGAAACAGAAAATGTAAAATCTACGTTCGTTTCAACGAAGTGAATTAGATCGTAAAAATAATTTGGTTACTATTTTCCCTGAGTGATGACGTGTAGGCGTGTAATAATAAGTGAACAAAATATTCCAGGCTCCGAACGTCTGAACATAAGGTCGATGGCCGTGGGACTGACTGTGGTCGATGTAGCTTCTTCTGTATTCCAACCAAACTGTTGGGAAACCTACCCTGGGTGCCAGAGGTTCTGTTTCTCTTTGGCGAGGAGCGAGCGGTTAAAACGGAGAGGCGAAAAATATCGCCTCTCCCGTTTTAACCGCTCGCTCCTCGCCAAAGAAAAATAGAACCTGGCACCCAGTGTATGGGAAACCAAGTTGATCCAGCTTTTTCATCTGATGTTACATAACAAGAATGAATTTAAAAACATGTAAAAACAAAAAGGAAAAATTAGTTTCTCGCTATACGTCACCAGACGAGTAAATTCGTCAATGCTTGGACTGAAAACGTCTAAATGTACAGGGGGTGGGGGCGGGGAGTAGTTTACTGTCGCACAGCAGCGTTAATTGAATATTTGCTCATACTTTTACCTGTTCGGTGGCAATGACGAAAAAATAGATGAAAAAAGCATGCAACTGAATCTAACTCTCTGAAATAATCACAATCTCAAGAAAAGATACATACTGGTTACATCGTAAACTTCATGTATCGTAGACTTCAGGAGATAACTATAATTATGTTCAATGTAAGCAGGGCACCTGTCTGGTTTATACAGCTAATCTATTTACGCAATATGATGGAGACTATGTTTTGAGAAATGCTGACTTTGTAATTCCACGCTTTAACACAGTGACGTACAGCAAGCATTTCATCAAATATTTTGAGCCTTCCCTGTGGCGCAGACTCCCTAAGAGTGTAAAGGCTTGTAACTTGAATAATTTTAAGAATCATACAAAAAAATTGAATTCATCTTCAATTATGAATTAAATGACCTTACCTGTGGGTCCGACTGTTTGTATGCAGTTCTTTAAATTATTCTCTTAGTAGTTAAAGTCATTTTAATAGCAGTTTTACGTAGTTTATAATTAGGATATTTTAAGAAACGTTTATAGATAGTCTTTTTAAAATTGTTAACAAATGTATGTGCTTAATATTATTTGTTTAATATTTTGCTGTGTCACCAATTAGTATTTTATGCTTAAGTATTTTGACACTTCAATAGTTATTATTATACCGTGCATTAGCCTGATTACGAAGCCCCGGATAGGAGACCCATCCAGAATTTTAGATAGAAAAGGACTAACAAGGCGGCTTAGAACTCATCTAAAAAGGACGTTTTCAGTAGTCCTTAAACTTTAATAATCATTTAAGACTATCAACATTCTATTATAATAAGACAGATTTAGAATATTTGTACCCACAACTAGTATAGCTGTTCAAGATGGGCAACAATTAGCACAAAACAGAAAAGGCTCAAAGAAAGCAATAATAAACAACAACAACAACGTCTGCTCTGAAAAAACATTTTCAAAATAAGAAACTACTACAAAATAAGTAAACGTAAATTTAAAAAAAAATCAATTTAATCTGAATCTAGAAATAAAGAAAGGAAAGAAAGATAAACTGGTGCGCTCTATGAACATAAACTTCCTCAGTCTCCAAAACCTTCAGGAGTGGTATGTGCAGTTCGTTTTAAAGAGGTTTACTTTAGTCTCGTAGTTTAGGAGGAGTCATATTCCAAACTCTCGGACCAGTTCTAGAAAAGGAGAGCATGCGCAGTTCTTGACGAAGTCTAGATCTCTCAACGTAGAGCTTTAATTTAGACACGATGATGAAGCGTGAAGCTTGTGCAGTCGTGTGAAGAAAAATACAGATTAAAGTAAGACAAATTAATTGGAAGAAAATACGTACAATCTGAAGCATTATACTGAATAACTTAAGTTAAAAATAGGTGAAGATACGCACCCTATTCGATTTTCCGTAAGTTGAACAATTTCAAAGTGTCTGAATGAAATGAATATATATATTGGAATTGCGGGTTATAGATGAAAGGTAGGGGTGATCCTTGTTGCTTATCAAGACGACTTAATTAAGGAATTGGCTTTCTCTTCTCTATAATTAGGAAACCACCTGAAATTTTCGAGGTGACTATCAGAGACAATTGCTTTTAATTTTCCAGATAAGTGAGAGGATCTCTCCTCACTTTCACTCTTAAAAGTGCCTGTTTTCGCCACGTGTTATTGAAAAACGTCGAAGCATTGCTCCGGCTGTTGGAATTAAAATGTGCCTTGCGTCCATGTGAAAGGGTATTCATAAGGTGGTACCTCTGGACACAGGAAATAGCTGCTCTGATGACCTTCGGCAAGCTGAGATAGGCTAGGCACTGTCGCTTCGGATCTTACACATCAACTTAATTAATAACAATTATATATACTTCAAAGGGTGTTGCAACTGGATTTCGAAAGCACAGTTTCAGAAGGCATGTCTTTTGGTAAGCTATAAATTGTTTTTGCCGTTCTGCATTATAATCTTTCAAGTGATAGAAACGAATCCTGACGGTTACAGCCTTCCCAAACCACGAGTGAGTAGGTAATAGATGGTAGGATTAATTTGAAATAGAAGGCTGTTAGCAAGTCCGTTAGTAGAAATCACGAGGCTTTGAGAAGATTCAGTTTATTCACGACTGTTTTCTTGACGTCGCAAATGTGTTGCCCGCAGTGGGACCTTGAGTAAATTGTTACCCTTAGAAGTTTGCTCTCTGATTAGGCCATCCCCTTTTTTTTGTTTAGCGTCGAATGGATTTCCTGATATTGGTCGGTCGGTCGGTCGGATTGAAAAAAAAACCTAAATAAAAAATCATAAGCATTCTCGGAATCGGAGTCCTGGTACCCCAGCATCATAGCTGTGGAGCCAGGAAAACAACAAAACGAACCGAAAAACAATGTGGTGGAAAAGTTGGTGGATGTTGTTGCAAAATTTAGACAGCGTGGGAAAAAGGATCAACCACCGAAACTCCTATGCTACACAAAAATGGTTTAAAAACGTCGTTACCTATTTTTGTTTGGAAAATGCCAAAACTTTGGGTCGGTCGGACGACGCTAAACGAATGAAAAAAAGGATGGCCTTAACCCAAGCAATGGGTCTGCCACCCAGCGACTAGAAGGAAGCATGATTTCGCATTTCCGTGGGTGTGGTGTAAGATGATTCTCAGTGCGCCACTTGTAAAGCTCGTTTAAGGCGCTATTGACCTTATTCATAAATGACACCTGTTCTATTCTTCTACTAATGTGCAAATTAGTCTAGCTACCAAGCCTCATTTTAGGGCAAGAATTATTTTCAATTCACTGAAGGGTATCGACTACACTGCACCATTAAGGGCCTGTTTACAAGAGGGTGGGTAACCCTGGTGCTAGGATTACCCAAGCACTCGCACATTTCTTTTTTTTTTTCAAGCGGCGTGTTTATAAGGCAGATAGGGTTACCCTGGCACGTTTTCAAGAGTATGGGTTATCTTTGTACGAGGGTAACGCTACTTGCCTTGTAAACCCTCTTCTAGTGATAACTCGCCCTGAACCGGGAACTTCTACAACCCCACTAACTTAAATAATTTAAAAGATTTGCCGTTGGTCAGTTTTGCAAAGGATCTCGAGGTCCGTAAATTTCAATCTGTAGAATTACAGTTTTCATTGAAAATTTACAGAAACACTTCGGTTTTGTTTGGTCACGCATGACAGAATACGTCAACCAGGCACGAAATGACCCGGTTAGCCATTGAAATTATTGAACTCGGTAACGCCGTATTTCAGTTAACAGTGCTGCTCGTATTGGGTTAGGGCTCAGAATATGATTGCGAATGGGAAGGGCCCTGGGGATGTAAAATGAGACTGAGCAGTGATGAGGAACCAAAGCATTGCCGACAGAGAGACAACTTGTAAGGAAGCTGCAGATGTCCTTCGAAGGAAAAAGCTTATCTAGAAAATAGCTTCAAATAATATTACTACAGACCGAGCCCCGGATAGGCTATCCATCCAAAAAATTGAGATAGAATAAAAAGGACTTCTAATCATCCAAAACGACTTTTTAGTCATAAACTTTTAAAATCGCTTAAAAAGACTTGCAAGTTGACTTTACTCCGCTCCACGGAACTCTCACTAGTCAACCTTAAAGAATTATGGAGAATCTTTGGATTCCGGCCTCAAGGTCGGCGTTGTTTTAATTTGTGGACTCTGTTGCCTACTCAATTTTTTGAAAAAAAGCTTCCTAAATGACACGAGGCAGTTTACATCTTTAGGCCCCGCTTACAAGCAGGTAGAGTAACTACAAGCAAGGGTTACGCGCGCAAGAGGGTAAAAGGATAACCCGGGTTTACAAGCTGAAATTATAGCTTGGGGCTCTTTCTTGAGAATAGCATTACACTTCATATTTACTGGTCTGTTTTCTATAGAGGTGGCAATAATAACTTCTTACTAACCGAGCGCGAGGGCCGTACTGGGGAATATTGGCTAGAGGTCGTGGCAGTACGGACCGAGCGCAGCGAGGTCCGTACAAAAACGACCTCGGGCCAATATTCCCCAGTACGGCTCGAGCTAGCTCGGTTAGTAAGTAGTTTATGATATGGCTTTTTAATTACCTTTTGCTTTGTTTTTGCAAGCCCGTAATCGGCCTGTGCGCATTACGGGAGAATAATGCCCTACAATTCAGTCACAATTAGCCAATTAGAGCGCGCGTTATATCGGCTACAAACACAAGCCATATAATAATATTTTATAATACTCAGTGTGTTTTTTGAATGGAGTCAATATAACTTAAGCCTGGTTTTCACAAGCGACGCAAGCACAAGCGCAAGAACAATTGCGAGCATAAGAGCGCTTATTTCACCGTGAAAAGGGGTTTGTCGGAGTTTTTCTTGTGCTTGCGTTATGTCGACGTTCGTTTTCACTTAGCTTCGTATGCTTGCGCTTGTGATTGCATCGCAGGTGAAAACCAGTCTTTACACTAAAGAGGTAAATTTGTACATTGCCCATAAAATTTCCCCAAACGTTTGCAGTTTTCCTTTATGTTATTTTAAGCTAATTTTCACTCACCATAAGTGCCGTTAAGTAAGTCACGTTCGGACAAAAATACATAACAAGTCTCTTAAAGCTAGTTATAGAATAAAGACAAAAAAATTACCTTTTTGGCCCGAGAGAATCTCAATTTTAAAGAGAATTTGTCTCCGTTCCCAGGTAGACAGTCATACTGGATAAGAACTCTTAGCGCGCTCCAATCCCAGCCGCTTTCGATCCATTTCTTTGACTATGTAATCAATACAATATTTACCTTTAAAAAACGCACACACATGCACACGGTTTTAAACGGGACCATTTCCACAAAAACAATCTTTGACTATAACATCAACCATAATTGTCTTGGCCAAGACAGATGATTGTCCTGAGTCGAAAATTAGTGACCACATTTATTTTTGAAATGGTTAACTCGTTGGAAACTAGTACCCTCGACATCCTGTTCAACTGGAGACTTGTACTCATAAAATGAAAAGTTGTTAAACATGACACGTACAAATTGAAACAGTAGCCTTTCCAAAGACAACTCGAGAGTGCAAGTCTCCAGTGGAGCAGCAACTCGAGAGTGCAAGTCTCCAGTGGAGCAGCAACTCGAGAGTGCAAGTCTCCAGTGGAGCAGCAACTCGAGAGTGCAAGTCTCCAGTGGAGCAGCAACTCGAGAGTGCAAGTCTCCAGTGGAGCAGCAACTCGAGAGTGCAAGTCTCCAGTGGAGCAGCAACTCGAGAGTGCAAGTCTCCAGTGGAGCAGCAACTCGAGAGTGCAAGTCTCCAGTGGAGCAGCAACTCGAGAGTGCAAGTCTCCAGTGGAGCAGCAACTCGAGAGTGCAAGTCTCCAGTGGAGCAGCAACTCGAGAGTGCAAGTCTCCAGTGGAGCAGCAACTCGAGAGTGCAAGTCTCCAGTGGAGCAGCAACTCGAGAGTGCAAGTCTCCAGTGGAGCAGCAACTCGAGAGTGCAAGTCTCCAGTGGAGCAGCAACTCGAGAGTGCAAGTCTCCAGTGGAGCAGCAACTCGAGAGTGCAAGTCTCCAGTGGAGCAGCAACTCGAGAGTGCAAGTCTCCAGTGGAGCAGCAACTCGAGAGTGCAAGTCTCCAGTGGAGCAGCAACTCGAGAGTGCAAGTCTCCAGTGGAGCAGCAACTCGAGAGTGCAAGTCTCCAGTGGAGCAGCAACTCGAGAGTGCAAGTCTCCAGTGGAGCAGCAACTCGAGAGTGCAAGTCTCCAGTGGAGCAGCAACTCGAGAGTGCAAGTCTCCAGTGGAGCAGCAACTCGAGAGTGCAAGTCTCCAGTGGAGCAGCAACTCGAGAGTGCAAGTCTCCAGTGGAGCAGCAACTCGAGAGTGCAAGTCTCCAGTGGAGCAGCAACTCGAGAGTGCAAGTCTCCAGTGGAGCAGCAACTCGAGAGTGCAAGTCTCCAGTGGAGCAGCAACTCGAGAGTGCAAGTCTCCAGTGGAGCAGCAACTCGAGAGTGCAAGTCTCCAGTGGAGCAGCAACTCGAGAGTGCAAGTCTCCAGTGGAGCAGCAACTCGAGAGTGCAAGTCTCCAGTGGAGCAGCAACTCGAGAGTGCAAGTCTCCAGTGGAGCAGCAACTCGAGAGTGCAAGTCTCCAGTGGAGCAGCAACTCGAGAGTGCAAGTCTCCAGTGGAGCAGCAACTCGAGAGTGCAAGTCTCCAGTGGAGCAGCAACTCGAGAGTGCAAGTCTCCAGTGGAGCAGCAACTCGAGAGTGCAAGTCTCCAGTGGAGCAGCAACTCGAGAGTGCAAGTCTCCAGTGGAGCAGCAACTCGAGAGTGCAAGTCTCCAGTGGAGCAGCAACTCGAGAGTGCAAGTCTCCAGTGGAGCAGCAACTCGAGAGTGCAAGTCTCCAGTGGAGCAGCAACTCGAGAGTGCAAGTCTCCAGTGGAGCAGCAACTCGAGAGTGCAAGTCTCCAGTGGAGCAGCAACTCGAGAGTGCAAGTCTCCAGTGGAGCAGCAACTCGAGAGTGCAAGTCTCCAGTGGAGCAGCAACTCGAGAGTGCAAGTCTCCAGTGGAGCAGCAACTCGAGAGTGCAAGTCTCCAGTGGAGCAGCAACTCGAGAGTGCAAGTCTCCAGTGGAGCAGCAACTCGAGAGTGCAAGTCTCCAGTGGAGCAGCAACTCGAGAGTGCAAGTCTCCAGTGGAGCAGCAACTCGAGAGTGCAAGTCTCCAGTGGAGCAGCAACTCGAGAGTGCAAGTCTCCAGTGGAGCAGCAACTCGAGAGTGCAAGTCTCCAGTGGAGCAGCAACTCGAGAGTGCAAGTCTCCAGTGGAGCAGCAACTCGAGAGTGCAAGTCTCCAGTGGAGCAGCAACTCGAGAGTGCAAGTCTCCAGTGGAGCAGCAACTCGAGAGTGCAAGTCTCCAGTGGAGCAGCAACTCGAGAGTGCAAGTCTCCAGTGGAGCAGCAACTCGAGAGTGCAAGTCTCCAGTGGAGCAGCAACTCGAGAGTGCAAGTCTCCAGTGGAGCAGCAACTCGAGAGTGCAAGTCTCCAGTGGAGCAGCAACTCGAGAGTGCAAGTCTCCAGTGGAGCAGCAACTCGAGAGTGCAAGTCTCCAGTGGAGCAGCAACTCGAGAGTGCAAGTCTCCAGTGGAGCAGCAACTCGAGAGTGCAAGTCTCCAGTGGAGCAGCAACTCGAGAGTGCAAGTCTCCAGTGGAGCAGCAACTCGAGAGTGCAAGTCTCCAGTGGAGCAGCAACTCGAGAGTGCAAGTCTCCAGTGGAGCAGCAACTCGAGAGTGCAAGTCTCCAGTGGAGCAGCAACTCGAGAGTGCAAGTCTCCAGTGGAGCAGCAACTCGAGAGTGCAAGTCTCCAGTGGAGCAGCAACTCGAGAGTGCAAGTCTCCAGTGGAGCAGCAACTCGAGAGTGCAAGTCTCCAGTGGAGCAGCAACTCGAGAGTGCAAGTCTCCAGTGGAGCAGCAACTCGAGAGTGCAAGTCTCCAGTGGAGCAGCAACTCGAGAGTGCAAGTCTCCAGTGGAGCAGCAACTCGAGAGTGCAAGTCTCCAGTGGAGCAGCAACTCGAGAGTGCAAGTCTCCAGTGGAGCAGCAACTCGAGAGTGCAAGTCTCCAGTGGAGCAGCAACTCGAGAGTGCAAGTCTCCAGTGGAGCAGCAACTCGAGAGTGCAAGTCTCCAGTGGAGCAGCAACTCGAGAGTGCAAGTCTCCAGTGGAGCAGCAACTCGAGAGTGCAAGTCTCCAGTGGAGCAGCAACTCGAGAGTGCAAGTCTCCAGTGGAGCAGCAACTCGAGAGTGCAAGTCTCCAGTGGAGCAGCAACTCGAGAGTGCAAGTCTCCAGTGGAGCAGCAACTCGAGAGTGCAAGTCTCCAGTGGAGCAGCAACTCGAGAGTGCAAGTCTCCAGTGGAGCAGCAACTCGAGAGTGCAAGTCTCCAGTGGAGCAGCAACTCGAGAGTGCAAGTCTCCAGTGGGTCTTCTTGTTGGGGCAATCGTGTCGTCCTTTGTCTTGTACGGGTGGTGACAGTGTGAACAGATGTGTTATTGACGCCAGAATGCCTTGAGCAAGGTGATGGTATCGAAATGATTATCGTCGAACATGAGTCTCAAAACAATTTTTCCTTGCTCGTTCGCAAAAAGGGTGTAGACACGATGGACATTGACGACCACCAGTTTGTAGTCGTAAAGACTTGGGGTGGAGGCCAAAAGGGTGAGTTCCTCAGGACCACACGGGCCGGATCCTAATCTGACTTCCGCCAAGAGGGCTAGGGCCTTTTCGTCGCGACGTTTGGAACTAAGATCTTTCTTGGTCCAGCTGTCTCTCTCTTTGTTATCGTTGCCGGCCAAGTAAAGACCACGAGCGGTGACTATGGTCGAGAACAGCGGACACCCGTATCGTTGCGAGGAATTTGAATGATACACTTTTTCATTTCCCTGAGTCGCGTAGACGATTGACGAACTGGAAGAAAAGCACGACAACATTTGGGGCCCGAACCCTTTGGAGCACCACAGACATGAACCAATGACAGGTTAAAGGAATCGTCCATTCGGAAATCCTCATTTGAATCAAGTTTCTGTCTTAATTTGTCGAGTAAAGTGCGAACCCGAGTGCCCTGTACTCTCCATTCCCCAGCACATAGACCACTTCCAATATTGGCATGACCCAAGCGATCGGAATTTTTGGAGACGTAGACGCGATCCTGGTCCGCTATGTTCTCGTCGGCCAACAAATTCTCCATGGCACGGCCAAGTCCTTGAACCAACCAGTGGTTGAGTTGCTGTTCTTGAATAAAGGCGCCGGTCTAAAGCGGACTAAGGCTAAACACCCGTTCGTGAACACCTAACCGAGCACTGCAGCGATCGACCACAGGTTCTCGTCGAAACACAAACCGACGCGGTTGATGGGTATTAAGAGCACCACCGAGTTGGACTTGACGAGTATACTCGGGATCAAAATCCTCTGTGGCGGCCACGAGGTCTTGGTGGTTTATCTTTTCATCAAACAAAACGTCTTACGAAGCCATGATGAAACTAAGAATAAAAAATGAACCAAGGGCCGCAATGCGCCGTCTTTTATTAGGTTCAGAGGGACACGTGATAGGAATTTTACGGAACTTGAGTGACCTTCATTGCACGTGAGGACCTGCTACTTGTACTGCTACTTATAGCTTCTCTAAACCTCACGTTAGAAGACTTGGGGGATGGGGAGGGGGGAATACCCCTCAAAGGATGCTATCCTTCTTTGATCTAAGGGGCGTGAGAAGTCGGAAAGAGTGGTTTGTAGGTCATTTCTCAGTGTGTCATAGTGCTTACCAGATGACAGAAGAGACGGCTTCACAATTTAAGAGAATTGGTAAAGAAAACCTTAGAAGAAAAGAAGAAAAAGATGAAGGAAGAAAACAGTGTCTCATCTGCCTTTCCTTTGCCCAGACAGAGACCGCCAAGCTCCAGGTGCTGGCCTTCCTCCAGTTCCTGAGGAACTATCTACTCGCCGAAGGTCACCAAAAAGTGCTTTGTATGAGGGAGTCCTCACGGATGTTTTGCTGCGGCCAGTACATCCAAGCGCCCTTCCTGTTCCATTTTTTGGAAACCTCGTACGATCCCCTCAAAGCTGGACAATGGAAGTGACCGCACTGCCGACAGACGCTGAGGCCTTCATAAAGAACATTTTGTAAATACTTGTAAAATAAAAGAAGACCACACATGCAAGTCAAGAACTTTTTAATATTTGTGAATAACAACAACAACATTTAATATCAATAAAATCGTTTACAATTTGAGTTTGCGTTTAGCTTGCATGATTTTCTTGACCACTTTTTCGGTTTTTTTTTTTCTTTCGAGATTACCAATAGCCCGGATCATCTTATCATGAGCTTTCCACTTGTCCTCCATATTTTTGGCCTTGGCGTAATCAATGTCGTGTTGTTTGGCAATCTTGTCCAACCGATTGATGGCAGGGTCGCCACGCTTGACATTTTTGCAAATGCATCCCCGATCCGATGTACTCATACCCCGGTAAAAGAAATTCGATCCCTGTCTTCTGTAACATCTTTTGCACGTCGAATTTACCTCCTCATTGACGTCGGCGACGACGTGGTCAGGTTTTCTAAGAAGTCCTTGCCATCCAGACGTTGTCGGAATTTGGATCGAAATCCAATCAGCCGGGTGGGCGCTTCAATTTATCCACTTCGGTCGAGCAACGTCCTCGGACTTTACAGGCTTTTCTCTTAATGGATCTGGAGGTCGCCTCCAATTTGTCCGCCATGGTCTCACCCGACAAAGGATCTCCCGCAAAAGGTAGTTCATCCCAATAGAGCGGGTTGGCTTTCTACTTCATCCTTTGGAGAGTCGCAGGAAGAAAACGAAGGCGTTTTCTGGCTATAGGAGTCGGAGATGCTGCTGCTGCTTCTGCCGGCGTTTGAGAAGGCCTCTTTTTTTGGACCAGTTGGGTCAACAAGGTCTGTAATGGTCCTTGCGTAAACTCTTCCCCTTCCTCGTCATCGTCGACCCCACCACCACCACCAGCACCACTGCCGCCTAGACCTTCGAATCCCAGAGGACGTAGAAAGGTTTTGGCCCATTTATAGACTTCTCGCGACAAAAGTTTCACCAAAGCTTGTTTCATGGCCGGAGGGATGTCGTATGACATGAGGAGGGCAGCTTCTTTGGCTGCTAGAGAAGCGGCTTTGGTTACTTGAGAATTGTCCGTCAAACGTACCTTGTGCACTTGCTCCAGTTGGCAGAGCCGTTGTGGATCCACCAAAACACGTTTTTGAAAACGGGAATGGCATAGTCATTACCGCTTATCGTACCGTATCCCAAAATTCGTGTGACTCCATATTTTTATAGTAGAGGGTTTGTTTCTTTTGAAGTTCTCTTTCTAGGTGCCCTTCGAGTTGACGTACTTGGTTTTTCAAATCGCAAATCTTTCGTTCCAGTTGACCTAGACCTTGATTCCGTTCTTGAAGTTGGTCCATCAATTGACTTATGATGTCGCATTGTTCGCGTTCGTGATGTCGAAGACGTCGCATTTGATCCTGCATGGCACAAAACGAACGAGGACCGTACATCCACGTATCACACTAACTATCGTCCATGTTGGAGATGATCTTGGACACAATGATGATACGTCGTGTGAAATCCTTCATGATCCTTCGTTATGATTTTTTGCCATTCTTGTGGAGACGGCTCATGGGATGCAATGCACACCAATCTCGTAGATCCGACGTGAGTTTGCGTTGCGTGTACCTCGATAGCGGAATCAGTCCTTTCAACACGTTGTCTGCCAACTGACTGATCACTTCGATCCTTTGTCCACTGGCAAAGAGATCCACCGGTAGACGAGACAAATCTCGTAGGAAGTCACCCAGATAGGGTATTTGTACTCGAACGCGCCACGGCACGTTCCTCGTCATCGTTGTAGGCATTGTTGGCACACCAACGGTCATCAGACTCCGCACGCCATCGTGGGATGCAAACGAATACGTGCATAGGTATCCATTGGGATTCTTACTTCTAGACAAACGTGTGTCCTCATGACAGACCCAATCCTTAGGCAACCCTGCTTTGAAGTCAGACGGTCCGTTGTTGGGGAACTCGGCCCATTGTACGTTGTTCGAGAGAGTAGCATAAGGAGACGACGGCATTCTCAGTTTTCGTTTCTTTATTTGTTTCTCTGGTCACTTTTATACACACGTGAAGGCCGAACGAGGCACCCAACTATCATATGGAACTTTCACCGCTTGTCCACGTCGTTGTAAAATCTTTTCCATTCGGAACAAGGCGTCATCCGGCACGGTGACCTTCTGGACATCCTGTTCGTAGAAACTGCCTCCCAAGGGCGCCCCGTCCCATTCTTCCAACTTGTATGTGACCATGGACCCAGGCACCACCCGTTGAACGATAAAGACTTCTTCTGTGCATCCAGGCAGATAGCCTTTCTTGAAGGGGGGATGTTTCTTACTCAAACGCACGCGATCGCCCACCTTAAGTTTAGGTCGGGGATGTCGTTTCAGTCGTTTGCCGTACAGTTTCACACGACCCCTTCGTTCTTTTCGGTGACGTCTCGTGGCGCCATGCCAATACTCCGGAGCAAGCTCCCATTGTACCCATTTAATATGTTGCCGATATATTACACCACAAATAATGTTTTTACAATGTAGGAAATCGATTTCGATCCATAAAGCCTGGAAAGCCTCGTTAGATGTTTTTTCAAGAATGGTATAATTTAGTGAATTGTTAACATACATACCAACACCTCCACAAGAGAGAGAAGTCGGGACATATTCAAATTGGTAATTTGGTATCTTTGGATTGAAATCTAATTTAGTCATTTTTGTAATTTTGGTTTCCGTTACACCATGTAAATGAGCCCTTGGACAAGCAATATTGATAATGATGCTGTTCTTTGAACTTTTTTGACTCGAAAAACACAGTTTGCAGTCTTGGTGACAGATGATCGAAAGGTAGGCCAGCATCAGCCGCATTTACTCTTCAAATATCTTTCCGAAGAGACATGACCATATCTATAGCCAATCTTCTAACAAATCTGCACACTATCGGCTTGGGTTTCCGTTTTCATTTCGGCTGGGGACACGATGTGCTTTGTCAATGTCATTGATCGTTACATTGGCTCCCATTTCTTAAAAAAAAAAAAAAATAATAATATATGCAGGCAACGTTTACTTGTCGAAGCCTCGGATTCATCTGGTGAACTCGTGGGGACTCCTACCATCTTATAATTAATGTTGTATAAGAAGCTGTGGTCCTGAAACTCATCAATAACATTTGCAATGGCATCAACTTTGGTCTTTGGCTCGGCAAGGCTGGCGCTCAAGCGTTGTAGTTCTTTTTTCGGTCTGAAGCAATTAAAGTCGTCGTATTCCTTGCTTAAGAATTGTACGCTACGGACTCCATCGTTACTTGTTGGACTTACAGTATTGCCGATCTGTTGCGCTATCATCTCTTTCAATCTCGAGATCTCATCCGCCATTGTGGATACTTGTACTTGTGCATTATTCTCCCTCTTTAAATTTGCAACTCAATCTGGCATAGTAAACGAGTTGTACAAGGAAGCAAAAGAAAAAAACAGAAAAAAACACGAAAAGAACAACAGACATGGAAGAATGGAAAGAAATCAACGAAATTTACTGGAGTCAACAAACGCCAACGCACTCACGACGTGGGTGGTTGCGCGGCGGCGTTTCCGTTTCGACATGTTTTTGTGACGAGCCATTGCGTCATCAACACCAGAATGATCAGGTTGACGACCAAATAAGTCCACCGATAGTCGATGCCTTCTTTCTTGGTTTCGAATTCGGCCAGGGCATCGATAGGTTCTTTGGTAACGACTCCATCTCATTGATCTGTGCCTCCGAGCACCTTCATCAATTCCCGACAGAGCCAAGTGAACAAACGCCATCAGATCCGTTGTCCGTTTCGCGATAAGGGGTTGGATGACATGAGCGATGGCCGCTCGGAACAGACGTCGTCCGAGCTCAGTACACGACATACTCAAACTAAGACACATATTCCAAGATTCACAGCTTTTATTTACACTCTAATTGATCTGAAGGTCATGGTGTAAAGGGGTGGGTGCGGTCTAATTCATGGCACACCTGTTGCTCTAAAAATTCTAGCTCACGGAGCTTCTTGGCATGGTCCAACCATCGGTGCTTTATCACATACTTTTCCAACCTCTCTTGGAGCTTTTCTTCCGGCAGACTTGGCCCTGGGATCACCTTCACTGGTCCAGCTTCTTGCTACTGCAGTTCTTGAGTTTTTCTGGTGAGGGTCCAACCCATCAGCTGCTTCCAGTCGATGCCGAGAGATCTGGTCTGACCAAGGACTGTCCAACCACGGCAGCTTTTTAGCGAGCTTCCTTGTAGATCTTGGCAGGTGGTTCAGCCGCTTCGTGGACGACATCTTGTTTTTTGTTAGCACGAGACCGTTTGGTAGGCTCTTTCTTTTTTTTTCTTCTCCTCTGGAAACGGATAGTGAGCAGGCGACACGTCTCCATACTTCCAAGAGAAACTCATCTTTACAACTGACGAGGAATGAAGTTCGCCTCGCGTTTTTATGCTAGACCTCAAGCACGTGCTAGTAAAATTAAGGGAGCCATTTAAAATTACAGGTGGCATCAAGGTCGTTCGAGGTCAGTTGGTTCCTTAGGGTGGCATCAGCTTCTGAGCACGTGCACTCGATCTGACATATAAAGAGTCGCACCAGCCAGAACAGTCAGTTAGTCATGAGCTTGGAAACCTGTCGTAGATGTATAGATTTGCTACTGGATTCTGTCTTGTACGAAATTTGTAAAGAAGAAAAAGACGAAGTTCCTATCAAAGACTTGACGACTTGAATCCTCGATGAAAACTGTTGTCAGTGCTGGTTCGTTCGCTACCTCCTCCAGAAAGCCAACTATCTCGACGTTTGGACGTTCTCTTGGAGAAAGTGTTGTGCGGGATTTGTATCAGAGATAAAGATCAACTCCCCGTCGACGCTTTGGCGACTTGGGAACCCGATCAGAATTGCAATGAGTGTCGCTATCTCTTCCGATGGGCCGACGACCTCAACGTCCCTCTCTGATAAAGTATTTGTGGTAGTGGATTTGGAAGGTTTGGTTTGGGAGGTGCATTTCTACCTCGAGAACTCGGCTGGTGCGTTTGGACCGGTCAGGATAAGGGTTCCATTCATTACAAACCCTCCATGCCATGGCCTGATCTTTCCCCAAAAGATCGACGGACGGTCTATTCTTGGATTTCACATGACGTCACGGCCGCCATGTTGGTGTCCCCAAACAATGAAATGGCGGCCATGTTGGTCTCCCGATCCAATCCTCCGGGAATTGAAAGCTATTATTATGCTAACGTCTTCTTTTGTTTTCGTTGAAAAACATGGCTGTTGATCACCTGAGTGAAACCCAAGAATTACTGCAATCAGTACGTCCATGGACTCCCGTACTACCCTGACGCACATAGTTCGTACCATCTGGCCCATGAGTTAAAAACAGACGTCCAGCACCTCTACCAAAAACACAAGACTTCCGAGCGGCCTTTAGTGGCTTATAGAGGGGGTATGATCGAACGATGATTGCAGACCATCTGGGGGATTCCTCACATCGACACTCGTTTTTCTTATTAGCGTTGTTTTATTTTAACATTGTGTCGTGTCTTTATTGTTTACACAAATGAATATAAAACTCTTTCGTCTATTTACAATATGTACAATGTTTTCGTTAAGGTTGTGAAACCTCCAACATCTTGGGCATCACCGAGCGTGCGGCCAGTAGTAGTGGTGTCTGTTGCTGGCGGGGTGAAACGGTTCGCATCTTGAACATATAAACGGAATTGTTCCTAGGGATGATAGCGTGGGATGCCCAAACAGATGGCTAGGTGTTCTAAAAATAAAAAGACAATTGCTTTCTGTTACCAACAGGGGGAAAACGTTCGCAGCGCCTGCATCAACACCGTCCGACCCTGGCTTTGGAAACAGAATTGGTGGTAGGGATCACGGCGTGGGCTGCCCAAACACTGATAGCTAGGTGTTCTAGAAGGAAAATGAAATCCGGTCGTCAGTGTGGTGGAAAAAGTGACATCGGCTACGAAGCACCAAGAAAAGTCCAGGCAAAGGCGACACTCGAGCTGGGACGTCCTATCCGGAACGAGCGCAAAGAAAGTCCAAGGACAAACGGTGAGGGGCACTACGGAAGATAGAAAAACATCATGGTCTTTAGAAATGTGGAAGAACATGTGTTGCTTGTAAAGGTCAACTCCAGCCTCAGACCGGAGACCGGGGAGAGCAGCATGGAGTGAAGATGTGCTCAACTGAGCTCCGCCACAAATTGTCTTAAAACTATCTCAGACTGTCTGAACCTCTTGCTCTTTTTTGTTAACTAGGATATATGTCAGAAAGACGTCTTCCGTCAGGTAAAATCTTGGAGTCTGAACAATCTAAGAAGCAGATGTATCCGTAGAAGAAAGATGTAAACGAAAACAAGTCGGCGAACATGGCCGCTACCGCTGATCTACTTCAAGAACTAAAATCCATGAGAGCTGAACTGAAAGGCCATATTGCGAAACTAAGCGATGAATTAAAGGATTTTCAACGTAACACAAACGAAAGATTATTAAAACTTGAAAGTATCATGTCTAAAGTCGACGAAATTGATGGCATAAAAAGCAAGCAACAAGAACTTGGAGGAGATGTCGAAAGCATAAAGGATTTGCTAAACTTTGTAAACGTCAACACTGAAGAGGTAGAGAACCTTCGTAAAGACTCCAACGTTACAATACTGGGCGTAAATGAAACTCAAGGTGAAGATTGTTTTCGCGATAGCTATGGACTTCATCCTCTCCCTTGGTTTTGAAGACGCTGCTGCTGAGGTAGAAAAAGCTCACCGCACGGGGAGAAAACGAGATAACAAACCTAGGCACATTATCGCTAAGCTTTATAGTAGGCCCTTCAAGAAAAAAAATAATACAAGTTTCGAAGAGTGAAGACGGAAGGGTAACTCTTGGTGGGGCAAGAATTGTTGAAGATTTTTTCTCCAGGTGACTTTGAAACTTGCAAGAAGGCGCTCCCACTGATGAAAAAGGCTTATAACAACAACAACAACAACAACAACCAACTTTATTTTACGAGGGTGAGCACGTAACAGCTAAGGCTGATAAACGTGTGGCCCTCCTACAATTAAATATAAATATATCTAAAACAGTCTAAAAAGGTAAATATAATAATATACAAATAAGCATAGAAAAATTAGTTTATCTTAAAATGTTCAGTGTTCTGGTACCTATCAGTAAAAAAAACAGTTAAAGCTTTACTTACACTTAAAAGTGATGATCTCGACTTAATATCTCTTGGAAGGGAATTCCAAAATCTCGTGGTTGATACTGAAAAAGAACGCCCTCCCTCTGTTTCCCTCTTAAAACGTGGACAAACTAAATTAAAATCCCCATGTCTGCTTTCCCTACTATGTACATTGGCATTTCTTGTTAATAAACTATTCATATAAGACGGGCTATCCCCAACCAGTCGTCTAAAAACATGCAAACATTTTATGATCTTCGCCTCGTCATAAAAGGGAAGCCATCCTAACTTAGTGAATAGCTCAACACTATTGTCTCTAGTGTCTGCATTTAGTATTACACGGGCTGCATGTTTTTGTAACTTTAACACTTTAGTTAGGCTATCAATAGTGCAAGAGGTCCATATGCTTGAACCGTAGAGCATTACTTGTTTGATCATTGAGTTATAGTACTGCATTCTTTGTTCGAGTGGCATGAGTGGAATGTGGAATGTTCCTCTTTGTAAGACAAATCGCTTTAAGCGGAGCTTTTTAATGGCAAATTCTTCCCGTTCTTAGCTTTTAGTTCTCGGTGTGCAACTTTGCTTTTAATATATTTTTAGATTTAAATTTTAAATATATTTTAGAATCTTTGTTCACTTGTAAATAGCCGTAATTCAGGCCTTGGCTGCAATGGTTTTATTTAATAAAGCTATCTATCTATCTTTCTGAAACTTTGAAATCTTATTTTCTTTAATACTGCTATACGGTGGGATGTCTTTTTGCAAAGTTCCTCAATGTGATCGTCAAAATTTAATTTGTCATCAATGATAACCCCCAAAAGCTTTTGAGACGTAACTTGTTCCAACCTTTTTCCATTAATTTTGAGTAACAATTGATCTTCTTCCATGTTTTTAGCAAGTCTTTTACCAGTAACCATCATGCATTTGGTCTTACTTCCATTAAGGATCATCTTATTTTCATTTGACGATCTCACAACTTCATCCATACTCCCTCTGAAGACTTGTAGATAGAGTGTCAGGTGCATTTCTAACGTCACTTGAGTAGCTCAACGTCGTATCATCAGCATAGATATCGACAACAGAGTGTCCAACTGCGGTCGGAAGGTCATTTATGAAAACAAGGAATAAGAGCGGCCCAAGAACAGATCCTTGAGGTACTCCTAGGTGAACAGGCTTGGACTGAGAAAGTGTTCCATCAATATTTACATATTGAGAACGTCCAGTTAAATAATTGCCAATAAGTTTTAGATCTCTCTCACCAATGTCATAACCACATAGCCTTGCTAGGAGTATGTCATGATTTATTAGATCAAATGCTTTCTTGTAATCTATGAAAACGAGCCCCGTTACTTTGTTTTCATCAAGATCGAAAAAGAGCTGATCCACCAGACGTATCAACGCCGTTTCTGTTGAATGTGATTTCCTAAATCCAGACTGGAGTTTATGAAGCATGTCGTTTCTCTTTAAATGTTCGTAAAAAGATTTACAGATATGCTTCTCAAATACTTTGGAAATAATAGGCAAAACAGAAATCGGTCTATAATTGCATTTCTCGTCCTTACTTCCTTGTCCTTTAAAAATCGGCCTCACTTTAGCGATTTTCCATTTACAAGGGAAAGTCGCAGTAACTATACAATGGTTGATCAGCCCACGCAAAGAGTTTGATATAGAGTTTGCCGCAATCCTTAATAGCTTAGCACTGATCCCGTCATCTCCTGTAGCCTTGTGTGGTGGTCTAGATACTAGGATCTCAGCGACTTCTTTATTAGTTATATATGGAATATTAAGCGCGCTTTCACTTGATAAGCTGTTAGGATCAATCGATTCAGGATCACGATCGCTGCCAAGATCATGCTCATGTAACAGATCTTTTGGCTGATTAACAACAAAGTTATTGAATTCATTAGTAATGTCCAGTTTTTCTGTCCAAAACCCATCTCCTTCTTTAAGATGTTTGATACAATCACGACTAGAGTCAGTACCATTAGTTAGACACTTGATTAGGTTCCACAACTTTTTTGAATCGTGCTTATTTTCCTTCATCTTTTTATTGAAATAAGTCTCTTTAGTTGGCCTTATCAATTTTGATACTCGATTTCTTGCTTGTTTATACTTCAGCCAGTCATTGCCAGATTTGGTTTGCCTTGCGTTTCGCAGTAGCTTATCTCTTTGCTTTATTTCTTGGGATATTTCACTTGTGAACCATTTCGGTAGAATTTTCCTTTTAACCCGTTTGTGTTTAAGTGGCAGATGTGTGTTTACAACATCAAAGATTTTATACCATGCATCAAGGACATCATTAGAGTCTTCAAAGATGAAAGCAGAATCCCAAGGGGCATCTTTCAAAGCATTATTCAACTGCTCTTTGTTGAGCTTTTTAAAGTCCCTGTAGGTTATAGTCGTATGTTCTTTTCCATTTCTAGTCTCACGCTTGAATGTCCTTATTGCTACAATAGGAAGATGATCAGACAAACCAGATGATATTGTTCTGATGGTGTTCATTCGTTCAGGATGACTGCTCCAAATGTGATCTAAACAAGTGTCTGACAAAGGCCTGGTAATTGCGTTAACGAGCTGGACCAGATGCAAATCATACAGTGTTTTTATAAGCGGGTGTTTCTTGAATTTAGTGGAGGTTAAGTAGTCGACATTAAAATCACCTAATAAAATAATTTCCTTATTCTTGAGATAGACATTCTCAATATTTTTTGCTAATCTCTTGTCATCCGCACTTCTGTACGAGGGTGGTCGATAAATGCCTCCAATAAAAAGTGAACGCTTAGACTTGTAGGGGCAAACTTCTAACCAAAGTGATTCAATGCCGTCAGCTTCAAGGTCAGGCCTTCTTTTGGCAACTACCATTTTGTTTACAAAAGCCAAAATCCCTCCGCCCTTTCTACCAAGTCTGTCTTTTCTGTAAAGTGCATAGCCAGGAATATAATAAAATGAGTCCTGTATTTACTTCCACGTCATTCTGAACGAAGGGAAAATGGTTAGATTTACCAGAGGGAAACTTTGGGTAGATGAAAGAGAAATTTCAGTTGTTTAGCTTACTTCCTATACCCTTAATACTTAAGTTGAATGACAGTGAAATAATTCGGAAATAGTTTTGGTTTTTTTTTTCTTATGTTGCGACACTCAGCAAAAAACAAGCGCAAAGGTAAACTGCGCGATTTCCTCATGTGTCCCGGGATTGCTTGTGCAGCACTGCACAAGAGCGACTTTTTTGCGAAATTTGTTTATATTTATTTTGTTTATGTACGCCATGTTTTTAATAGTAACTTTTCATGAAACTCATAACTTGTCTCCCTCGAGCATTCATCTAATAAGTATTATTTTTTTAATTCGCTCGTTTATTTTAATTATGCGGCTGTTTAGTACCAGATATAGTATGATCCACCATCTCCTATAGTTAGATCTTATACACATAATCAGCATAAATGGTGAGTGGTAAAATTATTTCTTTAAACGCAAGAGGCATTAGCAACTATCGTAAGCGCCGAACCACATTTACCTGGCTCAGAAAACAAAAACCAGATGTTATTTTTCTTCAGGAAACACATTGTACTCAAGGGAATGAAGTTTTTTAGAGAAAAGAATGGGGTGCTACTCTTTTTTGTTCACATGGGGCTAATATAACAATGCAAGAGGTGTTGCAATATTAACTGGAAATAATTTTGATTGTATAGTGGAAGAATCAGTTATTGACACAAATTGTCGTTTTATTATTCTAAGAGTACTTCTCAGTGGAGAACCCGCCCTTTTAGTTACCATATATGGTCCTAACAGAGACAATGAACTGGTTACGTTTTACCAATCACTCCTGCAAACCATTATAAACAAAAAAATTGATGTGATTGAAAATATTATCATGGGAGGAGATTTTAACTGTCCTTTAAACCCCATAATTGACAAAAGAGGTGGGATTCTGACACCTAGACAATCCGTAATCAACACAATTGAGCAGATACAGTCCGAGCTGGATTTGCATGATATTT
>OX421448.1:13743279-13748279 GCA_949126865.1 Montipora capitata | reverse complement strand
AGTCCGGATATATCCCAGGCAGAAATATTACTAAAAACATTCGTTCAAATCTAGACATAATGGAATATACCAAAGTTAAGAAATTGCAAGGTCTTTTATTACTTTATTATTTACCAATTTTTAAAAGCCTTCGATAGCCTAGATTGAGACTTTCTTGAAAACGGCGTGGAAAAATTCAACTTCGGGCCTGATTTGATAAAATGGGTTAAAACTTTCTACAATGACATTCAAAGTTGCGTTATAAACAATGGTCTGTGCGCTCAGTACTTTGATATAGGTCGTGGAGTAAGGCAGGGTGATCCTTATCTCCCTATCTTTTTGTCACTGCAGTGGAAATCTTAGCTATTGCGATAACAAATCAAGAAAACATCAAAGGCATATCTATAAACGGTATAGAAAGAAAACCTTCTCCACTGGAGACTTGTACCTTCTCCACTGGAGACTTGTACCTTCTCCACTGGAGACTTGTACCTTCTCCACTGGAGACTTGTACCTTCTCCACTGGAGACTTGTACCTTCTCCACTGGAGACTTGTACCTTCTCCACTGGAGACTTGTACCTTCTCCACTGGAGACTTGTACCTTCTCCACTGGAGACTTGTACCTTCTCCACTGGAGACTTGTACCTTCTCCACTGGAGACTTGTACCTTCTCCACTGGAGACTTGTACCTTCTCCACTGGAGACTTGTACCTTCTCCACTGGAGACTTGTACCTTCTCCACTGGAGACTTGTACCTTCTCCACTGGAGACTTGTACCTTCTCCACTGGAGACTTGTACCTTCTCCACTGGAGACTTGTACCTTCTCCACTGGAGACTTGTACCTTCTCCACTGGAGACTTGTACCTTCTCCACTGGAGACTTGTACCTTCTCCACTGGAGACTTGTACCTTCTCCACTGGAGACTTGTACCTTCTCCACTGGAGACTTGTACCTTCTCCACTGGAGACTTGTACCTTCTCCACTGGAGACTTGTACCTTCTCCACTGGAGACTTGTACCTTCTCCACTGGAGACTTGTACCTTCTCCACTGGAGACTTGTACCTTCTCCACTGGAGACTTGTACCTTCTCCACTGGAGACTTGTACCTTCTCCACTGGAGACTTGTACCTTCTCCACTGGAGACTTGTACCTTCTCCACTGGAGACTTGTACCTTCTCCACTGGAGACTTGTACCTTCTCCACTGGAGACTTGTACCTTCTCCACTGGAGACTTGTACCTTCTCCACTGGAGACTTGTACCTTCTCCACTGGAGACTTGTACCTTCTCCACTGGAGACTTGTACCTTCTCCACTGGAGACTTGTACCTTCTCCACTGGAGACTTGTACCTTCTCCACTGGAGACTTGTACCTTCTCCACTGGAGACTTGTACCTTCTCCACTGGAGACTTGTACCTTCTCCACTGGAGACTTGTACCTTCTCCACTGGAGACTTGTACCTTCTCCACTGGAGACTTGTACCTTCTCCACTGGAGACTTGTACCTTCTCCACTGGAGACTTGTACCTTCTCCACTGGAGACTTGTACCTTCTCCACTGGAGACTTGTACCTTCTCCACTGGAGACTTGTACCTTCTCCACTGGAGACTTGTACCTTCTCCACTGGAGACTTGTACCTTCTCCACTGGAGACTTGTACCTTCTCCACTGGAGACTTGTACCTTCTCCACTGGAGACTTGTACCTTCTCCACTGGAGACTTGTACCTTCTCCACTGGAGACTTGTACCTTCTCCACTGGAGACTTGTACCTTCTCCACTGGAGACTTGTACCTTCTCCACTGGAGACTTGTACCTTCTCCACTGGAGACTTGTACCTTCTCCACTGGAGACTTGTACCTTCTCCACTGGAGACTTGTACCTTCTCCACTGGAGACTTGTACCTTCTCCACTGGAGACTTGTACCTTCTCCACTGGAGACTTGTACCTTCTCCACTGGAGACTTGTACCTTCTCCACTGGAGACTTGTACCTTCTCCACTGGAGACTTGTACCTTCTCCACTGGAGACTTGTACCTTCTCCACTGGAGACTTGTACCTTCTCCACTGGAGACTTGTACCTTCTCCACTGGAGACTTGTACCTTCTCCACTGGAGACTTGTACCTTCTCCACTGGAGACTTGTACCTTCTCCACTGGAGACTTGTACCTTCTCCACTGGAGACTTGTACCTTCTCCACTGGAGACTTGTACCTTCTCCACTGGAGACTTGTACCTTCTCCACTGGAGACTTGTACCTTCTCCACTGGAGACTTGTACCTTCTCCACTGGAGACTTGTACCTTCTCCACTGGAGACTTGTACCTTCTCCACTGGAGACTTGTACCTTCTCCACTGGAGACTTGTACCTTCTCCACTGGAGACTTGTACCTTCTCCACTGGAGACTTGTACCTTCTCCACTGGAGACTTGTACCTTCTCCACTGGAGACTTGTACCTTCTCCACTGGAGACTTGTACCTTCTCCACTGGAGACTTGTACCTTCTCCACTGGAGACTTGTACCTTCTCCACTGGAGACTTGTACCTTCTCCACTGGAGACTTGTACCTTCTCCACTGGAGACTTGTACCTTCTCCACTGGAGACTTGTACCTTCTCCACTGGAGACTTGTACCTTCTCCACTGGAGACTTGTACCTTCTCCACTGGAGACTTGTACCTTCTCCACTGGAGACTTGTACCTTCTCCACTGGAGACTTGTACCTTCTCCACTGGAGACTTGTACCTTCTCCACTGGAGACTTGTACCTTCTCCACTGGAGACTTGTACCTTCTCCACTGGAGACTTGTACCTTCTCCACTGGAGACTTGTACCTTCTCCACTGGAGACTTGTACCTTCTCCACTGGAGACTTGTACCTTCTCCACTGGAGACTTGTACCTTCTCCACTGGAGACTTGTACCTTCTCCACTGGAGACTTGTACCTTCTCCACTGGAGACTTGTACCTTCTCCACTGGAGACTTGTACCTTCTCCACTGGAGACTTGTACCTTCTCCACTGGAGACTTGTACCTTCTCCACTGGAGACTTGTACCTTCTCCACTGGAGACTTGTACCTTCTCCACTGGAGACTTGTACCTTCTCCACTGGAGACTTGTACCTTCTCCACTGGAGACTTGTACCTTCTCCACTGGAGACTTGTACCTTCTCCACTGGAGACTTGTACCTTCTCCACTGGAGACTTGTACCTTCTCCACTGGAGACTTGTACCTTCTCCACTGGAGACTTGTACCTTCTCCACTGGAGACTTGTACCTTCTCCACTGGAGACTTGTACCTTCTCCACTGGAGACTTGTACCTTCTCCACTGGAGACTTGTACCTTCTCCACTGGAGACTTGTACCTTCTCCACTGGAGACTTGTACCTTCTCCACTGGAGACTTGTACCTTCTCCACTGGAGACTTGTACCTTCTCCACTGGAGACTTGTACCTTCTCCACTGGAGACTTGTACCTTCTCCACTGGAGACTTGTACCTTCTCCACTGGAGACTTGTACCTTCTCCACTGGAGACTTGTACCTTCTCCACTGGAGACTTGTACCTTCTCCACTGGAGACTTGTACCTTCTCCACTGGAGACTTGTACCTTCTCCACTGGAGACTTGTACCTTCTCCACTGGAGACTTGTACCTTCTCCACTGGAGACTTGTACCTTCTCCACTGGAGACTTGTACCTTCTCCACTGGAGACTTGTACCTTCTCCACTGGAGACTTGTACCTTCTCCACTGGAGACTTGTACCTTCTCCACTGGAGACTTGTACCTTCTCCACTGGAGACTTGTACCTTCTCCACTGGAGACTTGTACCTTCTCCACTGGAGACTTGTACCTTCTCCACTGGAGACTTGTACCTTCTCCACTGGAGACTTGTACCTTCTCCACTGGAGACTTGTACCTTCTCCACTGGAGACTTGTACCTTCTCCACTGGAGACTTGTACCTTCTCCACTGGAGACTTGTACCTTCTCCACTGGAGACTTGTACCTTCTCCACTGGAGACTTGTACCTTCTCCACTGGAGACTTGTACCTTCTCCACTGGAGACTTGTACCTTCTCCACTGGAGACTTGTACCTTCTCCACTGGAGACTTGTACCTTCTCCACTGGAGACTTGTACCTTCTCCACTGGAGACTTGTACCTTCTCCACTGGAGACTTGTACCTTCTCCACTGGAGACTTGTACCTTCTCCACTGGAGACTTGTACCTTCTCCACTGGAGACTTGTACCTTCTCCACTGGAGACTTGTACCTTCTCCACTGGAGACTTGTACCTTCTCCACTGGAGACTTGTACCTTCTCCACTGGAGACTTGTACCTTCTCCACTGGAGACTTGTACCTTCTCCACTGGAGACTTGTACCTTCTCCACTGGAGACTTGTACCTTCTCCACTGGAGACTTGTACCTTCTCCACTGGAGACTTGTACCTTCTCCACTGGAGACTTGTACCTTCTCCACTGGAGACTTGTACCTTCTCCACTGGAGACTTGTACCTTCTCCACTGGAGACTTGTACCTTCTCCACTGGAGACTTGTACCTTCTCCACTGGAGACTTGTACCTTCTCCACTGGAGACTTGTACCTTCTCCACTGGAGACTTGTACCTTCTCCACTGGAGACTTGTACCTTCTCCACTGGAGACTTGTACCTTCTCCACTGGAGACTTGTACCTTCTCCACTGGAGACTTGTACCTTCTCCACTGGAGACTTGTACCTTCTCCACTGGAGACTTGTACCTTCTCCACTGGAGACTTGTACCTTCTCCACTGGAGACTTGTACCTTCTCCACTGGAGACTTGTACCTTCTCCACTGGAGACTTGTACCTTCTCCACTGGAGACTTGTACCTTCTCCACTGGAGACTTGTACCTTCTCCACTGGAGACTTGTACCTTCTCCACTGGAGACTTGTACCTTCTCCACTGGAGACTTGTACCTTCTCCACTGGAGACTTGTACCTTCTCCACTGGAGACTTGTACCTTCTCCACTGGAGACTTGTACCTTCTCCACTGGAGACTTG
>OX421448.1:13738236-13743079 GCA_949126865.1 Montipora capitata | reverse complement strand
CCTTCTCCACTGGAGACTTGTACCTTCTCCACTGGAGACTTGTACCTTCTCCACTGGAGACTTGTACCTTCTCCACTGGAGACTTGTACCTTCTCCACTGGAGACTTGTACCTTCTCCACTGGAGACTTGTACCTTCTCCACTGGAGACTTGTACCTTCTCCACTGGAGACTTGTACCTTCTCCACTGGAGACTTGTACCTTCTCCACTGGAGACTTGTACCTTCTCCACTGGAGACTTGTACCTTCTCCACTGGAGACTTGTACCTTCTCCCACTGGAGACTTGTACCTTCTCCACTGGAGACTTGTACCTTCTCCACTGGAGACTTGTACCTTCTCCACTGGAGACTTGTACCTTCTCCACTGGAGACTTGTACCTTCTCCACTGGAGACTTGTACCTTCTCCACTGGAGACTTGTACCTTCTCCACTGGAGACTTGTACCTTCTCCACTGGAGACTTGTACCTTCTCCACTGGAGACTTGTACCTTCTCCACTGGAGACTTGTACCTTCTCCACTGGAGACTTGTACCTTCTCCACTGGAGACTTGTACCTTCTCCACTGGAGACTTGTACCTTCTCCACTGGAGACTTGTACCTTCTCCACTGGAGACTTGTACCTTCTCCACTGGAGACTTGTACCTTCTCCACTGGAGACTTGTACCTTCTCCACTGGAGACTTGTACCTTCTCCACTGGAGACTTGTACCTTCTCCACTGGAGACTTGTACCTTCTCCACTGGAGACTTGTACCTTCTCCACTGGAGACTTGTACCTTCTCCACTGGAGACTTGTACCTTCTCCACTGGAGACTTGTACCTTCTCCACTGGAGACTTGTACCTTCTCCACTGGAGACTTGTACCTTCTCCACTGGAGACTTGTACCTTCTCCACTGGAGACTTGTACCTTCTCCACTGGAGACTTGTACCTTCTCCACTGGAGACTTGTACCTTCTCCACTGGAGACTTGTACCTTCTCCACTGGAGACTTGTACCTTCTCCACTGGAGACTTGTACCTTCTCCACTGGAGACTTGTACCTTCTCCACTGGAGACTTGTACCTTCTCCACTGGAGACTTGTACCTTCTCCACTGGAGACTTGTACCTTCTCCACTGGAGACTTGTACCTTCTCCACTGGAGACTTGTACCTTCTCCACTGGAGACTTGTACCTTCTCCACTGGAGACTTGTACCTTCTCCACTGGAGACTTGTACCTTCTCCACTGGAGACTTGTACCTTCTCCACTGGAGACTTGTACCTTCTCCACTGGAGACTTGTACCTTCTCCACTGGAGACTTGTACCTTCTCCACTGGAGACTTGTACCTTCTCCACTGGAGACTTGTACCTTCTCCACTGGAGACTTGTACCTTCTCCACTGGAGACTTGTACCTTCTCCACTGGAGACTTGTACCTTCTCCACTGGAGACTTGTACCTTCTCCACTGGAGACTTGTACCTTCTCCACTGGAGACTTGTACCTTCTCCACTGGAGACTTGTACCTTCTCCACTGGAGACTTGTACCTTCTCCACTGGAGACTTGTACCTTCTCCACTGGAGACTTGTACCTTCTCCACTGGAGACTTGTACCTTCTCCACTGGAGACTTGTACCTTCTCCACTGGAGACTTGTACCTTCTCCACTGGAGACTTGTACCTTCTCCACTGGAGACTTGTACCTTCTCCACTGGAGACTTGTACCTTCTCCACTGGAGACTTGTACCTTCTCCACTGGAGACTTGTACCTTCTCCACTGGAGACTTGTACCTTCTCCACTGGAGACTTGTACCTTCTCCACTGGAGACTTGTACCTTCTCCACTGGAGACTTGTACCTTCTCCACTGGAGACTTGTACCTTCTCCACTGGAGACTTGTACCTTCTCCACTGGAGACTTGTACCTTCTCCACTGGAGACTTGTACCTTCTCCACTGGAGACTTGTACCTTCTCCACTGGAGACTTGTACCTTCTCCACTGGAGACTTGTACCTTCTCCACTGGAGACTTGTACCTTCTCCACTGGAGACTTGTACCTTCTCCACTGGAGACTTGTACCTTCTCCACTGGAGACTTGTACCTTCTCCACTGGAGACTTGTACCTTCTCCACTGGAGACTTGTACCTTCTCCACTGGAGACTTGTACCTTCTCCACTGGAGACTTGTACCTTCTCCACTGGAGACTTGTACCTTCTCCACTGGAGACTTGTACCTTCTCCACTGGAGACTTGTACCTTCTCCACTGGAGACTTGTACCTTCTCCACTGGAGACTTGTACCTTCTCCACTGGAGACTTGTACCTTCTCCACTGGAGACTTGTACCTTCTCCACTGGAGACTTGTACCTTCTCCACTGGAGACTTGTACCTTCTCCACTGGAGACTTGTACCTTCTCCACTGGAGACTTGTACCTTCTCCACTGGAGACTTGTACCTTCTCCACTGGAGACTTGTACCTTCTCCACTGGAGACTTGTACCTTCTCCACTGGAGACTTGTACCTTCTCCACTGGAGACTTGTACCTTCTCCACTGGAGACTTGTACCTTCTCCACTGGAGACTTGTACCTTCTCCACTGGAGACTTGTACCTTCTCCACTGGAGACTTGTACCTTCTCCACTGGAGACTTGTACCTTCTCCACTGGAGACTTGTACCTTCTCCACTGGAGACTTGTACCTTCTCCACTGGAGACTTGTACCTTCTCCACTGGAGACTTGTACCTTCTCCACTGGAGACTTGTACCTTCTCCACTGGAGACTTGTACCTTCTCCACTGGAGACTTGTACCTTCTCCACTGGAGACTTGTACCTTCTCCACTGGAGACTTGTACCTTCTCCACTGGAGACTTGTACCTTCTCCACTGGAGACTTGTACCTTCTCCACTGGAGACTTGTACCTTCTCCACTGGAGACTTGTACCTTCTCCACTGGAGACTTGTACCTTCTCCACTGGAGACTTGTACCTTCTCCACTGGAGACTTGTACCTTCTCCACTGGAGACTTGTACCTTCTCCACTGGAGACTTGTACCTTCTCCACTGGAGACTTGTACCTTCTCCACTGGAGACTTGTACCTTCTCCACTGGAGACTTGTACCTTCTCCACTGGAGACTTGTACCTTCTCCACTGGAGACTTGTACCTTCTCCACTGGAGACTTGTACCTTCTCCACTGGAGACTTGTACCTTCTCCACTGGAGACTTGTACCTTCTCCACTGGAGACTTGTACCTTCTCCACTGGAGACTTGTACCTTCTCCACTGGAGACTTGTACCTTCTCCACTGGAGACTTGTACCTTCTCCACTGGAGACTTGTACCTTCTCCACTGGAGACTTGTACCTTCTCCACTGGAGACTTGTACCTTCTCCACTGGAGACTTGTACCTTCTCCACTGGAGACTTGTACCTTCTCCACTGGAGACTTGTACCTTCTCCACTGGAGACTTGTACCTTCTCCACTGGAGACTTGTACCTTCTCCACTGGAGACTTGTACCTTCTCCACTGGAGACTTGTACCTTCTCCACTGGAGACTTGTACCTTCTCCACTGGAGACTTGTACCTTCTCCACTGGAGACTTGTACCTTCTCCACTGGAGACTTGTACCTTCTCCACTGGAGACTTGTACCTTCTCCACTGGAGACTTGTACCTTCTCCACTGGAGACTTGTACCTTCTCCACTGGAGACTTGTACCTTCTCCACTGGAGACTTGTACCTTCTCCACTGGAGACTTGTACCTTCTCCACTGGAGACTTGTACCTTCTCCACTGGAGACTTGTACCTTCTCCACTGGAGACTTGTACCTTCTCCACTGGAGACTTGTACCTTCTCCACTGGAGACTTGTACCTTCTCCACTGGAGACTTGTACCTTCTCCACTGGAGACTTGTACCTTCTCCACTGGAGACTTGTACCTTCTCCACTGGAGACTTGTACCTTCTCCACTGGAGACTTGTACCTTCTCCACTGGAGACTTGTACCTTCTCCACTGGAGACTTGTACCTTCTCCACTGGAGACTTGTACCTTCTCCACTGGAGACTTGTACCTTCTCCACTGGAGACTTGTACCTTCTCCACTGGAGACTTGTACCTTCTCCACTGGAGACTTGTACCTTCTCCACTGGAGACTTGTACCTTCTCCACTGGAGACTTGTACCTTCTCCACTGGAGACTTGTACCTTCTCCACTGGAGACTTGTACCTTCTCCACTGGAGACTTGTACCTTCTCCACTGGAGACTTGTACCTTCTCCACTGGAGACTTGTACCTTCTCCACTGGAGACTTGTACCTTCTCCACTGGAGACTTACTAACCTCTAACGAACAACGGAAACATGTAATGTGCGTTTTCTTTCTTTCTTGGGGTACACAAGGAACTATGAAATGATGACCCGAGTTTTCGACTTGTAATTCAACATTACTTGAAGATATGGATCGGCGATCATTTTCACTTTGACGGCATAGACTTCTACAAGGACGCAAACACGCTTCCCTGGTTTCCCTACTTTGCGAAACGAAACGATAATGAACGTGATTATGGTTAATGTTATAGTCAAAGGTCGTTTGGTGGGAATGGTACCATTTAGAACCGTGTGCACGCGTGTGCGCTTTTTAAAAGGTACATATTGTATTGATTACATCGTTTATGTCAAAGAAATGGATTGGAAATGAACGAAAGAGGCTGGGGTTGGTGAGAAGGAGGGCGGTAAGAGTTCTCATCAAAGATGAGTATCTACCAGGGAACGAAAACAATTCTCTCTTCAAAAGTGAGATTCTCTCGGGCCGAAAAGGTTACTGTTTTGTCTTTATTGTATAAGTAGCTTTAATAGGCTAGTTATGTATTTTTGTCGGAACGTTTTCTAA
>OX421448.1:13685736-13733236 GCA_949126865.1 Montipora capitata | reverse complement strand
AAATATTGTAAATTTGTCTTATTATAATAAAATGTTGATAGTCTTAAATGATTATTAAAGTTTAAGGGACTACTGAAAAAGTCGTTTTGGATGACTTATAAGCCGACTTGTTAGTCTTTATCTCAAATTCGGGATGGGTGTCCTATCCGGGGCTTCGTAATCAGGTTAATGCAAGGTATAATAATAACTTTATTGAAGTGTCAAAATACTTTAGCATAAAATTCATAATTGAAGATGAATTCAATTTTCTTGTATGATTCTTAAAATTATTCAAGTTACAAGCCTTTACACTCTTAGGGAGTCTGCACCACAGGGAAGGCTCAAAATATGTGGAATGCTTGCCGTACGTCACTGTGTTAAAGCGCGGAATTACAAAGTCAGCATTTCTCAAACTATAGTCTCCATCATATTGCTTAAATGGATTAGCTATATAAATCGGAGAAGCTCGGACCCTGCTTAAGGACTCTCTGTCTACCGAGATGCTTTACGCGCCTTTGTTTATGTTTTCATTCACCTTGAAGTAACGAGTGGGAAAGAAAAAAGCGACAAAAATCTAGAAAGGAATACTAGAAAAGCTGGTCAGGCGAATAAAAAAATATATTTGCAATGAATAAACAGCCACTTCCGCTCTTGGACTTACATGTTATCAGGTATTTTGGATTGAAATTCAATAAAGTACATTCAATACCGATCTCCGTTTTTGGTAAAAGTAGTCGTTTGCTTGTCTTTAACGATTTGAAAAAAAATACATATATACTATATTAATTATTGAATGTACTCTTCCTGGCAAATTTGTTCACTAAGTACTTAGCAGGCTTAGCTACATAATTCCGGAATTTTTTTGGGAATTTTAGACGTCAAAAAGACTTTTAGAAACTCTCGGGAACTTTAGAAAAAAAATATTGACAATTTCCAGAATTTTAAAGCAATTTGAACTTTCACCGACATACTGGAGACTTTTCACAGGCAAAAACGTTGACAAAACGTGCTTTTTTGTATTCCAACCTACCAGGAGAGGGGTCAGTCCGTTGATATCCATTTCTTATCAGCGGTTACTCACCAAAAAGGGTCCTACAGTGCATCTAAGCAGCAGTTTCTCACCGTAGTTTCGGAATCCGGATCTTTGCTTGATAGCCAATATGGCAGACTTTGCTCTACAAGAAACGAAATTTACAAGAATTTTCGGGAATTTTAGAGAGTTTGACATTTCTAAAAAGAATTTTAGTGCTTTTGTTTGGGAAATTCCGGAAAGAATTTTAGACAATTTTTCGAGAATTATGTAGCTAAGCCTATCAATAAGGCTCTGCTGCAACCTTTGCCGTTAACAGTCACACAACAACTTGGGTAACGTTCAATTCGAAAAGTTGCAAAAATAGTGGAGACACTTCACCTTCTTGGGGCGTTATTAATTTCCCTATTATCTCTCACAATGCAGCCCCCCTCCCCCCCTTATCAGTGTTTCTAGCAAGACAAAAAAATGTTGGGAACTTAAGCAGTCAACATTGAAAGGGGGAGAGGGGAGAGAGGAAGTGGGAAAGGTTTAAATTCTAGATACGGCGGTCTAGCCAGACGTTCTGGGAACGAAGTTTGACGAAATTCCGCAAAATATAATGCTTTCCGTTGAAGTTTGTCAACGGCCACCAAAAGCAGTTTATATCATGAAATTTCACGGAGAGCTAGCTTGATACCTCTTAAAGACTTACATGACAAGCGATTCTTCTATACATTAAAAACAGCGCTTCTTTTGAAAGTTATTGTAAGAGTAACGGCAAATTGAGTATTTTAGGCGTAAAAACTTCTCTCTCGAGTAACTTAAAATCGGCTTTTACGATTTTCTTCAAACTTCGTCAAACGTTAGACAAACACCTCAGGATTAATACCCAGTGTATCATTTCAAAAGTTTAGATCGAATAAAGCGTAAAATTGCTGCTAATAAAAAACCATGACGTCACTGTTTCGTTGCCCTGGTAATCTAGAACGCCATCACAACTAAATTTTTACAAACTTCAACTTCCTCTAGTACGTGGTTAAAGTTTCAAAGCTGTAGGTGCTTGCATATAAGAACTGTGGCCGTCTAAAGTTTAATGGTATAGGCTAAATTTTATTGTAGGGAGCCTCCTTAATTTAATTTATTAACTTTGCCAGTCAAGCTGACAGAGCGCCACAACAGCTCGCGCCAATTACTGTGGCCCCTTTTTTACCCTCCCAACCATGATACACAACAGAAGACTGACCACAACACCGGGAACTGCGTTGCCCTGTTCAGATGTTCTGAGCCTGCAATATTTTGTTCACTTATTACAGGTCATTACACGTCACTCAGGGAAAATAGTAACCAAATTATTTTAACGTTCTAATTCACTTCGTTGAAACGAACGTACATTTTACACTTTCTGCTTCCTATTAATTAGACAACAAAATACAATACATTTAGAATGGATACTCTTGCAGAGTAGCACGAGAAATCCAATTATCACTATACATGTTAAGTTACTCAGTGATACTTACCACGAAAAATCTGATCATCATAGACAGGCGTGAGCTGACCTTTGACGTCTCTCATCGACACGTTTGAAGTCTTTTGCCCGCTTCTTTTGCCTGTTAGCTCCTGTTGTTCGTGGACGCAAACTCCGACGTTCGGATTCGTATTCTTCGACGTCTTTGTACCAATCGACGATCTTCGCTTCCGCTTGTGGATGAGCTTTTTGTCCTCAGTAACGAGAGAGGTTGTGCTGCTGCTGTTGATTTCTTCAGTTCGATGCTTGTATCTGGTCCAGTATGTTGTCGAGCTCTGCTTGCGCTTAAATTGCTTTTGGTTTGCTTTGTATTTCAGTTGGACCGTGTCTGTGTCGAACGCCTGTTATGCCTCGAGTTTCTTTCTCTGAGGATCAAGTTGAGTTGACATTAATACTTAAAAAGCCCAAAACTTGCTGAACCAAAGCATGGTCTTCGGAAGTCGCAAACTCACCGCGTTATCTTCTTGTGTCGGCTATTCTTTCGTCTTCCTCGATGTCGGACGTCACCAACGGATTCGAAATAAGCTTTAAACAACCCAGCGCGTAACTCGTAGACTACGTTGCGATAGAGAAAATGAATGCTCTGCAAAACTCCTTATAAATAGGCGCTTATCTGTAAGTGGTGTGCAAACAATCTCTAGAGACACAAATAATGTTGCAATGTAGAATTGCTGGTGGACGAACAAAAAGCTAATGAGAGAACTTTGAAAACCACCATAGGCAATTCCGAGGGGAACAGCCTTAATCATGTAAATTCAGCTGGCGTTGCACGATCACACTTGCGAGAAGCACAGTGTAATACTAGTGTTGACAGTACTCTAGTGTCAACTCACTGGTGTTGAATCCCTAGGGGAACACTGAACAATACAACGAGATTTAACGCTAGACTGAGTGTTAAAGCCGCAACCATTATCCTTTTTCTCAATACCTTTCATACCAATAGAAAATACATACATTATTCGATCATAGTGAGGGACAACAGCCTTAATGTGATGCGATAACGTCTGACTACCTAATTTTACCATGAGCTAAATGCCAAAGGAGAAAACTTGTACAGAAAAGCCACCTGCGGACAGTATTCCATGTCCAGATAACGAGAATTATTTTGTGCAAACGAGGCTTGGTGGTGAATTTTGAGCCTATTTCGCAATCATGTTTAAGGACTATTGTTACCCACAAATTATTGGATTGTAACGAATGACAATTGTAACCCACAAATGGTTGGAGCTGAAGCCACATTTCTAGACACTGTTGTGTACAAAGGCAAACGCTTTCAAAATCAATCAATTCTGGATATAAAAGCACACTTCAAGCCGACTGAAACCTTTCAGCACAGTCATTTTCCCTCTAGCCACCCACCGGGTGTCAAAAAAGGGTACTTGAAAGGCCCTAAGACTTCTTCGCACTAACTCTTCTAGAACAACTTTTGAAGGGAACATTTACAAATTCAAATCTAGTCTCCGTGCTACAAGCTATCCGAAACTTCTGATCGAGACACTACTATCGGACATCAAATTCACAGAAAGGGAATCAGCGCTGAAGCAAAGCACGAAAGCCCTAAAGATATCTTGCCCTTTGTGACACAGTATCACCCGACAGTGCCAAACCTAAAACATGTTTTATTAAAAACTTGGCACTTGGTACAAAACCAGCCTTCTCTACCATTGCATAGGTTTCTGCTCTCAAAAGACTTTTGCTATTTTTAGTTCGCTCATAAACAAACATTTCAGAGAGGTGCTTATTCCGGGGGGCCCTATATAATAATAATAATAATAATAATAATAATAATAATAATAATAATAATAATAATAATAATAATACAGTTCTTAAAAACGCATTATACATAAGTCTCAATGCTTTTACATAAGATTTAAAGTAATTACACGAATAAGATTAAAAATTTACTATAGGTTAAAAGCAATTTTAAAAAGGTGTGTCTTAAGCCTAGTTTTAAAGGAATCTAAGGTCTCGGAGTATCTTATGAAATCAGGAAGTTTGTTCCAAAGCCTAGGGGTTACACACGCAAAGGATCTGTCGCCATAGGCGGAGGTTCTAGATCTATCTATATATATATATATATTGTACTGCCTACTTCGGTTGGAAACGCGTTGTGCTGAAATATTTAAGGGGGTGAGTTCAACTATCTTTCACCTAGAGACAAGGAACATTGAAAAACTATACCAAATATTAATTAATCATTAATTATCATTAATAACTGTCCAGCTGTGTTTCAGTTAAGGTCTATAACGAAAGAAAAACTATCGTTGTAATGGGAGGGGGGGGGGGGGGAGGCGTAAGATTATTATTTACTGGCAAAACGAAGAATTCCAATAACTTGCGCTGGCTGGGAAGGGACTCAACATGAGAGATGCCGTTGGCTGGCGCCCACAATGCAATATCTCTTCCTGGCTGGGAAAAGGCCTCAAAGTATCAGATGCTGGCTGTCGGCCTCGGAAAATAATCTGTTGCTAGCTTGCTCTGAAGAGCGGATAATTTTTTTCTAGGGTAATTAAATATTAACCGAAAATGTGTTAACAGATGCCCACAGATCGTCTAAGTTGAGCTCTTTGTTGCTAGGAACTCTGCGTCTATATTTTGAATTGCCGAGCTTGCTAATTTAGATTACTACATCTGTAATTCAAACAACAACCGAGGTAATTGGGCATCCTACGAAGACAATCAAATGAATCAACGCAAACCATATGTATACGCTGAGAGGGGGTTTTCCTCCGAATGACCGAGTATGTGGCGGAAGAATTTTTTCAACCAAGCGCTACGGGGAAATACGTGCGAGCAGATCAAAATTGGTTTTGCTTTTACCTCCGAATGGCTGAGAAAGGCAGAAGATTTTTTAGCCAATCGCTACTCGAATTAATGCGCTATATAAAACTAAAACTACTAGTGTTTCGTGGGCGTCAATAAATTAATTGGCCTCGAACTGTTGAAAACAGTACACTCGCCTGCGTCAACCACCCTTTTGCTGTAGAAAATGGAAGTAGAGAGAAATGGACTTGGGAGTGTTATGAAATCAGAAGACGAAACAGCTAATAATTTAAGATGGTAAATATTCTGAGTGGGTTCACATCCCAGTCAATTAGTTACAGTTCCTGCTTATAATAATTTCAAACAACCTCAAGGGGGTTGTCTGAGTTTGTTCGAAGGAAGTAAGAAGAGAAATGTTTTTAACCCGGTATATTCATTAGGCCATCCCGCTTTTTTCCCGTCATTTACCGTTGTGCGAGCGACCCATAGTTTTGAGAAAAGGTAATGACTTGTAAAAACTTTTTAAAACTTTACCTTGAAATATAAACCGGCGTTAGTTTTGCCCGTACAGATTTTTTGTTTCAATTTCAACCCCGGAGTAAACATGACACACTTCCATAGGAGGAGCTTTCTGGCCGCGTGGGAGGAAAATATGTTGACACGAAATCGTTTCTGCCCGTTGCCGCCACTTGGTTCTTTTTGCAGCTTGAAACGTTTCTTTTTAGAATTTTCTTTTTGTTTGTTTGTTTTCTTTTACTCCCACTGACCGACCCAAAATTAGGAAACACACGAGAAATAAAAGGGGACAAGGTTTTCTTTTTGCGTGCCTCTCACGCGCGAGATTTTGGGAACTAGAAAAATGTTATTCAGCGAAAAAGAGAGCTTAGTCGCAGAGTACTTATTTGCTGTTCCTTCTTGCTCCACAGAAATTGACAAAGTGGACAAGGAGTATTTTTGGTTCAAAGCGAGAGAGGTTTTCATTTCTGAGATAAGCATTAGTTTTGTTGGGAAGTTCGCTCTCGGACTCGCTTTGAAAAAGAGACAGAAATGAGCATGTTAATGCTTCCTATTAAAAAGACTTAGTCTCCTTCGCAGAACCTTCGCAGCCGTTTTTTGGATGTCACGCACCGCTCCCCCCTGAGCAAAAAATGGCTGCGAAGGAGACTAAAAAAGACTGGAACTGCCCAGGATTCGCTTGGTACTCTATGGGTACTTTGCTCTATCCGTTTTCGCGATTAATCCACCTCGTTCGAGTCGAAACGAATGTGGTCGAAGTATCTTAAAAATAAATTGGTGCGAACGGTTTCAGTATAAAAAATAGGCAGTAAAAGATTCTCCGCTTTATGCTTATGATGTCGTCAAAACCTCAAATTTTGTCACGTGACGTGGTTGTGCACAGTACCGCAAAGATCTTTTATCTGTGAGCCAAATTGTATTATTTCTTGGTAGCGTTTTCGTTGCCGCAGCAGTCGTCGTTTCTTTTAGACTCTCTAATGTTAACTGAGGAAGCGAAGTGGCGAATTATAGCAATCTGGGAAAAAGGCACGAACTTTCTTTATTTAAATGAAACCAAAATTAAACTCGTGTATGTAACCGAAGTTACTATGAATACAAAATGAATATAAAATAAATGCTTTAGTTAGTACGCTTTCCGTCTTTTCTATCGAAATTCTTGATGTGTTTCTCCATGCTTTTACAAGTGAAGCATGGTACCAAGCCACTGTTGTTTGTTGAGTTTAGGCCGTGACAGCTTTTTTAGGCATTGCATTTTGTGTGCTGTATCCAAACGTCATGCCATATCTGAATTTCTCTCCTGCAAAAAAGGCATAAATGAAATTGATTAGACATTGCTGGGTTAATTGATTGCCATGACTGCCATAGCTGTGACTGGAACAAAAGCCCGACAAAAGGACAACAAGCTCTAGATACTTTACCTGGAACATGGCCAGTGTAGTGAGGGACGTGACCCGAATCCTTCGTATAAATCGGTTTGGTGTCAACTATCTTGATCACTGGGCGCTCAACAATTACAGGCAGATCCTTGACCCGCTTCAGCCTGTCGCTTTCGTTTGTAAACTCACAAAGCGCCTTGTTCGTCAGCAACGGGTAACCCACCCCCATTTCACCGCGTGCCCGCGGGACAAATCCCGTGTAACCAGACATGAGGAATTTCTTCGGGTCGTCGTTGCTCATTATGAATGGGGAGAGCGAGTGCTGCAGCGCATAGGGAGAGTAGTACGCTTTAGGCCTGACTGTGATCGATTGCAGAGGTGTCTTGTACTTAGTTGTGATCGTCGTGTTTTTGGAAAGGAGTTCTGGAGGTACCTCCTTTCCCGTTTGCAGTTCAGCGATTGTCCTGAGATCTTGAATTTTACGATGGTGTTTGATTTGATCGCCCTGGAAGCTAGCAATTGCACTGAGACAAGTGTCTGCGTATGGCTTGCCAAAGTAATGCTCTCCTTTAGGTATATAACCTGAAACAGATAAGACACAAATGCCATGATGATGTTAAAAAATGAATGATAATCAGAATCTAATTCAATTTCAATATTACGTACATATAACCTCAAAACAGAATTGCCAAGGATAAACCTGAACAAGAGTAAAGGAATGCCCAACTTCTTGATAGCCGGCTTTACCAGGGAATAATTGCAGCGGTTTTCGGAACTGCGTGGGAGGCTAACGCGCGAGGGATAATATCGAATTTTGTCGAAGAAGCAGCTGACACAAACATGACCAAACAGAAATTCGAAGCATGGCCGAACTGAGCCCGTCAACAGACTGCCTCGGGATTTTGAGCTAGACCACAATTACTTATCAGACTTTTCAACTACCACACGAGAAGATTACCGGAAAGGGAACGATAAATTTTTGCCTTTATCAGTCAGTGACTGTAGTTATTTTCGTAGTTCGAAGATGGCACGCTTGCCATCACGCACGGACAGTTTGACTGCACAGAAAGCAAATGATGTCCTGTTAACCTTTTTTTTGCAGGAAATGAAAGGGTTTTCTTTTCCTCTGATGTCTGCAGATTGATTGATTTTTTGCTAATAATTGTAAAGGGAGTTCATAATATTTTAGCTGAATGTCTTGGATGGAAAACATAAATAACTAAAATATGCAAATAGCTCGAGGAATTCAAACAATAGACTATTATTGGTCAATGCATATATTATAATGACATTTTATGATGTCCAACTTGACTTCTTTGGCTTCCTTAGTAACAACTGTAAACTAAAGGCTCATTGAGTCACACAACGCGAAAATAATTCACTTTAAAATAAGTTTTAAAGATATGAAAAGTAGATATACCGTCTACTGTACCAATTCTGGTTGTTTTTCTGTTGTTTTTCTGTTGTAAGAATTTCCAAAATTGCTGAAAAAGTTTCGAAGATAAAAACTGATTGAAATGATTTGAACCGTCTTATCTTACTTTCGGTGCAACTGAGATCGTTCTGTAATTTTTGCTTCATGGTAGAAAGACGAGTTAAGCGGCATAGTTATGGCTCCATGCTCTGAATTTACAATGAAATTGCTCTGATTCCTATTTGTCTGATGACACGTCCCACCGCTCTTTCTTCTCGTTCTGTTTTGACATGCGGTTATGTATTGAGGATTTGAGGCCGGATTAACCAATTCATTCGTGAACTATGAAACCGTGTACTGCAAAAAAGAAAGGTTAAACAAGCATTATGCATCGGCTTACCGGTATAGTTTGGAACCATCTCATCGCAGAGCTTTTGATCTCCGAGATTTCGACATCTCGCGGCGATTAGAGCCTTCCTGTCGTCCTTTGGTGGCCGAGGCTGTGGAACTATGTCAGACAACACAGGCTTGCCAGAGCTTGCAACCGATGATGTCGTTAGAAGTTGTGAGGTCGTACGGCCGAATGTTTCACCGATTTGGTATTTGAATTGCGGGCAGTAACCGCAGTACCTAGAAAAGTCATGCAACAGTGTTAGTTTGCTCAGGGAAATATATTTTAAGGATCCGTGAAACATGAACTAGAAATTTTGAATAGAAAATTGAATGCGAAATGCTAAGGAATTTTAGCTGAATATCTCCTGTCATCACCCTGGTATATGGTAAGGATCTGGAGTCATCAGAGTTGATTTTCTTGCTCCTCTCATGTTTTTAAGCAGTAAATTTGCTACCGAAAGAAAGCGTGATCTTGGAAAAGATAAAATTTACAAAAGCACTTTAGTCTAATTGACCAATAAACACATCATGCTTAATTACCCCTTGTGACATCAAAAACAATAAAGTAAACAGACCGAACAACCCCATGGGAATGACAATGAAAAATGCTTTCTTTGCCCAAATGGCTTTTGTTGAGAGCGACAGATAACAAAGAATAAGAAAAAAACAGACTATTTGCGAGGCAACGCTCTGCACTTTTATTTAATTTCAAAAGAACGCAAACATTCACGCAAGTCACCTCGTATCACTTAGCAACTTATCATCGGAACCTTTAAAAAGTTCGGTGGCTTCTCCGAACACCACTCGAGGATTTTACGGATTTAATTTGCGTCATCTTCGTGTAATTCCTCGTTCCAGTCTTCTCTTCCAGTCTTCAAGCAAAAATTGAGGTTGGCGCGAGACTTCGGCAGATGCATTTTATAGTAGATCCACTATTATTTCAAATGAAAATCGACTCAGATTTTGATTGTGTTGATTTGGGATTTTGATTGTGTTGATTGTGAAGAATACGCGATGTGAAGAAAGGGATGACGAACGTTCATGATTCAAGATCACGAGGTCGTTAAACGGAAGACACATCCCAGTAAGCCTCATGGCGGCTAGCGATGTATCTCAAGTTTGTTACAATCATCCAGACAAAAAGGCTGATTTCAAGTGCTTCGATTGTAAATTGGGTAAGTTTGAGTCTTATCTCCTTGCTCACACCGTTTGGTAGCTTCTTTAAGTGTGGTCTGAAGCGATGTTTGAAGTCATAGCCCCCCTCCCCCCTCCCCCTACGGGAGCAGGCCGTGGGAACTGAATATTTTAAAGTCACAGCAATGAACATGTACAAGTATAAGGAAGGGTAATTAGTGCAACTAATGGGCACTAACTACATGTAACTAGCACTTTACATTACACTCTAATCAGTTAAGTCTGTTCAAATATAAGTGCTAGGTCTGACCTTGTAGCTCAGTCGGTAGAGCAGCGGTGATCTAACCCGAAGGTCGTGGGTTCAATTCCCACCCGGGTCAGAGTTTTTCTCTGTCCTTGTGTGGGCCCATTGCCATTAGTAGGGCTAGGGCTCACATGGTTCATATGGGGTAGAAAACTAGCACTTCACATTACACTCTAATCAGTTAAGTCTGTTCAAATATAAGTGCTACATGGCCAACGTTTGCAAAAACACAACCCCTTCCTTGTACTTGCACATGTTCATTGCCGTGACTTTAACATCTTCAGTTCCTACGGCCTGCTCCCGTCTGACTTTGTTTGCAAAAACGTAACCCTCCCTTGACACTATACAGTGAGCCTGCTTCATTGTATAGACAACAGTATGGTTCTTTTTACTTTTGCAGACTCCATCATCAATGTTTGTGCACAGTGCAACATTCAAGTGCATAGCCTTGATGTATTCAGAACTCATAGAGTGGAACAAATTGTGATAAAGGTACATGTACGTTAACCTGTTTATGGTAAAATTAAACAATAATATTATTATGTGATTGCAATGGTGTGCCAGCATGTAATGTAGCTTATTAAATTTTTTCAGTTGTATTGATATCTCACATCCTTATTGATATCTTTCATGTATCACGTTCAACAGGACCGTGAGCGAAGACTTTCTCAAGATATCAATGATATTGAAAAGTGAGTGTAATGCGGCAAGCTCAATCACCTTTTTTGGAGGAGTACTAACCCAGTAGTCTTGGCTTACATGTTATTAATAATTATTGATAGTAATTAACCCACAGTAGTCTCAGCATACTGGATCATTGGGAATACCCAGAATTTTATGCATATTTAGGGTATAGGAAGAAAGAACATTTGTTTTGTTTGCATGGCTAATTTGGAAGGCTAATACTTCAAACCCCAGGATACCATGCCATTAGGAAGTGCTCTCTTTCATTAAAGGGAACCTCCACTAAAATAACAAAAATAAATTCAAACCACAGAACGTAATGTTAACAATTAAAATTTTTCAAACTTTTTCCAATGGAAGTGTTTGTATCCGAAAAAAATGAATTTCAAAAACTTTTGCTTTGGCTTTCAAATCTCCGGGGCACTGCCATCTTGCATAATTGTGAGGTGTTGTTCTGATACAAAGATGGTTTGTTCTGGAACAATAGGGCAACCACGACACGTCACAGTTGTTCACGATGGCGGCGCCCGGGAAATATGAAAGCCAAATTAAGCTTGTTTGAAATTTATTTTTCTCGAATATAAATGCTTTCATTGGAAAAAGTTTGAGCAATATCAACTGTAAACATTATGTTCTGTGGTTTAAGGTTATTTTGTTGTTTTAGTGGAGGTTCCCTTTAAATAATATGATCTACATCTGTTGTTAATTTTTGGTCTGTCTGTCAGTGGTTGATAAAAGTGATTTTATTGTTTGTTCTTGCAGGTTGATAGCAGTTGAAAGTGACCTACTTCAGAATGTCCTCATTCGACTGAAATATTGCCAGCAAGAAGAGAGGGTATTAATAATTATTATTATTGCAATGTAGTTTTAGTATTCACAAGTATTAATTAGTGTTTGACTTCACACAAGTACAGTGTGTACATTTAACAATAGGATGCTTTTTTTTCAGGAAACACTGAGTCACTTACTTCAACTGCAGACAGCAACCAAAAGAAGATTGGCTGAAATTAAGGAATGTGAAACAAGAATTGACAAGGCCTTCAGCTATCTCACAAAGGTGATAATTTGGATAAAAATATGGTTGCCTTGCTTTTCTTTGTTAGTCTCTAGAAAGTTCTATTAGGCAGGGCTCGAAATCAACGAAAAAAATCTAGTCACAAATTTGTGACGAGATATATGAAAATTTGGCTGCGATTTCGCAAATTTTAGTCGCAAAATCATCGCACTGCATTGTGTTGTCAGCAGTTAAGCAAAACAAAATATGAGTCCACAATACTTGTGTGTAAAGAAACCACGAATGATCGAAGGAATGGAGTTGTACAAGTAACATCGCAGGTAAATTACACTACAATTACATGTACAATTGTACACTATCTTCAGATTGAAAGAAAACTTATTCAGTGCTTCTGACAGGGTCTGTGGGTGGCGGACTGAACAATTCCCAAGAATCTGTAAAATTATGCACAATACTGAGTGATGTACTTAGAGTTTTATACTTGTTCCATCATTTGATTGCCCATAACCAAGATTTATATAGCCTTTTCAAGGGATTTTCAGGCCATTTCCTTGCCAAAAACACCTTTGTTTTCTATGTAGCTCTGTATGGTCTTGGGCACTAGCTCGGTTCCACTTCATTATTTTGGCGGATCGAGATAGTTGGGCGATTTCCTGTTGCGTTTCTCTGATGCCCAAAACAATAAAAGTTCTTCAATGTTAGGCACTGTTGTTTAGGTTCTTAACTTCAACCTTTACAAGGAAAATAACAAGCTATGTAAATCACGATGTATATAATTCCTACTTAAGGAATTTCACAATGATACAAATGTAAAAGGGTATAGACCGCATGCATAAATGACAGCCAAAAACATAATATTCTTTCGTGTAAGGGCTAATTAAACTCACTAGCACCGTTGGCATGGACAAAATACAAAAGAAAATAATGTTGCTTGAGAGCAAGACTAGTGATTCTAATTAGTATATAAACAAGAGAATAGTTTTTTTTGGCCACCATTTATGCATTTGGTCTATGAAACAATTGATACATGTATGTGAGATACATGTACCCACAGACAAATACATGTAAGCGTTCACACCATTATCCATAACAATTGGCATATGTGTGTGTAGGTAATGTATTTCAAGGCTGTGCTCTAAGGAAAATTTCAGGGAGCCTGTAGGGCTCCCAAGCATTTCACCTGAGGTGCCCAGCCCTCTAAGTTGGTTGCTTATGTAATTATTAATGAACTGATTGTATGACATCAACAATGCAGTAAGATCTTCATCCATTTCTCTCTCTCAACAAAACATTGCTGCTACTGCTCTGGTGATTGTCGAACTCGCCATTGTAAGAAAAACCTGCAACCCGTCAAATTTTTCATGCCATACTTCAGAAAGACAAGAAAAGTGGCATGCAATGCTGCCAGTGTTTTTCAGGTTTAAAAATAAAAAAAAGGAAAGATTGCATCAGGTTTATGTAATTTTTATATCAACGTTTGGGTATAATACAGCTAAACCTTTTTACTTGTTAGTTACTGTAGGTTGGAAAATAATTTTCAAAACGTGAATCAATGCCGCTTGATTCCCGTGAAGATTTCTGTGAAAACTGCCATGAAACCATGGTGGCCCAAAAGCTATCAATTTCTTTTTTTAAACAAGTCATCTCGATCTGGACGAAAATTATTGCTACAGCACAGAACGTAAGTATTTTTCCCCTTATTATCAGTAAAATGTAAAGTTGAATGAGATTTTTGTGGATTCGGTCGAAGCATCAGTCTGCATGTATTTATTTTTAGGACACGCAATGATTTGTCATGACACCAAAGACAATGTGGGATTGCTCCCGGGGAGGGGGGGGGGGAATGCCATATAAAAAGGACAGGGGGGTGCTCTTTGTACCTTTTAGGGGTTAAAAAAGCGGTTTTGGTACCTCTTTGGGTGTTCAGCCTCAAAAGTTTCACAGCGGGAGTTTTAGCGGTACCTTTTAGGGTATTGAGCCGAAATAATATGACAGGATACATTTGTCAATTAACTAATTTTTAATTTTGTCTAATTGAAACCCATAATTTGGTACCTCTTAGGGGTGACAAAAAGCACCCCTGTCATTTTTGTATGGGAATCCCCCCCCCCTCTAGGGATTGCTCTGTTTCTAAAACAACAAACAAATAACATGATATCTTTCCCCTTTTTATTTCGTTACGGCAGTGATTCATTTTGCCCTGCGTTTTGCGTATTTTACGCATTACATTCATTAAATACCCATTGGTTTCCGTCGAGCGCGTCCCGAGTACGCATACCGTAGTTATTCGGTTATAAGGCGCACTCGGTTATAAGACGCACCCCAAACTTAGCAGTTTAATCAAGCTAAGTTCTCAAACAGAAAATTACGCGAAAATACTCAGTTATAAGACGCACCAAAAAATTGAGTTATCAAAAGGATGTGATGAATTTGAGAACAATTATCCTTACACAATTAATAACTGCGAACTCTTTTTGTTAACGTAAACAGAGTGAAAAAAGCACGCATTTAATGATATACGTTAAAACAAAAGCTAAAAGTTCACACCTGAAATGATAAACATACAACGCATACACGTTTATTTGAACCTTCCGACTTAATAAATAGTCAGAGTTCAGACTTCAAGCGAAAGCGAACAGCGCAAAAACTACCACGGAAAGTCATTCAAAGGTGTTCGACAGCTGAATATCAACACGCCACCAAGGATGCAAATTTCAGTGCACAAGAAAGCCTAGATGAATGAAGAAGGTATGTTTTATCTCCGCACTGTTTGTTCAGAGAAGAAACTTTTCATGCGAGCAACAAACACGATTCTTGGAATATTCGAAACAAGGTCCGAACGATTGTATTGTTGTCACGGGTATCACGTTACTGCGCACATGCTCTTAAGGACGTATGCAAATTTCCGTGTGTTTGCTTTACTCTTGAAGTCATTTAGTGTTCTAAAGGTCTCGAAAAGCACTATTCTTTTTAATAGACAACTAGTGTCCTTTTCTTGTTCAAGTTCTTCTCAAATTGACTTCCTGAATATTACAGTGATTAGACACTAAATGACAGTTTTATTTGTTCTGTTTTACAGTTGTAATTTCTTTACAAGTTTAAACACAGGCACCTGAATTTTAATAAATACCTATACCAAGAGAAAAGACAAAAAATCCTCTACCTATGATATCTATAAATATACACTATATGTATATTCATAGATAGGTAAGAGGACTTTTTTTCTTTTCTCTTTATATAGGTATTTATTGATTAAAATTCAGATGTCTGTGGTTTAAAAAACATCAATTATATGATTGAAAAAATAAAACTACAACTTGTTTTGGTTACAATTTTGACCCATTGCATTTGAGTTGTGACCCATTGATTTCTGCCTGAGGGGTACACTGTACCCATTAACACAATTTTCAAAATGAATCACTGTTACGGTATTTCATATACAGGGGCAAAGCAACCATAACCTAAATATAATTATTTTAGCCAGCGCAGCAGTGAAAAAATCGTAAAAAATGATATGAAATTTGCATGAACTGTGATTCCCAGTTCATGTAAAAATAAATTGCACCACTTCACCAGCTGCACTTTACCCCTGTCAGAGCAGAAGTAACAATTTTTTTTAAAACTATATATAAACTCCAAGTGCCAAATTTAATGCTACATGTATTTTTTGAGAAGGAATTGAAATCCGTGCGGCCGCTGGCTGTCACGTACAAAGTCATGGATTATGTTACATGTGATACATGTATCATGTAACAGCCTTTGAACCGATTGTTTCGTTTAAAAAAAAACATTTTCTGAGAGCTTTCATAAACTGTGACCACCAGCATATTTATAGCATGCTTATCATTCTGCTCAAAATACTATAAGCCAGTCTGAGAGTGCCCAGCCGGGCGACTGGGTAATTTTTCTCACTCGCCTGAAGCCAAATGTTAGTCGCCTCAGGTGACCGGGTTCCGTTAGAGCACAGCCTTGTATTTTGGTCAATTTACCTCCAAAATCCTGCACAATTTTTTTTCCTGCACTCTGTCAGAAGCCCTGTTTATTTATTTTAGCAAAAGTAGCAGCAAAGTGGCAACTGCTAACCCTTTTGTTTTGAAAGAGTGAAGGTGAAAACAAGTCACAAATTTGTGGCTTCTCCAGTTGCAACTATAGTGGTCGCAATTTCGAGCCCTGTTAAGCCAACATTGTCAAAATGATTAGTTTTATTAAATGAAAGTAATTTTATAGTAATAATAGAATGCTTCAAAGCATAAAAATAATACTGTGAAATCATAATTTCTGATTGCTACTCAAGGTGTCATCAATGCTCACCCAGTGTTCTTCTCCAGTGGATAGTGGAGATGGCAATGGAAATGTGAAGGATTCCTTTGTTCCTGCAGTCAGTATACCTCAGACCAAAAGCATTGATCATGTGCCTGCAGTATCTCAACAAACCTGGTTACATGTACCTCTTGCACAGGAATCTGTGAGCCGTGCCCAAAATGGTCCCAGTGAAGAGTGCCCTGATAAACTTCCTGATGAAATCAAAGGTACATCATGACGACTTTTCAAGAGATATGAGAAAAATAATCAATAATTATTATTAGTGTACCAGTACTGTTTAGCATAAGAAGAAGAAGAAAAAACTTTATTTGTACTCTATTCTCGCCTTAGTAGAAGTTCCTTAGTAGAAGTGCCCCTGGAAATATTTTTGGAGATTAGTTTTTTTGATAGTGTGTAATTTGCTAGGTATCAACTTGTCCCCATTCATTACAAAGATGTACCTAAAGTGAAGTGCTTGTTGTCAGCAATGGTCTATTGGACTCATTTGGAATGTCCCTTTAAATTGTATTTTTATTGGGTCAAGAACTTCACGTGCACTTGTCCTTGACGTGTCCAGTTTCGTTGACTTTTGACCAAAAAGTTACCGTAAACACAGTAGATAAGCTGCATTCATAGATGCGCCAATCCGAGTTTAGAAGCTCAAGATTTGGAAAAACATTCTGATGGAATTCACACCAGATGTACTTTATTCTTCTGTGAATGTACATGTATCAGCTTAAAGTAAAGTCTGTACATTTTAACCCTCAAAATTGTAGATTTTAATTTAATTATAAAGAATATGTCCATTTGGTTGGAAACAAGACTGCTTTTCCTGATGAACGTTTTCACCAGGATAATTTCATTGAGAACTGTTTACATCTGTAACGTCTTTACATACTTTGCTTAGTAACCAGGCAAAGCAACCAAAATGGAAGTTCTAGGAATTCTTCAGCAGTTTGTTACTACCATGTGTACAGGAACATTAATTCATCAGTGACAAACTCCCTCGTAAAAGAGAGGTCAATAATTTCTTTGACAAATTTGCTCTCAAAGTTGTAAACAATAGCAAAACAGTGGGCCATTTACCCCGCAAGTTCTCCATGCTCGCAGTAGAAGTGAGATGCCATGGGTGACACCGCCAAAACCTTTGTGGTGAAATGGAAATTCCCTGTCTGGTAACCTTCACCTGTCCAAGAAAGGCGCTTCTGAATCGCCTAAAAGACCAGCTACATGTAAAATTAATATTATTATGAAAGGAGTTTACCAGGCTTTCACCACCGTCTCCTTTAGGAGCCACAAAACTTGCAAAAGTAGTGAGCAGTTATCATAATTTTTACATAGTATCTGTCGATGTTTAATTGAAACATACTGTATTAAGGGTTTGGAGGTGATTATGGAAATTTGCAGATTTCTCCACAGATGTACTCATACAATCCACACCTCCATTTTTTTACAAAATTTTACGGTAAAAAGATGAGGCTTATCCACTGGAGTGTTTATTTATCTCTCTGTTTGCTAAAGATCTTTTTTTTTCTTGTGCAGGGAAAGATATGTTTCCAGTCTCAGTCGTGGGTTCTTTAACAAGAAATGGATCTTTCTGGATGAAGAAGATCGGAAAGACTGATGCGGACAAAGAGCTTCAAATCCAGACTGGAATAAGGTAAACACCAGTTGAGTACACATGTACAGCTAGCAGTTCATGTAGTCTTGTATGATCCTGCACTCGCTTTTGCTACATGTACAGTATTACTGATAACATAATCTGTTCTTAGCTGTTTCAGGTGTGTATTACAATGTTAGTAATAGTAAATTCAATCTTTTAACAATATTATTCACCGAAGTGGAGATGAATAGTGGTGAATAAAAAATAAATTAATGTATTATTTTACTGGGCAAGCCATTTGGTTTCTCTTCTGCTTCTTTGAGGTGACTATTGGCCCTTGCTAATGACCTTCAAAGTGACCAATCAAAATGTATAAAAAGCACTTGTGTGGTACATGTACAGTACCAGCTGTAACATGCCAATAATTTTTTTTCAGCTTGGCTGTTTCTCTTTACAGATGAGCTTTGACTTGACTTATCAGAACACATGAAAAGCACTACTCAAAATTAATCTTTTGGTATAATGTCAATGTGCAGATATTCTTTTGTTTGCAGAAGTTACTTCCACAACCATGGTCACAGAGGCAATGTTGATGTCAGTGTTGGGGCACTTTGTACTTCACTTAATAGGTTCAATAAGGAGTTCTGTCGTGTCAGAATAGAAAGTGTTGCAAGCTCTGGCATGGTAGGTTTATATAAAAGTAAAGAAAAATCTCAGCTTACGAGCCAGAAGGCCCATCAGGCTGGCACTTATCTCCGCTTTCATTACCATGAAGCGACAAGGAATATTTCTAATCCCCCCTGGATGGGATGCTAGTCCATCGCAGGGTTACGCCCAGCATTTCGCCGGTACCCATTTATACACCTGGGTGGAGAGAGGCACCGTGAGAGTAAAGTGCCTTGCCCAAGAACACAACACAATGTCCCCAGCCAGGACCCGAACCCGGACCACTCGATCCGGAGTCAAGCACTCTCACCATGAGGCCACCGCGCCTCCCTCAGGTAGGTTTATATGCTTCGCATTAATTACATGTACTAGTGTTAAAATTAATTCATTACTTGTTTCCAACAATTTACATTGTAAAGATGAACAGGTGTCTTATGGTATTATGATTTATTGAAAATTCTTCTTGTCATGTAATTATGTACAATGTACATGCTAAATTTTTTATGACTTGGCAGCGGGCGAAAGGACAAAACTATGACCTTTGTGACACTCCTCAGATGCTCTGCCCAGTGAGCTATGTTATACAATGTATAAGACCTTCTGGAGAGCTGGGCCATTTATGTAGATTCTGGATGGATTAAGTGTCCCATTGGTCTGCAGGCTCCACTATGTCACATGCTTCAAATTAATTTAAGGATGGTGCCTTCTTATTCAAAGGTATTATTTTTTGCCCCGGTTTATGATTATGCAGAAAATGTAGATCTTAACAAGTGTTATTGAAATCCAAAAAGAAAATTGGGGGTAACCACACATTTTTCAAAGATAATTGATGAATAATATTTTGTAAAAAGCTCTAAAATACAAAGCAATGTATGGCATTCTTTCTCAAATTGAAGCTTCATTATCTCTCAAAAATGCATGGTTACCCCCAATTTTCTCTTTGGATACCAAGAGTACTTACTAAGATCTACTATTTCCAGATAGTTTTAATTTAATTTAAACCGCGAAAAATATCCCTGTATTAATAAGCACCACCCATAGGAAATCAGAGTATCTTGAGATGCACAGAACGTATGCGCAAAAACAATAGTAGGCGCCGTCGTTAAGAATGCAAATATTGATGTCAATAGTCTCTTTTTATGTCAGGTGCATTACACCATTCACATCAATAGTTGCATTCTGTAAATGATATTATTTAACCATTATAATATTAATTTTACTTTTTTTTCAGGTTAAAATACGTTTTGTTGACCACGGTATACTGGAAGAGGTCTCTCGCTCAAGCTTGTGTCCCATTCCTGAAGAGTTTGTTGATATTCCTTTCCAGGTGGGTTGCCAGTAACTTGTGCATGGAAGTACATGTATTATACAAAAAGACTCTTCCTTGTTTGCCGACAAGTCCTAACACAAATTAATGGTACGATCCGGATCGCTTGTGTTGTGCATGTTTTTCTGACTGCTGTTGCTTGCTTTTAGCAGTTGCTTACCAAAGTTCAAGCTGGACAGGTGAAATGTTTGGAGTCGAGCCATTGAGTCCTGGCATTTGTTTGTTGAAGGGAGCTTGAAGTGCTACAATTTTGGTCCATTTGCTCATTCTCAGAACAGTATTTTTGCTAACCACAACGGTTGCATGTGGGATCTATGAAGAAAACAATACACTAAGTGCGTTGTCAAATAACAGTATTTTAATTGAAATGCACTTGTCCCATCCAACATTTGGCCAACAACATTGGAAGTTATTGTGTCCTTTAGTACACAATCTGTTATATGTACTGTATCTGATGGTTTTAGAATAATGTGTGAAATGTCATAAAATTGACTTTGGGAATGGACATAAAAGGGAAAGTTAGAAAGATTGTCACAGTTGGATAAGCAACTTACATTGTAAACAGTTGCAACCAAGCCTGAAAAAATCAAGGCTTGATTCGACACAGGATTTGAACCTGTGCACAATTGCATGGCCATGGGTTTGAATCCTATTTCTTGCAACTGCTTACAATGTAAGTTGCTTATCTACAGTGTACACGTAACTGCAATAATCTTTCTTTCGTTTTTTACATGACTGTTTGTGCTGTGTTATTTCAGCAATGCCTTGCTGACAGTTCTTTTGGACAACTTTTCAGGCAATGGAGTGCTGTTTATTTCCAAATCTTGACACTCAGCTTCCTTATGAGGTAAATGTACATGTATGGGTGAACATTTTTGTAAACTGTCTCACAAATAACTTCCATGTTCATTAGTTCCCTGTGGGACGTTACAGAACCCACACACTATTCAAGAAGAGTAGGGGATGAAATTCCCGGTGTTGTGGCTGTCCTATGTGTGTATATGGGTGGGTGGGTATAGCAGGTCCACATCAGCTGAATAGCTGCCATAACTTCAACCTGCTCAAACAAATAAAGTAACAAACAAACAAACAAACAAAAATGGCAGGGAGTAGTCAATATTGAATGCATGGTGACTTTGTAAACTTGCACCATTGCAAGCAAAGCTGTTTTAATACTGAACCATACACCTTATTCCAAAATGGCCGCCATTTAAATATTCTTTTGTTTTTATTCAAATTAGCCCTTGATGCCTCGTTCTTAAGCTTAAAATTCAAAACAATATCTTATCTTGAACGAGGCAACAAGGGCCAATTTGTATGCACATAAATCAGTGGCCATTTTGGAATATGGTGTATTAAAGGGGCAGTGTCATGGGAATTTGACTATAATAAAAATTTACTGAATCAATTTTCAGTGACTTTTTCATTCTTAAATTGCTTCTGGAGCACCCGCAGTGCTATAAAAATCGATTACATTTAAAAGAAAAATGAGCCACAATAAGTTACAGTACTATGGAGTTCATCTAAGATGCAAGGGGAGAACTTGAAAACGTTGGCCGCCATTTTTAAGTTGGCATTCATTTTAACTTGGCTACGCGTAATCAAAAACACTTTAGCATGTTTTTTGCAAGCTAAAAATAGCTGTTTTGAAGAAAATTTAGCCATTAATTTTTGTTTGCCATGGGTAAACAGGTCTCCTTTGGTTTCCAAATTTTTACTAGTTAACAATCCATGACACTGCTCCTTAAGGACAACTGGAATAAGATTGCATTGTCGTATGTGATTGGTTAATTATCTCCATCCCTAAACAGAATACTTGATTTTCACTATCAGTGTTTGAACTGCAGAACAAAAGTACATGTACAGCTGTAGCTGTTTTTAAATCATAGTAAAATCTAAGCCATGTGAATTTATTTAACTACTGTTATTTCTTGCTTTAATTTATCATTAGTATTCGTATATTACATGTAGTTTTGATGGTACTGTAAATACTGTAGATAGAGCATTGAGTAGCTACAAAGTACATGTATCCTTACACTTTTTTAGGCCAAGTGGTGTTTCAAAGATTTAACTTTTCACAAGATTTTGATGGCTGCATTAGAGGGCAAGGTAGGTAATCTTTCATCTTATGCTTTGTGCTTGTGAAAACAGTTTCTTCATTACTCGTCCACTGCACATGGTATTTTTTATTTAGGTCACTGATGAAAAAGGTCATTCAGTTAATCATGTGATATTGGTGTCGTGTGGTGATGTGCCGGTCTGCATTAACACCAAAGTTGCAAGTTTAGGTGGGTGCCTTTGTACTAAAGTGGTCAAACTTCACTGCTCAGTTCTGTTTTCTTTGTCTCCCAAATCTGCTTCTGAGTCCTCTACAATGAAAAACAGTCGTACATGTAGCTTCACTTTGCCCAAAGGAGCAAAGTATACGATCCAGCTTTGATCATCATACTGTTTTTAATAATAAATTTAATTATGTGGCTAGCCTTACATACGTATGTTTCATCCCTGCCAAGGGACTCATCAGAGACCTTTCGGCTAACTGGTCAAACATTGCGTTTGAAGTCCCGTATGTAAGGCTAGCCACATAATTATCTATTGTCGAATTCTTACACTTTTTTTAAGTTAATAATAAATTTAATTGTATTTTTTTCCATATTAGTTATTTTCTGAATGCAATAATAATCATTAATAATAATTATTAGGGGATTTCCCCTTCAGTCTTGCACCTATTTTCCTTCAAAAGGGATTGGAATGTCTGGACTGGGGACTTGAACTAAATATGAAACTAAGGTACTGTACATGTATTACAGTGTACAGGTAGATAACAATGGTGGACTAAAACATAAATTAGGGAGTAAACATCAAGACAAGGATAGCACTGACCACAATGTTGTAACATAAAATTACACTGCACTGATCTCTTTGCTGATCTTTTTTCAGTTGAGGAGCAGCGGCAAGCTCAGGAGGTGAGAATGTTATATTAATATCTCGAGGGATTTAAAGAGACCTTACATGTACTGTACATGTAGGTCAACTTGTGGTAAGGGAGTGGAGCTCTTTCAAGATTTGCATTGTGGTTGGTTTTGGTAATCTTGTCAGGGTCAATTACATGTATTTTGAACTTTTTACTTGTAATTCAACTGCCATTCTTAGGTTTTTGTGTGTATGTCATGGATACATGAGGAGTTACATGTATGCATTCTTATCCCACACTAGATCCTCTGTATTGATTTTTTGTAGGATCGTCCTCTTCGGCCTAAACCAGAAGACACCAAGCTGGACACACCTCTCTCTCAGACAGAACCTCCCAGTGATGTCCCTGTGGGGGCAGACACAAAATTTAAAACCTTAAACATTGAATATGAGGAAAAAACTGGGCTGTCAAGTACAGACACTGACATGTATGTTGCTGACAATGCAGTGCCATCAACTTTTGATGAAAGTGTCATAACCCAGGCTTCAAATGATAGCTTGCCTTCCCTGCGGGCAGAAGCAGCTGAGTTTTTCCCATCTCCACCTGAAGATAATACACAAAGTAAAATTCCTTTTGACTCAACTTTTGACCAGTCAAGTAAAGTGCCTGGGATTTTACATCTTCCAATGTTGGAAAATAATCCTGTCAATGAAAAACCAGACATTGAGAACACAGAGGCACTACCTGATCATCTCCAGATGCTTCCTGGCTGTGTTGACTTGGCAGAGTATAACCGTATTGTTTCAAAGTGCTCTGTGAATACCATACCTGTGGAAACCCTACCAAAGGCTCGATTTGTTATGATACGATCATCTATCCGAAGGATTATTGAGGGGATGAAATGTGATTCGTGGTGCTGGACCCTTGAGAACAACAAACGCTTCAACCGCCTTTATATGGAGCAAACAAGAATTGGAGCTCCACTCTTCTTATTTTTCTCTGGACCTAAGAGTTCAAACTTCTGTGGCATGGCACAGATGGTGTCACCCGTTAATCTCAATGCAAGTTGCCCTACACTGACAAAACCATTTTGGTTTGCTAACAACATGGTGGGCAAATGTACTATCAAGTGGATGTACGTGCATGATCTACATTTCAGAGATGTGATCACTTCTAATAATAATATCAGTGGTTTTAGCAAGTGGCATTTATCAGATCTTGGGAATGGAGCTGAGATCCCTAACAGACTTGGGCAGCTTGTCATCAGGGTTTATGATTCAGGCAACAAATTTCGCTCAATCTTGCAAGTTGCTCTGGAGTCATACCAGACCTCTGAGTTGGAACAACCAAACAATGATCCTTCAATGCCAAGGATAAATCATAAACCTTTTGAACTTCAAGATAGTTTTCCTCTGTCCCAAGAAGAGGACTGGGATCTAGAGGTAGGTCTCTGTTTTTCTGTCCTGGTGCTACATGTATACCTTAGCAACTATCCACAAGAATATCACAATAATTATAAATTCTGCAGTGTCAATTCCACCATTAACCCCTGAGAATCCTACTAGTGAATACAACATGTGATGCAAAAATGTTGATACTACAATCTTCATCTGGAAAAAAAAAAAGTTTTTTCTAGTATAGTACAGCAGTGCTTTCAATAAGATTTTAAAGCACATGGCTAAGTAAATGTTACATGTACATGTAGCACCCAGTGGAGGTTGTAAAAGGGTCCGCAACCAATGGAGGTCGTACAGTAAGCTGTCTGGAATTGTTCTGAGAAGCATGAGCATACATGATGTAGCTGTTCCTCTCATGTGTATTCTTTTTTTGTGTGTTTTTTAATCTAAGATTGAGGAAAGTTTGAAAGCTGCTAAGTCTTTGAAAGTGGAAGCAGTGACTGCCAGCCCAGATGAAAAAGAAGCAATTATTGTCTCAACTGTTGAGCTTGTGTCAGATGAGTCTGCACCTATGGAAGTTATAGGAAATGAAACAAGTGGTGTCAGTGATGCCTCTGCACATTTTTCTGAGGTTAGTAAAGATGGCATGAGTATAACATTTGTATCTGTGCAAGAAGAGGAATTATTGAACACTGTAAGTTCTGAGGAGGATGTTTTCTTGTCACAACCCAGTGACAGCATAGAAGCTGTAAAAGATCAAGGACAATCTTGTGCTGGTTCATCCTTTGAGCCATTACGTGGTGGTGCATCAGAATATCAAAAGACTCAAGATGATGCCATTTCTAGCTGTCAGGCACAAAGTGTACAAGGCTCAACCACCGAAGCTGTTTCGGGAGGTGATTGTGTTGACATTGCAAATACAAGTGACTGGGAAAGTTCAAGCCCTGTTAGGGCATTTGGAAATGAAGTGGTATCATCATGCTCTGTAGAAAGAGAATCATCAGAGATACAGGACAATGTCAATGAAATTCAAAAGGAGAACAGAAGTCTTACAGACCCTGAGCAGAACACACTGGAATCCAGTGATCCTAACTCTCAAAATGGAAGTTTAAATGGACATAATTCTGGTTCTGAGACTGGCGTCAATGTTCCTGAGGACACTGGCGATAAGAAGTTAAATGACAATGAAGTGCCGCAGGGAGAACTGTCTGATCTAGGATGTGCTGGTGATGTTAGTGGGGATAAGTTTGAGCCTTCTCAAGATTTTGGTGATTCTATGGCTGATGGTGAAGCCGTCATCTCTGAAAGTACATGTAGCAATGTGGATAACAAGATCTCAGGTCTGATGCGTAATTACATGTGTTGTTGGTTCAGTTTTTTTCCTGGTTCAAAATTTTAAAAACCAGTTCAATTTTGATTTTCCTTTGTTTCAGATTATGATAATGAATATGAGACAAAGAAAAATCAAAATTGAACTGGTTTAAAAGATTTTAAACCAAGAAAAAGTTTGAACCTCAACATGTGCATTATGAAAGTTGTGGTAAAAAACTTGTCTAAAAAGCACAGAACCCTGCCACAGTCTGGTTGGCTCACTTGGTTGAAGATTGGACCACTGCTTGGGAGGTTATAGGCCTGGCCAGCACCATGGGTCTTAAAATAACCGAGGAGTTCACGGTGTTGTGGTCTCGCCTTAAATCTCCAGCAAAATGTGGGCGGCTTGGCAACGTTGTCTCTAAAAAAGGCTATGGTGCCTGAGGCCACGTAAGCAAAAACAGCCATAAGTAAAAAGGAACTTTGCCAAGTGTTGGAATATGCAGATGTCGATGTAGATGGAGAAATTACTGTCTTTGCAATTACATCTGCAAATAGTTTGACTTTCAAGTCTTCTCAGATAAGGACTTAGGAATGTTTCGGGTGTCTGTAAGAGACAATTGCTTAAATTATCCAGATAATTGCGATGATCACTTCACTCTTTCGTCGATACTCCGCACTTCAAATACATTATGCTGAAGGTGGAAAGTTGTGGAAACTTTTTCTGATCAGAAAATAGACTATAATTTAATTTTCCCACAATCAGGGTTAGCTAATCAGGCCTTGAACACCTGCTTGGGCCCTGTTGTTTGATCTTTTATTTCGTTTTCTATAACGACGTAGTCTCATGAATGATATTGAATTCCCTCTAGGTTTGACTAATAATGTACACTGTATATGAACCCCCCATTAGGAAGGAAATTCCCATTTTTAGGGGCAGATTTGCCCCCCCCCCCCCTCCGCCCCTTTTCTCAATATTTAAAGAGCTGCTGTAACCAACCGACATTCAAGTGGCACAGAGTGCAATCAGGCGGTTTTACTTTAGACAATGATAAGTTCAGTTTCAGAGCTTTCTTATTTCAAATATATCTTAACTAACGTGACTTTTTCGGATAGAGGGCATGTGAGGGAGGGTGCGCTCTTGCCGCAATTTCTTCGGCCCCCTCTTTCTGGAATTTCTGGATCCGCCCCTGAAGGAATGAATGACCCTACACTGTCACTCGTATACTAGGAGGTGAAGCAAATCTGCTACACTTAGATGTTGATGGGAACATTCCTCATTCATCCGATAATCTCAGTGATGAAAACCGTGCTTGCCAGACGGGTAATACAGATGGTGAACACCATGGAAGTTCTGAAGACCTGTTGACTGATTATGAAGATTTACCAGTGGAAATAGGTGAAATAGTCATATCCTTGATTATAGTTGTGGTTCCCAACTGTCGTTTTCTTTTTTCTTTATTCATTTCATATTTTTTTACCTGTCTGTCGTTACATTCTTCACCTCTCGTCAAAGGCCTTTTGTTTGACTAGCCACGCAGACCAAACGATTCTGTACTTATTTGTTTAAGCCAGTGCTGGAAACGTATCTCTAAGGCTACGTTTACACGGGTCCGGACAAATTTTTGCACGGATGAATTTTGTACCTGAACCGCCTGTTTACATGGAACAGTGCAAATTCTTTTACAGATGGCAATGGTGTTTACAGGGATCCGTGCAAATTTTGAGACCAGTCGCGGCATTTGTTTACTTCTCTGCTGTGATTGTTAAGCTAATGCTTTTAGCCAATCACGTTGTAGCTAAGTGCAGTACGCGGCAAATCAAACATGCCTTTCTGGAGTCCGGTTTCTGGAAACTCCCGAAACTCTGGTGTCAAAATTCCTTCTGTATCTCACAAAACGAGAGGGTTTAAGTCGTCAAACTTCACAGATACTAGTATTCTGCTTCTTGTTATCTTGAAAAGATCTTAAAAGATCAGCTTTCCAAAACAAGCGGATGGCTTTTCGGGTCTTTCGAGAAACGGGCCCCTGGTCCGTGACTTTTTCCACGGCCGGTTGTTTTGTAAGCGGTATATGCTCACCAAGAAATTCAAATGTGTACGTTGACTCGATCGATGAAGATCGGAGACAACTGCCATTTGCAGCAACGTGTACTGCAGTAGCCCAGCTAATCCGGCAAAAAATAGCGATGCCCGACAGCTATCGCTCGTCTCCTCATATCTGTATGCCTATTTGAAAGAGTTTTCGAAATAATGAATAATGGCGTTTACAGTTTTGAAGTATCTTTTTTCGTTTCAGAGATATTTGCGTTTTTGTGTTATGCAAATTAGCAAATTGATGACGTCATCAGTGGTTCCGCTGAAAGATGGATCACAAAAGCAAAAGTATCTCTCAAAGTGTAACAGCGATATGATTCAAACTTGGCATGAGTAATAACTCTTAAGTAAGGTGCAGATGGTGCAGAGTATGACGTAACCATGGCAACGCTTTATGCTCCAGTCCCTTTTGGTTATAAATGAAGTTTCTCAATTTCCTCTCAAATCAAGCAAGACAGACAGTCCTGCTGAAAACACACATGGAGCCCACGTTGCTGTAGGTCTCCTAATCAACTCATTGAGTGTGAACGATGTTTGGTTAAGACAGAAAGCGGAAACACCAGTTCCCCACAACCTTGATCTGGAAGCAAGACGGTTGCCATGGCAACTGCACGATGGCTGTCATTTTATGTGCTGACTGATAAACATTATTAGTGCCAAGTTTGAAGGGAACTGCGGTAATATTTCAAAGGATATTTTAGATTTTGTGATTTGTGTTACCCTTGGAACCACTGATGACGTCATCATTTTAAACACAAAAACCTTAAGATCTCTCCAATGATATGAGATATTTTATGAGAACACCATGTTTCCTTTCTTCAAAAGATCTTTCAAATAAGCCTTAGTTATTTTTTGTTTCATAGGCTCTTAGCAACCAAAGAACATACGTAGATTCCAGGCCTTAACCGCGCTAACCGTGCAAAACCTCGCACGGTTCGGGTGTTTTTATGAGTCTGTACGCATATTGGAACCGTACCGGTCAAAAGGTTGACCTCCTTTTTTTAGGTCCGAAACTTACACACTTAGCCGTTCAAAAATTCGTCACCGGTCCCGTGTAAATTGCAAGGTGGAACTGTGCAAGTTTTTGTCCGTGCAAAAATTTGTCCGGACCCGTGTAAACGGGGTATAAATACTGCTTTCGGAATTCGAGTACCACGTCGTTAGCAGTTCAATTGATGTCCCCCCCCCCCGCGTGCTTCACACTGGGATAGAAAATTTAAATGGAAAGGAAAAAAAAAAGAAGCCCTAACAGCCCCGCAGAAAAAGAAATTATAGTCTAGTAAGATATTCATTTTATCTTTTGCCAACTGAATCGAGCAGGATTTCGCATCGATGTCATGATGAGGTCAAGCGGATCGTACGGTAGATTGTGGCTCAGTGAATTGCCCAATACTAGCGCTTATCGCTAACACTTATCGCAAAGATATAATTAGCTGTGCACTGTATGACTGACTCAAACTTTTTCACTCAATTACAGGGACAGAGCATTACGTTTATACCCAGGAGAATTTGTCAAGTTCTGGTACATTTTGGGCCCGCGTTCATCGGAAAAAAGAAGAGGAAAGAACTTTTGTCGAAACAATGAGGCGGATGGGGTAGGCAAGATTGCAGCTGAAATTGAAGTCTCCAGATAAATGCCCATGACTGTTAAATTTTCCCCTGAAATTTCAATGGAAGGCTAGATAAGATCTTGATCAGAACGTTTGTCTCGTGAACCTAGTTAATGATCCCAATATGCCCGTGTCATAACAGAAATTCGTGATTTCATTTTTTCATGAAGGTGTTGATGCAAACAATACAGAAACACAATGTAACACTAAGTGATGAGGAAACGCAATGGTGTGACATGGGTGCAATTAACGAAAGCTCTTCGTCGTCCTCTGCGAAGCAACAACCTAAAATTAAAAGATAAGAACTCATCCGCTCTTTTAAGGTGGTCTTATTCCGCGTTTGCGTTTGCGTTTAACATAAGAAAGTATAATAACTGAAAATATTTACTTATCAAGAGCGACGTGACTTGGGCATACTGGAACTGTTTCCTTGTGCTGCTAAACATGAATTGAGCTTAGGCCCTTCCGATTATTTGCACTGAGCTGCGGAGGAATCGTGGGAGCTTGGCCGGGCGGCAAGCTCCTTCCCAGGGTGTCTTGCCTCAACGACAGTAGAGAGACCCTGGGAACGAGGTTGGGCCGGGCGGCAGACTTGGACGCGGTGCCAAAAAGTGTCATTCTCGCATTGGTTGCGAAGGAACAGATGTTGAATCTTCAGCCTGGTCAATGAACGAAGAGACTAACTTAGGTGTTACAGGAACAGATCCGAGTGCTCCTATGATATTGCGATTACTGGTCTCAGTTGAATATTGTGCGTTAAGTTGAAAATGTTTTGACCCCAGGAATTGACAAACCGCCTCACAGACCGTCGTTTTTTGGGGTCCAGTATTTTGAGGCACCTACAGCTATCGAACGTGGGCTGTATTCCTTTTTAACTTGTCTTGACACTACCACATTTTTTGCTAAGTATCTATTTAACAATTTGACCCATAGCCCGCAAACATGGGTCAATAACCCATGAGGCCGAATGGGCTATTGACCCGTGGCCCTTGAGGGCGATGGGTCTAATTGTTTTAGTATCACCCAACTAGTCGGACAGAAAAGGCAATAATAAAGTTAGCAAATGCAGGCTGAAGAAATATTTATTTGGGAAGAAAACGAAAGAAAGCGTCACGCTTTTCGCTACTCGAGGACTATTACTAACAGTCCTCTTGTAGCGTAGCCAATTAAGATGCAGAATTTGCATAAGTCCACTAGTTGAGTGATACTAATCACTATTAGAGACGATTAGTTTGAAAATCTGGGGAGAGACCACTGTCTTTTCATGCGAAGTGTTCACTTCGGGTTTCCGTCCCCGCTCTAAAAACGTCGCGTGCTTAAGCTCTATACGATAAACTGACTACGCACTGACGGTTGAATCTGGAGATGACTCCTGCTCAGGTTGTTGCAGCCTCAGTCGTCAACACGAGTCCTTTTCTGGACTCCATTCACCCGGAGGATCAAATTCAACCAAGGTAAAGATTGTGATGTTTCTTTCTCGTAAGGGCTCGAATTGAATCAAAGAATGAACTTTTAGAAGACATCCACATCTACAAACCCTGCGCAGTCAAAGGCGATGACGGGTATTGGTACCGCGCGCACATTGAGAAAACGCCTCACAAAGGAAAGGTAAAAGATTTGATCAATTGTGTAGTTGCCAATTTTAAATTAAATGTAATTTCTTTAGCCAGTCACTACAGGCGTACGCGATGAAATGAGCCAATCAACGGAAACTGCATTCCCAGGAAGCCTTCTAAGCGCGGCATACGTGTGTGTCAGTGAGAAAGTAACAACTGGTTTGGCCTTTGCCTCTGATTGGTTGAGAATGTGACGCGAGAGTTCTAACCAGTCGTGCAACAGCTTCAATCCCGGAAAAACACCGAAAAGTTAAAAATTTTCCCCGTGGTTTAAACTTTTGAACCATAGTCCAACATGTACACTGCCCCCTTACCCACCTCACCCAACCCAACACAGTGTTGTTTAGAACTGGAGGCGCAAGTAACCCAGCCATGTCTCAACATTATTTGGGGGGGGGGGGGGGGGGAAGAGCAGCTCTCTCTCTGTCAGAAAACTAGAGGCCAATTCACCAGGCAATCTTTCTGTATTTTAGGCTCGAAACTTCGAAATTTCACGGACTGCATTTGCGTACAGGCTCACAAGCGTTTTTTCCACACAATAATTTTCCCGTTTTGATGACTAATGTTTTGCTGATTTTTAAGGCGTTAAGGGTTAAGATTGGGGAGGTAGCCTAGTTTAACAAGTTCTTTCAAAGTTTGAAGTCAATTTGTGTATATCAGGACGCCTTCTAGAAGCAATTCCTATGTTTATGAGGACGTCGACAAAGCTCCCCCCTATGGCGCATTTGACTAAGACAGTCTTGAACATACGATTTACCGTTGAAGATGGCATTTGTGCTCCTCTTTAGGTTGGAATCAGATTGCTAGACTTGGGCGAGTACTGGGATGTTTATCAGAAAGAGCTGAGAGTTTTAGATGACGAGTTTTATGTTGCACCTCCTGCTCAGGTAAGCCGGCTTGGCTGATATTGTCGATCGGTCGGTTGGAAGGGATTCACAGCAGCCCAAAAATCGCGGGCAACTATTTGAGAATCATCCTCTTCCTATTTTGCCGGCTTCAGTGTATTCTCATCTTTTCTTATGATACACAGAAATTTGATTTTGTCAAACGAGTTATTAAAGGTAAACTGTCATAAAATGGATTTGCGAACTGACGCTTCGAACATTAACCTTCGTTTTACGATGAAAATGTTGCATGGGTTAGAGGCCGTTTGAACAGTTCCTCCAACATTTGTAGATCACGCGCGTGCTTTTACACTGGACGGGAGAGTCCAATCTCTTGTTCTTGGTACCTTGCAATCGGTGTTGGCTCGTTTAACGGCTTTCGCACGCTTTGTTTTTGCTTTCAACATTAACCCAACATCCGTTCAACTTTTGTAATGTTGAACGAATGTTGGGCAAATATTGAAACCGTTTAAATGAGCCTTAACCCTTTCATTCCTACGATCGAAATGTTTATTCTCCTAACTAGTACCATAGAGTTGTTTGTTGGGTGGTCATGAGAATTTGGGATTATGTCGAAAATCACACCTCTAACGCTGATAATAATCTTCATTCTCAAGTGTGAAGAGAATTTACATCATTCTCGTCACCAGAGCCTTGGATCGACCCAAGGCTCTGGGGAACTTTGTGCAGGAGAACATGCGCCGTAGGGTTGTTATAGCCAAAAACTGGCTATTGGAACCTTACAGCGCCTGCTCATTCCTCGTTCTAACATGAATGCACCAATTAGAAAAGCTTTTGATTGTTCTTCCCGAAAACCAATGAGAAGACACTTTGTTTCAGGGTTCCCCAGAGCTCTTCTCTCGCTCAGTCAAGAGAAGAGCTCTGGGGTCGAGATTGAATTTACATCTACCGATCACTCATGGTGGGAGTCGAAGAGTTTGCTAAATGCTAAATCTCTCTATTATGTCAATCTCAAATGTGAATATACATGTAGCATGAACAATTTCAGGTTCTTAGCACATTGACATGCCATTTTTGCAGGCCTTTGAATGCTCTGTCTCTTTCAAACATCCAGGGAACATGAAGGTAAGAGAAAAAAGCCCAAGACATCCCATTAAGGCAGTTCTGAATAACTTACTAGACGGATACCCGAGCGACGAACTGACCTTTTTTTTTTCTTTGTGTTATTTTTAAGGAGAAAACTAAAATGTCCAGAGTTGTGAAGAAAAATAAAAAAATCAAAGTTCTTGTGGTAGGTAATTTTCAATACGTCAGTGCAAGATTAAGGGTTTTTAACGGTTTGCAAAGTTTAAAAGCCTGTCTCTTTACATCTAGAGGTTTCATCAACATTCTTCAGTTTTATTGTACCCTACTCTATATCTGATTGGCTCAGAGTAGACACTTCAGGAAATCACACAGTCTACATGTTCTTGAAGAATCTGAACCTGCTCGCTTTATGCATTATTATTGACTAGGAGCGTTTTTCATTGTTTAAGAAGAAAGAGCAAGAACTTTTGTCGCTTGATTTGTCTAAAACATTGCTTGATAGAGCAGTTTTCAAATGACTGTCGAATTCAATTATGCGATTCCTATTGCTACGCTTAGTGATTGGTTTAAAAATCTCGCGCCGGTTTATTAACCAATGAGAAAGAAAACCATGACTAATCACGACGGCGTGCACGCGCAATTTTTCCCGCCCCTTGAGCAAGTTACATGGAGCTGCTACGAATTCGGATTGGTTCATTGAGCTGTTTGCACCAGCTGTGATAGGTCGAAAAATGACTTTGGTATTTGTTTTACGACACTCGATTGAAAAACCGCTCTCAGTATAACAATTAAGGATTCGGTTGTTTGTTTGTCTTACAGCGGTTTTCAAATGAGTGTCGTAAAACTAAAACCAAAGTAATTACTTTGGCCATTCAAAAAGGACGGAGACAATCCAGTAAACCAATCAAAACTCGAAGTAATTACACGTAGCCGACACAAAAAGCGGGAAAATGTGCACGCGCGAGCCACGATTGATTTTGGTTTCACTTCTGATCGGTTGAAAAAAGGGCTCGAGAACTTTGAACCAATCACTGAGTGAAGTAGATGCAAAACCAAAGTAATTCGCTAATTACTTTCGACACTCAATTGAAAACCGCTCTATACACGAAAAGTTGAGTTGATAAAGGTAAATTAGCCGAATCAAAGCCCCGTACAGACGGATGCAACATTGTTGGCCAACATTGGTCCAACATTGTTTTGTGTTAGACGTTGTGTCCGTTTGCACACACTGTTGGGTGTTGTTGCGTGTTCAGTGGGAGTTGTTGCATGAAGTTTGAAACTGGTCAAACTTTTGAGACAACAGCTCCCCAACATTTCTTTTGTTCCGTGATCACCGAAGCGTAGCTCAGCAATGTTGGACGTCTTCCTTTATGCTCTTCCAACATTGTTGGGGCCACGCACGCGCGTTCAATGTGGTCTCCATGGAGATAGCAACCCATCAACAAGATGGCAGCCAAATTTTGTAAGTTTACAAATTCTAATGGGTCGTATCCTTCGCGTAATACACTGCACGTCCTTACACTGTTGGGAGTTGTTTCGTTCGTTTGAAAGGGGCTTAAGACTGCAAACAACCTTATGCTATCCGTAAGTTAGCCCTCTTTCTCTAAAACAAGCAGCATCATTTAATACTTGAGCATAAAGTTTCCATCCTGGTAAAATGTGTACATGATAAAGGACAGTTGTAGTCGACGATTTGCCTTTAGAAAAGTTTGTAGTTTGATAAGTTGACGCTTTCGTGTAATTGACTGAAATTGAGAGTATTTTTTTATCCTCAACAGAAAAGTTACAGTGAGGGAACAGTTTGGGTGGAAATCCTTTCCTAATGCAACTTGTGATATTGGACACCAATAAGGTTGGTCCGTGTTTTTGAGCAGTGAGATGTGTTAGGAATAAGAACATCATTCCGTCATGAAATTGGTTTGAAGGTCGTTGAAGATCAAAGGAAAAATTGGTTATTTCACGTGGTTGTCAGGGCGGGAACGACATCGAAATGTGCAAGGATTGACCCTGATTAGATGCAGACCCAATTTTGACATCCAACGCAAAGTGTGCAAGCATTTGCTACCTTTTTCCAACATTAAAGTAAGGGTAAAGGTGAGCATTATTTTTGGCTTCAATAGGCCATTTTACAGTTGTTGAAAAGCGCAAAGGTTTGTATTAAAGCAGGGTCACCGGCAGCCTCGCTTCCATTATTAGGCCAGGTAACTTAGCTACAACTATAAAAAGGTCTTTTAGGGTAAATGCAGCTGTTTTTCCTTCCTTGAAGGACACTTTGCGACGTTAATTGACTGTATGCCGAGACGCGAGTGATGAAGAGTAAGGGGACGCTTATTGAAATCCGTGTGCATCTAATTAGGGTCAGAAACGTATTCACCTCTAAATTTTAGATGACTCTCAATTTAGAGAGAGAGAGGAAGGCGCGTTGGCCTCGTGGTCAGTGTGCTCGACTCCGTTTGCTGTTTCACGTACGTAAAGGCAATGGAAGTCTCTTTGTTGCCTTTGCTTTTTAGAGCCAATATTTTTGGCCTTTCTCGTGGTCTTCGTCTTTTTTTTCTTGAGCTCCCTCATTTATCTTCCAGCGAAAATAAAATGCATGTATCTTGTGTCATGCGCGGAAAAACGCGTGCGAGCAAATCACGTGTTTTGCTTTTAACCACTGACTAGGGTCAATCTTGGACATATCCCGCCGTTTGCTGTTTCACTAACGTAAAGGCAATGCCAGTCTCTCTGTTGTCTTTGCTTTTTAGAGCCAATATTTTTGCCTTTCTCGTTGTCTTGGTCTTTTTTTCTTGAGCTCCCTCATTTATCTTCCAGCGAAAATAAAATACATGTATCTTGTGTCATGCGTGGAAAAACGCGTGCGAGCAAATCACGTGTTTTGCTTTAACCTCTGATTGGCTGCGATTTGTAGCCAATCATCAAGGGTAGAGAAGATGAAATTACTCTGGCATTCAATAGCTGTTGGAAAACTCCAAGATTTTTTAACCATGGAAATAAGAATAAAGATAAGATACAGACAATTCATATTCTCCCTTTGTTAAAAAGTGCAGTTGACCTAGAGAGCTTACTTTTTTTGTCTTATTTATTGTCTTATTTTTGTCTTATTTGTATGTTTATACTAGGAGCCAAAGACAGCGTCGCTGTATTGCCGGCTGAATGTGTTGACTCTAGCTGGTTGTTGGAATTTCTACGTTACAATTGGTTAAGCTTTTAGTAATTAAATATTCAGTGCTTAGTATTTTCAGTGCAGATGTTGCAAGTTTGACAGATTTCCACATTTTGTTGTGTCTGTTTTAATCATCCTGATTACACAAAACAGCCGCATGAACTTGTCCTGTTTTACATTAGAATTTTGCGAAGTGTTTCCATTGTATAAATCTCGGTATACTCTTTTGTTCAACAGGTTGTAATTGCTTGTAAATAAAAGCTCACACTGCTTCTTGTCCGTCGTTGTTGTCGGGGGAAAAATCTATTAATTTTGCTCCATTGTCCGGAACTCGAGCCCCTGTCTTACGTATACCAATCTCGTTTATTCTGGTTTCAGTAAGTTTGCGGTTATATCCGTTTTGCTTCGCAATAGTGTTTTCACTCACGTGATCAGTAACCTTGTTTTTCCACCGAAACAAAAGAAAATGTTTGCATGATAATAGAGCTCAATTCCCGGAGGATTAGTTGGGTACACCAACATGGCTGACGTGACGTCACGTGAAAACAGTCTATAGGCTATTTTTCAGCTTGGCAGTGAAGCAGAGAGGACAAAAACAGTAGAAACAAGTTGTAATGAATGTGAAAGATATTAGCATATTATCCACTTTCCTTTGTCTTTATCCTCTGAACTTCTCTTTCAAGCTGAATTTTAAGCCGCCACTAGCCGTTACCCCGAGGGTGGCCGCTTAATAGAGGTTTCACTGTATATCGAAAGTGCCCTATTGATGCGATTGGTCCATTCGTTTTCAACCAGCAACATCTGATAACCGCTGAACGGTTGGCTCAGTTGGTTGAGAGTTGGAGTCGAGCCGGGCTGGACCAGCCTTCAGGATCTTAAAATAACTGATAAGAAAGTGCTGCCTTTGTAATAGCATCTGCAAATGGTTCGACGTTCAAGTATTCTCGGGTAACGACTATAAACCGTAGGCCCCGTCTCGCTACCCTAGCCCAATAACGTGGAAACCCACAGACTCTTCGTGAAGAGGAGAGGATAGAATTCCAGGTGCTGTGGCTGTCCTTTGCATGTTTTATCACTGACTTGGGTGGACTAGCTTGAATGGTTCATATATTCAGGTCTGGTCCGTCCCACTGCTCAATTGCAGTGCGAAATGGAGTAAGTAAGTAAGTAAGTAAATAAAGACAATCTTGGCTTCCTTGCACGCATCTTTTCGCCCATACTGTTTGGGAGTTTAATGTTGTCAGACGTTAACTAGACTGAAATTAAAATTGTTCTACAACTTTTGCTGGAGAGAACAGGACAGCCACAACACTGGGGACTCCATCCCCTATACTTCTTTAACTTCCCACAGGGAACTTATGAACATGGAGGATATTTCTGAGACGGGGCCTAAGGTTTATAGTCCTTATCCGACAAGACTTGAAGTCTAACCATTTGCCGATTAAATTAGAAGGGCAGCACTTTCACCTCATGCAGTTATTTTAAGATCCTCAGTGTTGATCCAACCCGCAACCTCCCGCATAACAGCCAGGTGCCCAACCAACTGAGCCACCCGGTGCGCGGTTTGTTGTAGCACCACCGTCAGTAAGGTACTATGTACTGTCCTTTTTTCTCCGCCCAAAGTCCCCAAAGACTCTATTGTAAGCTCGTAAAAACAACAGAACCCTCGTCAGCGTGGATGTTTTATTCTTATTCTGTTTCTATCAGTCTGATAAATAGCCTAAATTTATTGATTCTCGATACACTCTAAAACGTAAGTTAATCATTCCACACGTTATAAGTGATACATTTCTTAAGATAATGTCTTATCCCATGACCAAACAGTTAAGAATATAAAGAAAGGAAGTTTCTCCATACCTTTCTCTTGTTACGTGGATAGGCATTCGAAAAAAGCAGTGGTCTTTCCTATTTACGTTTGCTGTTAAAAGGAAATTGTCTTACATACAGTCAAGAGCCCATGGGCAGGAACGAACCACTGACTGTCCTATATTCCCGACACGGCGTTTTCACAGACCGATTTATTTTTAGATTGGATTTCCCGCGAATGAGGCTGCCGTGGGAGCCCGATAACCAATCACAAGAAACTATCTTGGTGTCATTGCGTCACCGGACCGAAAGGACTTTTTTCCCCCGAGGGAAAAGGTAGTCTAAAAATAGATCGGTCTGTAAAAATGTGGTATCATAAGTTAAGTTTGGAAGTTGTTCGCTCCTACTCATGGACTCCTGATACAGTTTTAATACACAACGAGAGACAAAAATAATTATTCGACACGAAACGCTCTAATGTTGGACATAATATATTTTTTCTTTTTGTCACGCACTCAATGCCTTATATATAATGTTTCGCTACGAGAAATTGTTGACAGCAATACATGGGAGTGAAGAGAGACGTTCCTCTCTGCCTTCCCCTTGAACGGGTTTTTTTTAAAGGAAGCGTTAAGTAAAGGGTCAAAATATGGTGCTCATTTTTGTACATTCCTCCATATACTAACACAGTGAGCAAACATAACGTTGTGGTATATACAACAAACTAATGGTAAATCTATTCCTTGCACAAGAAAGGGATTTTTAGCCAAATTTTAGCACTTTCAATTATCGCAAGATATTTAAGATAAAGTCATTAAAAAAAATAAAAACAAATGGTATTACCATATTCGTATAGATACTGCTCAAGATTGTTTTTCGACTCCGCTAACTGAAGGAAGACTAAAAACCATGGCATTTTGATGGGAAATCAACTAACTGTTAGAAACTTTCATTTGCATGTTCTTGCTATGCTTAACATTTATAATAAACATGTTATATTAGAGAGTACAATTTACAAGAAATAATATTCTCAGCTAACACAAGCTTTCAACCTAACACTCACAAAACAGTTCACTATTGAAAGGGGATGAGTCAGACATGACTTCTTTTCTTGAAGAAATTACACGGTTCAACTTACAAGCGTTGCGCTTTGTGCTAGTCACAGTGGTCCTTTAAATTTCATGACTTATGCAACACTGGAAGGTAGTTCATTTTATTTCAAGAAAACGTCTAGTCCTGAGAGCAAAAAATAAGAGGTTCGGATGGCGTGTGACCACAAGGTGGATTTCTAACTCGTTGTAAGTAATCTATAAGCCGAAGCTGATGTACTGATATACAAGTCTTTTATCTTTGCGCTAGTAAGCCCCGCTAACTTCGTTTTACAGCTAAAAATCTCTTCAATTTTACACATGCCAACGAGACGAATAGGTCTTATTAGCATAAACACAAAACATGAATTTTCAAGCCGCCATTATCCAGTTTGCATTCGATTTGAACCAAGAGAAAATAAAGGAAAACCTTAAATAACAATGACCAACGACCAGGTTTTCTGAGCCCGGGAGACTGTGCACCCCAAGCAAACCATTGTTTTAACGAGAACCGCTGGTCAGCAACCTTGGTTCTGGTCATTGCTGTCTAAGGTCTTCCGAAAATGAAGTGGTACACAATTCTTTGATGTCACCTGACGTCACGGCGGCCATGTTGGTAGCCTGCGCTCGCAGACGTATTTCCGGTTGTCGCTTCTGGAAAATACGTCTGCGAGCGCAGGCTACCATGTTGGTGGAAAGAATAATGGAGAAAAAGTCTTTTGGGAATTTGATTCTATTTATTATACAAATCCTTGAGCTACATTTTTCTATTGTTTTGGCACCAACATGGCCGACTTATCACGTGAGTGCAATCAAAGAATTAATGGGAAGACTTTGCATTCCGTTTACATGAAACGGCAAAGGACAATCATGCTGCTCGTCATAAAAAATTCTCTTATTCTGACGAACAAATTTCTTTAATTTTTGTGAAAACCTAAATTTCAGCTCGATGTTCGCCGTCTGCCGTAAACGCGACCTACATGTCTATAAAGTTGTGAAAAGTCGACGTCTCGTATCAAAAACAGTATGATATAATTTTTGTGACTTTCCGCGTTTCATGATCGAAATCACGCAACTCAAGCTTTATACAAACAAAGTTCTTTAGAGATTTTTTTTCAACATCTTATCGTATTGATACATAATCTCTTCCCGCAAGTTCCCGCGGGTTCCGAGGCAATGTTATGATCATTTAACTGTCTCCTGAACGCAATAAATTTTAACGTGCTCACAAGATGCGCAGGACGACGATTCGACAGAATTGAAGTAATTTTTCAGTCTGACTTCTTGTAACGTGGGACGCCTTCTCTCGTGTGTTAGCCTTGCTGTTTCATCTACAAAACACAAACCATATAAGTCACGAACTCGTCTTGATGCACAAGTCTAGAAGACTCCCGTTTGCATGCCAATGAGTATCATAAATACTCTCTGAAATTTAGTACGTAACATGGGCGGATCCAGGATTTTTCTTACGAGGGGGTGCACCACTAAGGAATGGGATACCTGACTGGCCAAGTTCTTTTTCTTCCAGAATACCGGTTGTATTAGAAAGCTGCAGGTAAGAGGGGGGGTGGGGGGGGGGGGGGGGTGAGTGAGCACCTTGAAAGAAATTTGTAACAACGAAAAGCACATCTCACCACTGAGCCATTCGACATTTCTTAAAGATTAAAAACTGCTTCGTTTAACTTTCTTAATAGGCCACTTCGGAAAATACCATAATAATCTTTGCTTGTCCCCCAAAGATTATTATGGTATTTTCCGAAGTGGCCTATATTTTCCTTCCTTTTGCTAAATTTAGTATTAAATTGTGCAACTCGATTGGCCACCTGTAATTGAAGGATGATGGTATCTCGATATTAAAACGAGGAAATACACTTTTTTATATACTCAACAGAATATCGTGTTTCTGATTGGTCAATGACAAATGCATAAATAGGTTATAGAGTGCAATTGCAATAAGGAAGTTGCTATGGAAACACAGCAATTGGGTAATTTTGTTGAAGAAAAGGAACTTTAAGTGTCCAGTCGTTCTAGCGTTCTAATTGGGGGCAATGTAAACTGAAATTAACAATTAACACAAATCAAGTTAACTATTGGTTTTTGAGGACAGGAGAAACCGCAGTACCCGGAGAAAACCTCTCGGTGCAGACAAGAGAACCAACAACCTCAACCCACATATGACGCCGAGTCTGGGAATCGAAGTCGGGCCACATTGGTGGGAGGCGAGTGCTCTCACAATTGCGCCATCCTTGCACCCCCAATGAATAAAAAATAGCAATGAACTTGCTCGTGGATTTCCTGATTTATGGTCACTCGTGATGTTTTGAAAGTTGTCAAATTGCACTTTGCAAATTGCAATTTTGAGAACTTTCAGACATCATCCATGCCCATAAATCACGAGATGCACTTGCGTTCATGGGATTACCTATTCTTAGTAATTCATAGGTTCTTCGTTTGACGAGCTGTTGTTTTCAATGTGATGAGTTAATTTAGAATTATCGGATATCCAATACTACAGAAAGGCTCTGCAGCTGTAGGAGGACTTTCTACAAGAACGTTTTACCGTCGGTGGGGATGAGGAGGGATTTAGCAGACATATAGTTTAGACACATAGCTGGGAAAGCGTCAACAAAGCATCGTATAGTAACGTTTGTTAAGTATGTGGCTTTAGACGTCAAGCCAGAGTTAAAAAAGAACATATGGACAAATGGATCCAGGACTGACCTATCTAACGGGCCGACCCTGCATCCGAAGCAATCCTTTAGGTGTTGGCTGTAAAAGAAGGAAAAACACAGACAAGGAAAGAGTTGAAAAGCCGAAGTAAAGCTGGCAAGTTTTTGAAAGGATAAAAGTGCAAAAACATCATTAGTCGAGCAAGGTACTCAACCGTGACTGCGAAGACAGAGTCAAATGAAGTTAAAGTTAGAACTCCGAATAAAACTTTTATGGTAAAGAAAGACAACTTTGAATTGGTTTAATATTTGAAATAGCTCGCATAGGAACGGAAGATGAAGGCTACATATATGAAAGACATTTAATATCCTTCAAACGAAATGAAGAACCAACCAATTCAGGGCAGAACATTTCATTTTAACTCGAAGATGTATCAAGTGCAACGATTGCGAACATTATAATGGACTGAATAGAGCTAGTTTAAACTGCCAAGATACCTACTGAGTCGATGGGAAGCCGGATTTAGTGTTTTCATGCGGAAAACTAAGGACAAAAACAGGGACTTGAATGCCCAGAAGGGATAAGGGTTTTCACAGACTTCTTTTCATTGTTGGAACCTTAAGCTTTTTCCTGGCATTACGGTGGTATTATCGCTAGAAACGAAACGTGTTTCAAGAGGCAAAATAAGCATAGTCAGAAATAGGGCTTATAAGCGCAAACACTGGTTGCAGAGTGAGAAAGATTGATTATTTCTCTACGAAAGACGTATTTGGTGATTAGACTGTTGCTTCGCACGTCACTCAGTGGCGATAAAAAAGTTCATCAGTCCGAGAAAAAAAGGAAAAGAAGAAAAAAAGGAAGAGAATAAAATAAAGGTCAAGGGAAATAAGACGGAGCAAGATTGACTTGAGGACGTCCAAGTTTTAATCGTGTGCACCAAGAGTAATTTCCCACGAAAATATGGCAAAAAGAGCAAGCAACGTGCGTGAAGTGCAAAGACTGCAAAAGGACGGCAGGAACTGACCTTAGGGTATCCTGCACTCCTAAAGACAGAAAAATATTCATTTCTAAGTAGCTCCAGGCGCACGCTTTCTGAAAGACCACAATAAGACGCACAGAAAAATTAACTGGGAAGGGAAGAAGCAAAGACAAGCTGTTTGAGGGTTACCTCGGGGAGGACTGGAGTCCCGCGATTCGCTCAGGATCTTAAAACTCAAACGTAAAGTAAGCTGGCTTGGTGTTTTCTTGAATCGGAGGCTCAGAGTTGCTCGAGGGACACGTACCTAATGCGGAGTCTGGGGAAGAGCCCTCGTCTTCGTCATTCGGGATGAACTCTGAAATGCAAGGAGTGAAACACTTTAGGAGGAAATAAAGGTGCTAATGTCACAATAGTCATTTCTGAAAACTGAAATCGGTTGTCACGTCATAAGAACTCGTTTTGGTGCGACAACATGGATTTGTGTGATCGCACCCGGATGCCTTTTTGATGCCTGCTTTCTATGCGGACGTCACTGGAAACCGACTTCCGTTTTTACTTTATCGAAACGTGACTTCACGTAATTAGGCCAGTTTCGTATTTTAACGGAAGGGTTGAATCGAGCATGAAATGAAGGCTAATGCGGGGAAATCTTATCACTTGCAAATTATTTTCTCCGCATTAGCCTCCATTTCATGCTAGATCCAGTCTAACCGTGAAAATACGAAACTGGCCCATTGAATGCCGGCGTTCTTTCCCTGGACCAGTTGACAGATGATTGCTTCGAAACCTGATTAGTTTTGTCATTTTGGGACCGCATTAGTTCTTTTGGTTTGCGACCCTAAGAAATCAGCATTATCAAACTGAGTCACGGCATTGCTCGCGATGCAAAACAAATGTGGTTTTGCTAATTACGAAAGGTATTATCCTGCATTTCTTTTGGTTTTGTTATTGCTTTTGTTCTTTTGTCCCCTTGATTTTAATGTTCCGTTAGTTTGTTACTTTTGTTGCTTATGTTTTTTTGTAAAGGGTTTGTGTGGATGTGCGTGGTCGAAGAATACATCTTTCGGCCAAAATTTTCAGATATGTAAAGTGCATTTTTAGACGGTCTAACCGGTGACGAAAAATCGATTAATTGACTTACCTGAGCCTTTGTCGTGGTTGACCGCAACCATCTTCCTAAAATGAAACAAAAGTGAATGCTTATGCATACGTTTAATGGTGGATGCTTTGCAGCCATGAAGTTAACACGTGGTAGCAACAAAAGAAAGGGTACACAATACTGGTGCGATTGTCACTCAAGACGCTGTTGCCAAGCGCAATTTTTCATGCAACTTGTCTCGGGATGCCTTTGCAAAATGCGAATTTAATTTTAATATGGCGGTTTCTCCCTCCTGTCCCATGTAAAAAAAATTATCCCTACGCAAGTGGTTGCCAAGTGGTTGCCATTGCGAGAAAAGTTTCACACTGGGCAACGAGGTAGAAAGTGTAATCCTTGCAAAAAGTAGAACTCGATTCTACTTTCTAAAACGTACCGTTTCTTTCACACGTTTTTGTACGTGCTTGCCTACTTGGCAAAAAACTGAATGCATGGGCAATGTTTTGCAATAGCATTGCTAGACAAGTTTTCAACACTGAAATCTTTACTGGCTATCACCACCTTCTTGTCACATGTTCATACCACATTTTGGCATCATCTGAACATACCCAGGGCAACATGGAATCTTTTTCTTACATTTGCATTTGTCAGTCTAGACAGTTCTTTTTTCTTTTCACTTCTCGTACTTGACCACAGTCTCGGCATGATTTCATTGAAAATATATCACGTAATATATCACGTATCTTGATAACATTGTGTACGAGAACATCTATCCCAAAGGCTCCCAACCAGCAAGAATTTATGGCCTCCCTAAAATGCACAAGGATCGTGGAACCAACTCTACTCCGCCATTTCTCCCCATCGTGTCTTCTATTGGAACATACAATTATAACTTGGCTAAATATCTTTGTAATCTTTTATCGCCGCACATTCCAACTGAACATTGTGCTACTGACACTTTTACTTTTGTACAGGACATCCAATCTTTATCCATGTTTGGTAAGTTTATGGTCTCTTTTATTGTAGAAAGTCTCTTTACCAACATACCCCTTGAGGAGTGCATTGACCTAGCAGTCAATTACATTTCCAAGGGCAATCCTGACCTTAAGTTAAGTGAACCTGAACTTAGAAGCCTTTTTACTATAGCTACTGCCCAGACTCATTTCTTATTTAATGGCTCTTTCTATGACCAAATTGATGGTGTAGCCATGGGGTCTCCTCTTGCCCCCGTTCTAGCCAATCTTTTTATGGGGCATCATGAAAAAATATGGTTAGAAAATTTTCAAGGCTCTGAAATGTTATTTTACCGCCGATATGTTGACGACACTTTTTGTTTATTTCACTCGGAACACGATGCCATTATATTTTTCGATTACATCAACTCTAGACACCCAAACATTAGGTTCACTATGGAAAAAGAAGCTCATCACAAATTACCCTTTTTAGATGTTTTAGTTGATAATAATGATCCCATTTCTTTTCTAACTAGAGTTTACCGTAAGAAAAACTTTACTGGGTTATTAACTAATTATTTCAGTTTCACTTCATACTCTTACAAAGTGGGTCTCATCAGGACTCTTATTGATAGGGCCTATAAGATTAACAACACCTGGTTGGGGCTACACGAGGACATAACTAAGCTTATGGAAATCCTAAAAAATAATCTTTTCCTTGCCCATTTAATTGAAAGGGTTGTAAACCGTTACATTACTGGGACCCTAAGTAATCATTGTCCCCAGGGTTCCCTTCCCACTTCGCCTATATTTTATTTTAAGCTACCTTACATAGGCCATTTTTCAGTCGTAACTCAGAAAAAGATCCGTCTCTTTATCAAGCGCTACTGCAATGATTTGGACATCAAACTAGTTTTTTCCTCCTTTAAGATAGGCAACTTGCTTGGTGTGAAAGACCCTATCCCTGGCGGGCTTCGTTCACGTGTGGTTTATAAGTTTGTATGTGCGGGCTGTAATTCCTGTTATGTCGGCGAAACAACCCGGCATTTTTCCACACGCGTGCGCGAGCACTTAGTCAGTGATAGGGCCTCTCACATTTTCAAACACCCACAGAATTCCGAACAATGTCGTGCCCTGTCTTCAGGGGAATGTTTCCATATTTTAGATCACGCCTCTACGACTTTTCAAAGAGAACAACCTTCTCTTAATCAACAACTGCATCACGTAAATCTAAAACTATCCTTTTAATTCTCACATTGTCACGTTTTATGTAGATTCCGTTGTTACTGGCATAATTAGCACTTTTTCCGTACTTATAAATTCAACTTAACGCTTTGTAAATTAATCAATTGAAGATGACAGAAGTTTCTGTCGAAACATGTCTTGTAATTTCAAAAGTTTTGTCGTTTTCTTTAAATTTATATCACGTAAAACTGAAACATTAATTTTATTTCAGTCTTAATCATAACTATAACAATTTTCTCAAATTTGATTGGTGCATTAACTGCTTTATTTTTCACTAATTATTGTGTAGGGTTGTAATCGGACAGTTGGCTGTAATCGGACACCTATAATCGGACAGTTAGATCAGCCAACCATATCAAGTGCACTCAGCTTAATCCACCAATCACAGAATTTATCACAATAACCATAGCAAACTAGGAATTTTCCAAAATGGACGAATTTGTAACATTAGACAGTGAAAAAGGAATGCATTTGTTTTCTCGGAAATTGTAATGGTTATGATTAATTGGTAACAGGACTTCGTGTCGTCCAATTCGGTCTGTAATCATACTAGTGATTAAACAAATAGGACTCCCGCTAAGCGGTCGTCCGATTTTGTTAGTCACTCATATGATTACAGACCGAATTAGACTCCAGTCAGTCCTATTACCATTGTTAAGTAACTCACTTGGCCGGTCCCGGATTTCTAATCTTTTCCACAGGTGAGTTTGGTTCTTGGAATCGTGGATTGCTGATAGGAAAAGAAATCCTCCTTTTCTTTTCTTCATGAATCCTATTAAAACAAATCAAAATGCTAGGATTACTTCATAGTCGGCGACAGACACGGTGAGTCAGTTGTATTTTCTGGCCCCCCTAACAACGAGAGCTGCTTCGGACCGAATTAACATAACAACAATTGCTCTACTTTTCGTGACTTCACGATTCATTGACTTTCATCACGCGGCTGTGCTCGATGATTGGCTTAAATCATTCTTTTCCGCCAATGGAAAATAAAAGCAAAGCCAATGGTAACTTAGCCTCCTTTGCAGTTGTTTTTTGTGTCGGTCCCATTCTCCCTCCCTTTGTAACTTGGCTGCTCGTACTTGCTTTCTCGCCCATATTTTATTCCACAATAGACAATATCTACAACAAAAACGCTCTATTAGGTGCGCCGTCTTGATTTTGGCTTCAAAGACTCGGATGCAAGGAGGGATGAACAATGTTCAACTTAAACTTATAAATATGGAACGTTGCACGATATCCGTCGGTAGATAACAGGGGAAAAAATGACCTCAAATCGAAAAATTTCATCCTGATGTTTGCCGTTTGCTGTAGACGCGAAGCTAAATCCCAGAGATCTCTACAATAACTTGAACTGAAATAGACAACTTATTGCCTGCGCCCAAGAAAACGAGGTTATTAAGATATTAATTGCATTTTTGTATCTCTGACTCAAGCAAAAAAAAGTTTCAAATTCAAGCCTAGCCCCATAGGTTACTATGATTCCCTAACTTGACCAATCATAGCACGGGTGTATAAATAATTATGCATCTTCTTCACTTGACCAACACACATTGCCATGGCCGAGCTCTGTTAGTCAACATTGTCCAATGTTGGCAACAACATTCCCA
>OX421448.1:13668236-13675736 GCA_949126865.1 Montipora capitata | reverse complement strand
AACCCTCGTCTCTAGTTATTTGCTTTGTCTCCTTAAAGCCGAGGACCCTATGATGCTACATCGTTTTTTTTTTTCTGGAACTGCTCGAGTTCACTAAGGAAACTTGAAAACAGCAGCGCCTGAGTTGTTCGAAACTGCTGGCTTACTAACAAGGGGGGTCTCCCATGTATAAATAAGGAATGCTAGGAAATTTCAAAATTGGCAGTCTTTGAAAACGTTAAGACACCGTGAGTTATTTCTCGTTCTTCCAGATGTTGGTGGGCCGGGAGAGAAAGGCATAGTTAACAATCTTTTCCAAGTTATGGTCCCAGAGAATGATAGGAAACGTCCCATCTGTTCTTGTTCAGAATTGAGACCAATCAGAGAGAGGCTCGAACTTCCTCTATAAAAGAAACCAATTCTAGAGTTGCTGGGACTATGAAATTTGTGACTTATCCTAAATGTTTCAACCTTTTACCCTATAAAATCTTCTGACAGCTGTAAATGTGGAATATTTGTCCTGAACACCATGACATTCAAATCTGGTGTTTTCCCTCCTTCAAGGGGGAGTAGCTTTACTTTGCGCTCATTTTAGAGCAGACTGAGTCAGGACTTACCTATATTCTTTAACTTTTTCATAATCCAATGCTCCTTTACTCTTTATATCACCTGTGTGTCTACCAATACTGAAATAAAGGTCACCCTCCGCGTTTCCAATCGAGTAAACAACTCTTTTAGATCTTTTATCCAGGCGTCGCTCAGCTTGGGGAATGTTTTCAAATAGTTTCGGTTTTTTCATGCCAATAACAGCGCGAACAGTGAGAATTGTAGCTCCAACGGGCGTGTTTTCCGCGACCGCCACATGATAAATCGGAAGGTCAAATTTGACTTTGTGTTTGTTTATTTCTTCTATTGTTATATACACCACCGCTACATGTTCTGAGCGTTTTGGTGGCGTGCCTTTATCACTTACAACTACCGTCAAAGAGCAGTTTAAACCGCCTAACGTTAGCAACGATTGTCGTGTCCTTACAACACCTTCGTCGTCTATTGTAAAATAGGTTTTGTTTCCCGCGATGACGGTGAAGTTGAGCTCTCCGTTGGTACCGTAATCAAAATCTAGAGCTAACACTTTTGTCACCGAGTTGCCAACTTTCAGTGCTTCGGAGACTTTAACGTTGTATTTCAAATTTTCGAAGAACGGCCTGTTTTCGTTGACCGGAAACACCCTCACAACGACATTAACAATGCTCTTGTGTGCGCCATTTCGTGCGGCGACTATCAGCGTGTACTGGCGCGGACGGTCCACTCGCACTTTCTGATTTAGTAAGATGGTGCCGCTTTGGGGCAGTATGCGGAACAACGATTGTAAGTGAAGCAGAGAAAAGCGAATGCGCGCGTTTTCGCCAATGTCTTGGTCAGTTGCCTTGACTCTCAATACTTCGGATCCGGCCGAGAGGTTACTGAATATTGTCACGGAATAGTTTGTGCGTGAAAAGATTGGTTCATTGTCGTTTTCGTCCGACACATTGACTGAAAAGACTTTGATACTCGTCTTGTTTTCTTCAGTGTTGGTAGCCTGAATTGTTAAATTGTAAAACGATACTTTTTCGCGATCCAGTGTTTTTGATGCCACAAGCGATGCACTTTTCCCGAGAGGATGTGGACGGATTTTGAACGCGTTCCCATTATTTCCTGTAACAAGCAAAAATTGAAGATGAATTAAACATCAATATAGCATGATAAACGGGGCAGGCAATAGTGACGAAACGCAAATGCTAAAAACAGCGCATCAATGATTGAGTCTGCACGCATTACGTGCCTACAATTACATATTTATTTGCATTCCTTCTTTCTTTATTTTTGAGGTCCAGGATCCCTATGGCAGCATGTGGCTGGTACCCATTCAAACAACTAGTGCGGGAAAGAGTGTATCGTCAATTTCACTTCTTCTTTCCAATGTCGCTTTCAAGGACTTTTCCGTGTGGCACATTCAAAATTACGGACAAAGCCACGCTGAAAATGCCCTGAGAACGAGGTCTCGAATCACCGTCTCTGAGGTTCGGATTCCAACGTGATAATGCCCTCTACATCACAGCACCTATTTTTCGTCAACATAGGTTATTTCACTTTTAGCACAGCTTCTTGGAAAAAGATAATGAGGTGGAGGAACGCGAACGCTATAGTCGTCCAAGGATTGTAGAGAAATTTCGACCCCTTAACAGTCACGGTAAATAATTCACTGCAACAGTTTATCATTTGATCTTGAAATAAATCGAGTGAATGACTAGTGTCATTTACCTTTAATAATGGTATATCTGATGGAAGCATTCTGATTCCAACGGCTCTTAGCGTGTCCGTGGATATTTGTGATAATCTGACCACGCTGATTGTTCTCTTTTACTTGAAGCACCTTCGAGGTCTTGGCAAACACAGGAGCGGCATCTAGAAACAATCGTTTTGATAAATGAAGAACAAGTTTGATTTGCCGCTTACCTCTTAATTTAACTCACTCGCTTTTCCTTTTCCTTCACAACGTATGGTTATCAGTTTTCATTGCTGAGGAGTTTCAAGATTTTTACGCTCAGGTTAACCTTAGATAACTTGCGAAGGATTATATATTAAAAGGCCTCTAGACACTTTGTAGCTTTGGAATCCGAGTATTTTCGAAATGGCGCAATTTTCAGCATTTTGAGGTCAGTTGTAGGGCTGCTGCAGCACCAAACAATTTTCTGAAGCTGGCTGGTTTGTTTTTTGACATATGACTTCAATTCTTAGTTAGCCGTCACGGTGATGAAATTACCTTTGAACGATCATAAGCTCTCCAAAAGAGGAAGATATCGTCCTTCTATCCGGTTCAACTGAAACTCCCAGTGGTTTTCTCCGATTTTCCACTCGAAGCAAAACCCATGCTTTTGATTATTGAACTCTTTACTGTGGTTAAGTTTGCCATTTCGAAAATAGAGAAAACAGCGTAGGAAAGTGCATGTATGATTATGATATCAAATAACTTGTTTTGTATTTTGAATCTGCATAAATTGTGAATGGTGGAAGAAATTTGGTCTATTGGAGTGGCTAAAATTAACATACGTTAAGGACGGTGACTACTAATTCAAAGGTATTTTTGCGCGGTTTTATGAATAATTATGCGGGAAAAGCAGATCTCAGCAAGTGTTATTAAAATCCAAAAAGAAAATTGGGGGTAACCACGCAGTTTTCAAAGATAATAAAAATACAAAATACAAAGCAATGTGTGGCGTTCCTTTCCAAATTAAAGCTTAATTATCTCTGAAAAATGAATGGTTACCCCCAATTTTCTTTTTGGATACCAAGAGCACTCGCTAAGGTCTGCTTTCTCCGCATAAATTTAAACCGCGCAAAAATAGCCCTGCATTAGTAAGCACTACCGATAGGAAATCCGAGTATCTGGAGATGCGCAGAACGTATGCGCAATAACAATAGTAGGCACCGTCCTTAACTTGTAGCGTCACTGAAGTGGTGGTCTTCACGTTAGTGGACTAAAACAAGAAACCTGTCGATTATGCCTTACACCACTCATGTACAAATCTCTCCAGAGACAGGTTGCAAACTGAATTACTTGAGTTTATATTTTAGGTGGTCCACGAACGATGGGTTTACCTCTGTATAAGGATGCACTCAATACATACAGTGTGTGAGGTGCGAAATTCTTGACCCCGCCTACAGTAAAATGTGTAGTCTAAGAGAAGAAACGCGAAACAACGAAGCCCCGATATAACGAATTTCAGGGGAACCTCGATATCACGAATTTCTAAATAAGAATGTCTCCGGATAACGAACGAATTTCTAGACCCCACCCACAGTAAAATATATTGGAAAGGAGGTTAATGCAACTAAACCCCTATTTAACGAGTTATATTTCCCGATACCTTGACAATCCGATTTATTGTTTTCGTCCACCAATACAACGGCGGTAACTCAACATGTAAATAATTGATTTATAGGGGACCAATACCCAAGGGCTCTAAGCCTCCCCTGAGGTGAGAACTTACCGAACCACGTGTACGGAGTGATGGAAACTATGAATGCACTGGGTGTATCAGGTTTTTTTGTCCGACAGGAAGTCTTGGAGTGACAGCGTACCATGTAACAGTTCTTTTCCACCAGGAAAGCCACATCACCTGCCCGCCTGTTGCAGGCTTGTCGAACACAGCTCGCCACGCTGCGAGATGAGTCACTTAAAGCCGTAAATACACCAGCACCGATATCCATTTCAAATGTCACGTTGCGCGACGTTTTATTCGCGATGCATATTACGGTGGATTGAGGATCGTCTAAAAAGCATAAACAATAAATAAATAAATTAATTAATTAATAACGTCAAAGCGGCTGAGTTGTTTTAAACAAATGTGGTAAGACCGAAACTTCTGAAAGCAGTGAAATGCCTTGGCCAATCACACGCAAAAATCGCAGACAATCAATTGCAAGTACACGAAGGCCAAAGTAAACGCAAGTTTCACAATCGATTTATCGTTTTTAAGCCTCTGCATTAAGTAGAAATAGAAACCCCTGACAACTGAGTAGTCACTTTTCCTATTTATTTAATATTTAGGCGCTAACATTCCGTTGACTCCAGCTGAGCATTTCAAACACCTTTGTACAAAGACTGAAGGGTTTGATAGTTCCGACGCAAGTCCATAATTAAAAAAGATGTTTGGTCACTTACATAAATTTTATTAGAGGTGTTCTTTCCAGCAAGGTCAATAGAGAATTCTCATTTAGTTAAGGGGAAGGGACTTTATTTAAGTGTCTAGTCGTTCTAGCGCTGGAGCACTAAAATTGGGGACACTGTAAACTGAAATCAACAATTAACGTAAGTCAAGTCAAATGTTGGTTTTTAAGGAGCTGAGATGGCAAAACTGGAGTACCCCGAGAAAAAACCTCTTGGCGCAGAGTAGCGAAGCAACAAACTCAACCCATATATGACGCCGGGGTCTGGGAATCGAAGTCGGGACACATTGGTGGGAGGCGAGTGCTCTCACCACTGCACCATTCCTGCACCTGCGTACTTGAAAAGCAAATGTAATCTTTTCCTGAAATACGCGGTACTGTAGGTTGGTAATAATTGGATTCCGATATAACTGCGTTACATTGTTAACGATTAGAGATCTACAATCGTGACAAATGATCGACCCTCATGCAGCCAATCCTCTCTTCACTATGAATCAAAGGAGGTTAAAAGGTGATCGATTCGTAGGAAGCTCTGGCGAGCTTTTGGCTTATTTGTAGCAATCATTTTTTAAACCTGGCTGAGCTTTGTTAAAACAGCTTACAACACTTACCGATAACCACACTTTCAGATACAATGACCCCGAAGTTTATAAGCAAAAATATCACAGAGGCGACTCGTCGCAGCTCCACTGCTCTTCTCTCCATGGCCAACTGTTTTCTGTATAAAGCCAAAACAGGATCTGTCAGCGTTAACTTGGAAATTGATTTTCCTCTCTGGAATAGTAAATGACACTTCTTGCTGCGAGTTTCAAGTTAAGTAAACTCTTTTTCCTAAAAGAGGAAATCAATTGCACGCAACCGGTAATTTGAGAGAAACTATACGTCTCTATCCAATTATCATTTTACGATTTGTCTTGAAAACAAACATAACCAAATTCTTCAATTTCTTATGTTTTTATGTTGGTGTTGATCACTCCTTTATTCGTTGTATTACTTTTTTGTCGTGAGAGAGAGAAATCAAATTTTCAACATACCCTTTCAATTCGATCATTCTTATTCTTCCATTCTATAAAAATTAATTTTTCTTTTCCAAATATTATTTCACTTCTCATTATTGCGATTTCTTCATGATGTAACAGACGCAAACCGCTTTTTTAATTTCCTTGATTTCAAATTGACTACGTTCCTATAAAGTGACAGTAATCTATTAAAAATTCAAAACAATCCAAGACCTACGAATTATTTGTTTGCTTTAACTTCAAATACAGCCGACCCAGTTCATAAATATAACAACCAAATTTAACACTTTTAAAATAAACTTTTAGTATAGGTTATCACATGATTTTGAGTGCAATTTGGAATAAATGGGCTAGAGTAATTGCTTTCAATTACACGAACATGTAGGGTGAGTGCAATTTGTAGTATTTGAAAAATTTTTCGAGTCAGCTTATTTATTCCAAATTGCACGAGCAAAATCATGCGATTACTTATTATTAGTATAAATACACAGGTGATTATATAAAATCGCGCGCTCTCATTGGCTCGCTATCTCGGATTATCAGCCGATAATCACCTCGACGGACAAAATGGATGCCAGTAGTCGTTTTGCCACTTTAAGTGAAGATGATTTTGCGTTGAAATGTTTTTTTTTCTCTTTTTTGAAATAATCACCTGTGTATTTATACTAAAACAATTATTCACCTCAGGCTCAGTGATTATCGGTGAATATTCACCTTGACTTCGTCTCGGTGAATATTCACCGATAATCACTTCGCCTTCGGCGAATAATTGTTAAATAATAGACATGAAAAATCATCGAGAAAGCCTGTCGTAATTGGCCCAATTCATATTCTCACGGTTGCACTGGAAACGAGCATGAAGGAGAGGCTGATCCGGGGGAATCTTTTCAGGTGCAAATTATTTCCCCCTAACGAGCCTTCATCGCATGTTCGTTCCAGTCCAACCGTGAGAGTACGAATAAAGTCTATTAAGCAGAACTGAGCAACATACACGTATCACGTAATCACGCAACTTGAAAATTGCGCCATCCTGAGCTAGCATTTCATTGGCTATCTGTGGCTTTCATGCCTGGTTTGCTACCTCTTCTGCCCTAAATTAACGTTATTATGACGTCACTGAGTTTCAGCCTTTTTTTTTTTTTTTTTTAGGTTTACAAGTTGCTGCTTAAATGCGGTGATCTTCAGATCTCATATATATTTCAATTTCCGCAGTTCAAATATATGCGGAAAATTTCATAGGTATTCTATATCATTGATTTGTTCACCTCTTACTGGACGGAACTCGAACTCACAATTGACCAGGGTTCCGTTTCTCGAAAGTTCCGATAACTTTTCGGGCCCGAAAAGCCATTTACCAAACTACCATCCGCTTGTTTTGATAAACTGGTCTTCTGACACGTTTCCAAGATTATAAAAAGCAACCTGATTGTGAAGTTTTGTGTCTTAAAACATCTCCGTTCTGAAGATACAGAGGGAATTGTGACACCCCCAAAAGACCCGAAAAGTTTAAGGAAGTTCAAACAACGGGCCTCAGCTCCCAGTTGCCTTGATAACTCAGTTGGTAAAGCAATGCATCGCAATTGCGTGGTCCTGGGTTCGAGCCCCGTTCAAGCTTGGATCTTTTCCAGGCTTTCTTCTTATCTGCTTAAATTGCTGTTTAACTGCGATGATCTCTAGCTCAAATATATGAAAGTTCTAGATATCTTCTACATCATTCATATGGGCCTTATTCGCGCGGCGGTCATATTGGCCATAGACAATAGATTTCGTACCCCGAGCCTCGAGTTGAAAT
>OX421448.1:13643236-13660736 GCA_949126865.1 Montipora capitata | reverse complement strand
CGACTACGTCTATATTCACCAATATTCACTTCGCCTTCGGCGAATAATTGTTAATTATTATTTCCAATCAATTTAGAGGGGGTCAGTAGGGGGTCAGTGTTTTGTCGTAGGTTCAGAGTCATTATATGCGGAGTTAGAATGTTCTTGAATTCGCACCTGCACATTTCTCATGGTCTCACCGATGTAGCTGTCATAGCAAGAACAGTCTCCTTTATAGACCACATGTGATCGAGGAGTGTTTTTGTCTTTCAAATTGAAAAGGCTTTTGATCTGTTCAGTTTGCCAAAGGATGATGAAAATGTGATTGAAACCCGTGAATTTGTTCAATTTGGAAATGAAGGTTTACTAAGTCTTTCGTTTCTGCTGCAGGAAGGGATCTTGATAAAAATTTTGTTGCGCTCTTCGAAAAGGAAATTAGGAATAAAATTATCATCTTCTGGTGGATCTTCCAGAAAACTGTTTACTGCGCGGGATATAAACGCTTAGGATATCCTACACTTAAAAAAGTTGTTTCAATTGTTTTGACATCGTTGTCAAAATCAGAAGAAATGCGTTTCGCTCTGTTGAGGGCGCCAGTAATACAATTTCTTTTCCATTTGATGGGAGTTCCTGATTTCCAATGCGTTGGAAGTTTTCCTGGTTTCTTGTAGACTTTGCAGTTGAACTTGTTAAAATAAGTGAAAGAAGTGTCGAGGAAATGGTCTATGAATTAATACTCGCCTTTTGATTGGTCAATCTTAATTTGCAATCTGTCAGTTCTATGGTGCATGTCATTCGATTCACTTGCTAAGATATCACACTCCGACCTTGTTTTCTCGAGCCTTACTGTAAATTCAATTTATGCTTTGAGTGCAACTAAATTGAGCCAGAGTTATGGAATTCTGATTGCACTGATATTAAAAATTAAAAGAAGACTGCAACTCTTGGTTCGTGAGTGGTGTGTAATTATTGAAACAAGTACCTTCGATTCGGTACTCTAATTTTAGTCGAAAGACATTTTTAAAAAAATTTAAGGTCCCCTTTAAATACAGAGAGCAGCAGATCAAACATTCCTCAAAAATCACCCATTTATAGGTTATAGTGCAAGAGAACAATTCTTTTTGTTGACCTTTGTTGTTGTCTTTTTTTTTGGCTTCAAAATCTAATTTTTCTTATAAGAACAGTTAAAAAAAGATAACTCTTTAAAACAAATTTGCCACTCTCATGCCATGATCATGCGAGTGAACCAGATGCAGGTTTCTCCATCTAAAGTACCCGAAATGCAGTCTCGCGCTAGAGATGAAGGCAGCTCTATAGAGATTTCGTTTGCTTGCCGACTTAACTGACAAGCTGCTCCGTGTCAAACCTGGCCGGACTGAGAAACTGGATGCAATAATAAGTACAATTATCATCCATTTCGTAACTTACTTTAGTATTCAATGAACAACAACAAACAGGATGTTTTAGCGCCTATGGGCTGCGGTTTTTTGGGCAGCCCTTCGAGACAGACGCTTTGAGGATTAATCTTGGCTGGAGTCCCACTTAATGGGAACAGGTAGCAGACTAACCTCAGCTTTATGAACAGGTTGATTTGGCATATAGTTTCCCACTACTTTTCAATGTATGATCATGATGAGCTGCTTCGATAGGCTGCTTACTGCTTAAATCAATGATGGATCCAGCTATTTCAAATCCTTTCACCGACCTTACATTGACACTGACATTCGAAAAGGCACGCGTGAGAATTGTTCTTGATGTTCGCTCAGTTTTAACAGCTATCTTCTTTTCTTCGTTGTTGACGAAGCCTAGAAGTTCTTCTCACATATTCAGAATAGAAACTACAGAATTTTTTTTGTTGCATCTTCAAAACCTTTATGATATATATCGATGCAGCACAGTTCAAGGTTGAAGGCTGCAGATTCTCATTTCAGTGCATAAGCAAACTAATTATAACTTGTAGCAAGGAACGAGCCCTAGACTGCAATCAGTTCAAGGAATTTTCCAGTTTCAGGAAGATAATTTTATACGTGATAATTCAATTGAGTTACTTTCGCTGAAAAATGCCTATGTTTAAAATTGATACAACAAGGTCATAGTAAATATTACCTGATAATATGATGAACATTAAACCTTGCAGAAGAAGTTAGAACTAGAAGCTTTTAGTTCTACCCTTATAACGTCTCCTGGCTTGCCATTTGTCACCTAATCAACTAATGAACATTACCTTCCTTCAGCTATACATACACTATTAGCTCCTTCGCTAAGGCAGCCGTGCCAGCCAAAGCACCTCAGTGAAAATTAGCTTTAAAAAAAATTCCAAAAGCTTAGGAAGAAAATGTGTCGAATTCTTTCATAACCCAAGTCTTCATATTTGATGCAAGTTCTTTAAAATTCCTCACTTACGGTTGATATCTTACAGACTGTGGACAATGTGGAAGTTATTCACCTCACAAAACTTGATGTATCCAGAGATTATCCGAACCGCTTACTGGAAGTGGTTTCCGCATTGTTGATTCAATTTACCCTTGCACGTTTCCCAGTTCTTTGATACAGACTTGCCAGACTGAATTAGACTTATGTCCCACCTTGCAAACTATCGACGATATTGTGCCTCGCAGCACGAAGCGATTTCAAATGACAGCAGTCACTTTAAAACTTGGACTGGTTCCAATTTGCGTCGGCATAATCGATCTATAAATCATTGCGGTTTTGCTTTTCGAAATCCGCGGCGCTAAATGAAGAAAAAATTGTGATTGTAGAAACTTGGAAAAACGAGTTCACCGTGTAGCTTGCACAATTAAAATTGTGCTTTAAAAATACTCATTCCTGCCCTTAGGCTAAGCGCTTTTCTTAACTTACGCAGACTTGGTTGCTTAATGGCGACGTATAATTCTGCCTGTGGCTCCGTGGCTCTGGTAATTTAAGTAAACAATGGATAATTTTCCTCTGAGCCTACTTCACAGTTGACCGCCACGGTTTCAAAACAGTGCATAGTATAGATATTGAGGTAAACCCCAAACTTTATCTGCAGACATTATGAAGATGATATAAAATAGCTTAAGATTCTCCTCTTTCATGTGACAGGGGCAAAGTTAAGCAAATATTCAAAACTGTTTGGGAAACTGTGCTCAAATCTTAGGCTGATACTAACGCATGCACAATGAAAAGAAACGGCAGGTGTCCATCGCTAAACTTGTGGATGAATACCTAATTATTAATGGCAATTTGATGACTGTTGAGTGGTTTGAACAATACGAACTCCTAAAACTATGGTGAAATGTGAGAGATGGTTTTTAAAAACGTTAATACTTTATAAGTTGGGTAAGAAACTTAGGTCAAATATTCAAATGAAATACTTAAGAGTAAGTGAAAATACAGTAACAATTTGAGAGTCCGTTGTAAAAAAACATTCTTGGCTTCAGTGTAACTAAAGTTGTCGTTTGATGGTAATAACATATTGCAATCGAATCGATATTATTTATAGCATCTTTGTTTTTCCACTTTGGGATACATCCAATGAATCAGTCCTTTCGCGAGTATTCTTAAGGTCTATTAAAAATAACTCAAAGTGACCGCTAAACCGGTAACAAACTACTGCCGCGAAATCCAGGTTAGGAAAGTTAACAAAACTATTTTATCTCGAAAAATCTACAGCACTGTCGGCCCACCAGGTGATGTTTTGAATTATGACCCAGCGGCACACACGGACAAAATTGAAGTTTTGGCTTCAACTAAGTATCCCGGACGACAAGTTACATTGTGGATTCGACTTTATACCAAACAATCCGAATTCGTGAGAACTCAGGTTTTGTACCGGATTAATTTGAACGAACGCCAAAACCATTCCTGCAGTTCCCTCTGTATGTTAACAAGGGAGAGATTTTAAGTCATCAATTTTCATCATTTTTTTTTTGCTTGACGTTAACTTGAAAATTTACTAAAAGAGAAAGCTTTTTAAAACAAGCGGATTCACAGCAGGTTCAGTCGGGCCCGAAAAGTTGTCGGGACTGTCGGGAAACGGGTCCGTGGTTTGTTAGGATTCCGGAAACTCTTGTTTACCTTAAAATCCTTAAAGAAAATGTTTCAGCATTTGTAAAGAATTACAAACGACTTTGTACAGCATTCTTCTGCAAATAAGAATCTTGTGTAAAAAGTCACCAGCCTCGTCTTGACTGAATGATTCGGCTAGGAAACTTATGAATTCGAAAACCAAACTGTACATTTCGCGCAATAGTACAAGCTATAAGTTTCTTTATCTGATAATTTGAATATTTTCTTAAGTAAATGCTAAAGCAAGAAATTCCTACTGAAGCAACGTTTAAGCACATAAAATAATATTCGACAATCAAAAGTTTCGTAAACAATATTAAAAAAAAAAGATATTTACTTGTTAATCACGCATGTTCCGTCCGCGTCAAATTCAACGGCTCTCGGTCCATGTTCCAATTTATTCCTTCTGACTTCTTTGAGTTAAGAGATAATACAACCTCGGAGACCTTGGGGCATTGCCTTGGGGGAAAAATTGACGAATTCGGAAAGTTCTCGTCGCTTTTTCGCCCTCTCGAGTGACTACTGTCCCTCGGTTTCCAAGGATGAAGATATCACGACCTCTTAGAGCACAGTAAACCTAAGCCGTCTAAAAGATTGAATTGAATTTGGCCGAGTTTTCGTTGGTTTCCTACTACCATATCTTTAATTGGAAGATAAACATACAAAAATAAACAACCGTTAAAAGAATAAACAAAGATATTTTCTGACAAAAACGCTTTCAACTGTGTCATACGTCGTTTTTACATTTTCTTTTATTCCTTATGGTATTTACTTGCCTATTATATATTACTGCCTAGCTCGACATTTTCTCCCAAAAAACGAAGCCCAACTCATTAAAAATTGACTACACTTTGTGGTATTTCAAACTTGAAAGTGCGGGCTACTTTCAATTGAAACATCTCAACTATCCACCAAGAGCGACAAATAACTTCATAATCAGGTTGATTAAATTTCTGTAATTTTCTGCCGAAATCAACTAAAGTATTCTCAAATTCCTGATAAGAAATTCATTTGTTCTTTGGTCAGGACAATGAGTCTTAATTATTCAATTTTTATCTCCTACATGACAGCCCGAAATAATTTCAAGAAGGTAGCGAAACACTCGTTTACGAAACATGCACATTACTCATAGTTCAACTCTTAATATGAAGTGAGTTGCTGTTATAAAGTTATCTCGCTGTTATAAAGTTTTCTCTGCATATCCTCAGGGACTAAAAGACTTATCATCATTATAATTAAAGTCTTTAAATGATTTGGTTATTAATTAAAGATGATTTATCAAGCGAACGTGCCTTATTGCATGAGAATGCACGACTTGATAAATTCGACTTCTGATTAAACCCGTGATTTTGCAAGATTTCTTATTTTTTGTTATTTGAGGCTGGAAACGTTCTTTTAACATGTTCTTAAAGTTGTGTGGTATACTAACTTCGACTATAAAGATCATAGTTCTTCAGTGTATCACGCCATAAGAAAACCACATTGTTTATGTTAAAAACGTTAACGTCCCCAAGTATTTGAGTTAATTGTCCTGTTAGAATACAGTTTTACAAATGATCAAAATAGCCGTTCTAAACTGACCCTAATGGTCCGTGTATGTTCCTAAAATGTGATGTGTCTCAGCCTGAAAGTTCATATAAAAAAGAATGGATTCTTTTCGTATAAAAATCACGAATAGTTTTATTATAGTTTCTAATGTTACTTTCTCGAAGTTGATAAACGTTAACCCCGATAAATAAACAAAATGATGAATTTTTTCCTACGGAAATTCTGGGATACTCGGCCTTGGATATATATCTAAGGGCTCCTGAAAGAAATCGAAGCTATAACCTCACGATTATTTCAAGTTCGGATGCTTAATTTCCTAACGAACTATACTCGACTTCGTGGGAGCTGGTCATTAAACCCCTGTGGCTCCGTTGTGGAGTAATAAAAATGACTGAAAAACAGAAAACTCCCTGCTTTCGTCAAAATTTGTAAGATCATACAAACAGGCGGAATTTCGATTTACGACTGAATAACTTTCTACAAATAAATAATCATAATAGTATCTATAACCTAGGATTTAAACCTGCGTTCTATGTCTAATTTATTTCAAGGCAATGTTTTTCAGTTAAGAACGTCAATTAAGGAAATTAATATACCGCTTTTGCATCGACTTGAAACCTAGTAATTGGTATTAAAGCAAACTTAATAGTCAGTTTCCGAATAACTTAGTTGCTATGTGATATAATCAGAACAAGTCTTGTTTAAGAATCATGAGAGCGAATCTACAAGAAATACACCAGAATCGATCAGGCGTTTTGTTCATTACGTGTTGTGCAAGTTTACCAACATAACAGTTTCGAAACTAAACAAGAATGTAATTGATGCATCAGAAAAATAAGAGTATTTCAATAAATTTTAACTTAAATTAAACTTAAAACTACTTCTCATGATACGCAGACATAGTCTTATGCTTCTCGATCTGGTTGGAAGAATTCTGAATGTAGCTTAAAAAGTTTTTCTATACGCAATTTTATGCAAATAGAATTGAGGAATACTTCGGCGTGCACAACAGCTTTCGAACGTCTCTTCTTACTTAGGAAGGAAAGCTCCCTTGACAAGACTTACTAGTTTTTCCAGTGTGAGTTTTTTCCTGACAGCTTCCTGACTTTCAGTCGTAAATTCAGTAGCTTCGTGATCCAAAACACTGAATCTGAGGCGGAGTATTTTGATTTACGTTTCCGGCCAGAATCGCAACTCAAATACCTCGAAGCAACAGAAGTTCGGATTCATACTTACTTCTTCTCATTTGGAAATTTTGTAAACTAATACATTGAAAACTTGCAATTTTTTTGCTTAATCTGCAACGCGCAAAACGATTGCTTGCGTTGCCAGCTACCGATTCGCTGATCTATTATTTAACAGTTAAATTGTAATTAATGACCATGTAAGCTGCGTGAATAAAATGAGCTTTAAGATATGTTTGAGAGTCACAAAACAGTTACATTTAATGCTACTTAGTCAAAAATTAGTTACATGGGGTACCCTTTACGAGTCACCGCCTTATGGTATAATATCAAAGCAACGAAGTCGGCAAGAACGTTTTATATTTTGGTATTCCGTCCTCTCCCCGCCCTGAAATAATGGGGACGTCAAAACACGACGACGAATCACTGCCTTCTCGAGAAGCAAGACCAGTCGTTGTTTGCGTTTTCGAAGAAACCTTAAGATTGTATCAAATCCCTTACACAGGTGTCGAACCCACTGCAGAAGTAAATAGTTAATTTTGACTGTTGTGCGTGTCAGTGGCCCTTAGCTAATCTTGATCTTCTTGGTTAGATCTCTAACTTCTATAAATCTACTCCGCTGCAGAAAAATTCAAAAATCATATTTTCCGTTAACACTTAGTTTTGCAATCGCGAAAAAGGCCTTCAAACACTAACAGATTAACCTTCTGGCTTCCTCTATTAACAATAACGATAATTAAAATCCAAAGCGTATATACTTTTGTTATAAAACTGGTTTCCAACGCATAAGTGCCTTTCAAGTGTAAGCACTACATGAATTTCAGTGAGTTAAGGGTGGTACTGTTTTGTTTTGTCTCAAGTGAGGTCATACGCATATAATTAGAAACATTGAACTACCTCGTTCACACCGCGGTCGACTTTAAAATCCATCAGTAAGATTTTGATTTCCTAGAGTTTACCAACACGAAAACGTCACCGTGACGTCATTGTTGCCAATATATACGTTTATCAGTTTTTCACTTCATTTTCGCGTTTCGTTTCGTACTTTCGTATTCTCTACGGTTCACTAATAATAAGCGCGAAACAAATAGTTTACTTTAGCAAAAAAGGCGTCAAGAGTGGGTAGGTGCCAAATCCTTAGGTCTTAAGCATGTTTGATTGCACTCAGTGTTCTCGTTTTCGTTCCACGTCGCCGAAGGTTTTAATGGTGTTACGAAAGATCGATCGACGGACGATTTTAACACTCTTACACTAGCATTAAACAGACAAGTGAATGCATTGATACAGGCAGTTAGCCCTTTAAGAAAGTATCGCTGAGATACAGCTCAGACATTTCAGATGCAAATAAATAATTTGTTAGAGGTAATGTGTCCCCCAGGTGTTTGTTAGAGGTAATGTGTACCCCAGGTGTGATATAGAATAAGTCCCGTAATCATTCGTTGTACTAGTTAGCGGTAGTTAGCGAAGTCCCGATAGGGGGACTTCGAATGAGCGTGATTTAATTTCAGTTACCGAGATTGGAGAAACGAATTGTCATAAGTTTCGCGCTCCCAACTTCTGACCTCAGTAGCATTTTCGTACGTGTTTACACAATAGCCCTCTTAAGTGCAAAGGACTCGGCTTTTGTTTATAATAAACAGGTATATAACAATGTGGGCCAGATGTTACACATTTCAATTTAACTCGATTTCGTTACACAAGAGTATCGAAAGGAGAGTTTCAACAAAGCTGTAATCCACTTACCTCGCAGGTTTTAAACTAGCCTTGCAAAATCTGAAGAGCGATCTGTGAAATCGCAAAAATTCACTTCCCCTCTTGTCGTTTCTTCAATCATTCCCTGTAAAAGTCTGGTTTCCACTCCGCTCTGGTGGCAAACTACTTGATGCTGAACCTTCGCTCTGTCAAAGTAAACACCAAAGCTTAGATGTGAAAACTGTTGAAAACTGTGAATTTAAGTCCAGGAGCGAAATCTTTTGTGGACGCAAATTGTCAGTTGTCTCGAGTGATAATGGCTAAAACGCTAACAAAAAAGATTGACTTTGTGACAATCTTTTTGGCCTTGCGGTCAGTCTGCAGATAAGCCTTTCTCAATTTACAAGCGAGACCGCAATCGATAAAATCGATCGATGCATCCACCTATGGCATAATTGGGTTGCCGGCGCACAAACAAAGCCAAACTTGAGATACAGAACAGCGATGTTTCGAATACTGGCGAATGCTCTTCCGTGTCTATTGTGGTCTTTGTACGAAATTGAACAGATAAAAATCTGACGTTTGAAGGATTTCATATCACAAACGACTAAAAAAGGTTTAGGCTATGGGCACATTTCATGCTGTGGTTTTGTTAGATTTCTTGGTTGGAATCTTGCATTGTGAGCGAATAACGTTTAACAAACTCGTAAGGTAATCAAAATATTGACATTAATCGAATAAGTAATATCTCTGCCGCTGGATGAAAGCTTGAACGCCGTAACATCATGCTCGGATCTGTTAGAACTCGATAGGACAGATGTTGATACGAGGATCACTGAACCGCGACGGAACAAAGCTGTATTAATTACGCAACCCATGACAAAAGCCACTAATAGCTTTTCTCTATCTATAACTTAACGCGAATAACGAAGCAGAATGGTCCAGCCCGCATCCTAGTTTCTGTGGTACTGAAAAACATATCTATACTAGTTGCTGATTCGAGAACTGGTTTCTAGATCTCACTGGCATAGTGACTGGAGCTTTTAATTAAATTATCCGGGCCTTGCGTCAGTTTGCAATTGATTTTTACAAGAAACACATGCGGCATTTCTCATGGTTATTTGTTTACCGTACAAGGAACTGATAAGCTCACGATCGAGGAAAAATAGTTAACACAAGACTATTGAAGTTGACAGATACGTAACTAAGCTGCAGAAATATGACATCGGAAGTCCCTAGTTACGGACTTTGTGAAAATGCTGTATGTAATATTTAGGCCTACGTGCAATTCAAAAGCTGTTGTTTCGAGCCGTTAGCATTTCATCGAGAACGTGAATCACTCCCTCAGTTAGAAACTTAGTAAATTAGGCATTCCATTTGAAAAATGCCTGATAAGAATGACTCGATATATAATTTGTCTCTGCACTTCGCGATAACAACCATTTGAATTTCCTGAATTGAAAAGAAGGTATGGAGTATGGGGGGAAGGAGGATGGGGGGGGGGGGGGGGGGTCGATGAAAGTGCCGGAAATGAGTTAAACAGTTCTCGCAAACCATAGCAAGCAGAAAATTCTGGGTCATTTGAACACTTGAAAAAAAACGAAAGCTAATGAACTGATAACGTAGACAAGTGCAAACAAATGCATTGTACGGAGAGTACAGAACGTTTAACATTTTCTTTTCTCTTTCACTGAAAGGAAAGGAAAAGAACCGAATTTAAGTGTCCAGTCTTCTAGCGCTGGAGCACTAATTGGCGGCACTGTAAACTCTGAAATAACAAATTAACGCCACAAATCAAATGTTGGCTTTTGAGGAGAGGAGAGACCCGCAGTACCCGGAGAAAAACCTCTCGGTGCAGAGTAGAGAACCAACAAACTCAACCCACAAATGATGCCGAGTCTAGGAATCGAACTCCGGCCATATTGCAACTGATGGGAGGCGAGTGGTCTCACCACTGCGCCATCCCTGTACCCCCCAAAATAGAACCATACAAAAAGTTCAACAAAGGTGATAGCTTTTATACCAGTATAACCAGTTCCTAATTCCATACAATTCAGCAATGAAGGCTACTTAGAAAAAGGCCGACATCTTTGTCTGTGCAGTTGCACGTGTACAGCGGTTATGCAGAAGAGGGAGGTAGCTTCGTTATGTATGGGGACATATATTGTACCGTATACATAAAACGTACCTTACTTCTTTTGAATGTCTCTCAGTTTTGTTGTTTTTCTCTTGAATTGAACACTCCTCAATTTCTTTCTTATTATTAAGTGATATTTTACTCGCCCGGAACAATTTTCAAGTAGCGTGGGGTTTCTTTCTGCGTCTGAAACTGTTAAAGGGATTCTCTGTTGAAGAAAATGGCATCACTCAGGTTTTCTCTCACAAAGGAATGAATTTACTCGCAGTGTATACAGGTTCAAAATCAAGTTCGTTTTCCAACCACCAGGCATGAATTCATCTTAATTCTTTTTTCTTCGTCGGAATCATTCTCCTGCAGTGTCGCTTTGGCTATTGATCAGCACTTAGACTATAAAACTTGGGAAATTTATTCCACTGCCGTAATGTAGCGCCATCAACAATGTTGTCACCAACAACATTGTTCGTTGTCAGGCTATTCCTCATTTTTTCCTGATCTCCTGACTTGTTCCTCGATGCCCCATTGTGATTGAGCCAGACATGCGTTGTCATGTTCGCACAACAATGACAGTACAGCATCTCTAGACCCTTGCCGGGGCCTACCTTTTCAAACTAGAGTGGCCTAACTAGTGAAAGTCTCAACTCGTTTAATGTTTTTAGTAGTTTGTTGCGTTTGTTCAATAGGTCATCAGTGTAATATGGCAAGATATCATTTTGCTTTGCATTCTTGCGTACCGAAACAGCAACGTATCCACATGCGCCTGTCAACTGATTTCAAAGTTTTCCAGTGAGAAGTTGTTTTATGCGCACTGGTATATCTTAAATGCAAGGAATAATATTTGACACATACATGTACAACTTCTTCTCAGCTTCATATAGCATCTGGAGGTTCTCAGAGTAGCAAACAGAGTTTATCCTTTCATTCAAATATATTTTATCTTTGCGTTTCGTACAGTCTATATGCTTGCGGCTTTGGTCTCTCTGACCTCTCTAGGTCTTCATTCATAACTATCATAGTGAACAGTTTCCCATCACCATTCATCGGTGCACATGTTTCACGGAAGTTTTTTGCATACATAGGCTAGTTGTTGTCTGGACGGAGGAACCTTGAATTTGTCTGGAATCATACATGTTAGACTCTCTGTTCCATTTGTGTTCCACTCCATTCTACATATGACTTAGGTGTAGCAGATACAATGACGTGTATGTCTTCAGAGTTTACAAAGCACTACTCTCCATCAACATCAACACATGCATTTTACAAGATCCTGTGAACGGTGGATGGAGCATAACCTTTTTCTTCTTGCCAGTGGTATTTGGGTATCTGGTAAGATATTTCGTTCGCTGATGGGTTAAACGGTTATTTTGTTTGTGATCAGTTTCTCGAAGCCTTCACTAGTTCCAGGTTGTACATATGTTTATCGCCAATACTTCTCGCAAATGAGTACTTTCTTCTTCACCTTTCCCACTAAATAATGTTCCAGCTACATTTCTTATGCATTGGCTCTCTGATAGTTAGTACTTTCATTTCAATTCAGAATGTGCTGTTTGGTGGCTTCCTCGTGCAAAAGAACACTTTACCCTAATAATGTCTTCTGGCTTGTGTATTTCTGACAAATTTGGGTCTCGATCTATTCCAGGCTGTTACAGAAGAACTTATTGGCTTCTTGCCTCTTTGAAGTTGATTAATATTGATATTTTTAAAACTCTCACTTTAACACGCGTTTTAAAAACAAACATGGTCGGTTCTCTATCCATGGTGTCCATGGCCAGCGGATTTTTCTTTAATGGCCTTAAGAATAAACTCCTCGAGTCATCTTCATCATCAGAGAGCTCAGGTCGTTCTTGTTTCTTAATTTTTCTCTTTCAGTTTAAACGGTTTTCTTTAAAGCTGCTTTTTGTTTTGTTGGGGCGTCTTGAAATTTAAACTTCGTATGTCATAAGGTGTGAACTATTACAATACGTTCTTGATATCTTTCTGCTTATCTTTCAACATATCTATGCCATAATCTTTGAGGTCCATAGCTTTACTCTCTGACCATTACCTTTCGTTTGCTGACGATCGTTTCTCATTGGCTTTTCTCCTCTACCTTTGAACTTGAGTGTGTCGAAAACGACGACCCTTCGAAAATTCACTAGAAACTGGTTCACCAGCCATTCTAAACAACAACAAAACAATACTAATATTCTGCCGTTTACTGTTTCATGAGTTTTTTTTTTTTCGGGAAGATCTTCGTTTTCCTGACACACACTTTTTTCGTTGTGACTTCCAACGTTAAAAGAAACGCCTAAAAAATAACCCAAAAGCTTCGTCAAAGGTCATGAATGATTGCAGCGCACCATACCGTCTTCCTCTGGCTGTGCAGTACATCCAGTATTGTCTCAACTCCGTTAAGCTGTTGGATGTGCGACGCCTTCTGGAGAAACTAATTGTATTCTCCAAACATGAATAGAATGTGTTCCACATGCCAACGCTGGAGAGACACCGGTAACATTTGCAGTTTTCGTAGGAAAAACGTTCTTATTTCAGGCCTAGCGCTGTTGTGGTTAGTACCTTCATATTCTGCAGACCCGAAGAGACTACGCCGACCAACCAAGGATTCCTTCACTGGAGCCTGAGGCCTCTATGTCGCTGATGAAGTACTGTCTAAGCCGGTGGCAGCCATTTTGAAATTCTACCGCGGTGAACTGGTGCAAAGTACGGAGCCGATTGTCCTTGCACCTCCAGCCCTCAGTGAAGTCAAATGCCTTCGTTGGTTATTGTTAAACTTAAGGCTATGATGATGTTGAAGCTCCGAAGATCCAGTTCGTAAGCTGGGTCATGGCGTTGCCACGAAGAAAGCGTAGACCATTTGTCAGTCCCGCTGTGGACGACGATAAGCCTGAGACTTGTGGAAAATGTACGTGATAAAGACTTCAACACAAGCAAGATGGTTTTTTTGGGTGGGTATTTAGCTTATCAGACAAGAAATTCTTGTTAATTATAATAAATCATGTCATGTTTTGTCTTTTTATAGTACCAGCGATTTTACAGCGTTTGAACCAAATACCAATCACTGAAAGCTGAGGTTTTTCATTGAAGTGCTTTGTGAGCAGTTAAATTCAGGGTATGATTTATTGCCTCGTTCTTCATTCAAAAACTAGGTGGTTACGCAACGTCAAATGTGCTTGTAGGTATGTAAAGATATCAGGGAACTTAAGCAATACATTAATTTGAGATTCCATTAGCAAAACTGGGTATGCTATTAAAGTGAGGAAATTCCAGGAATAAAAAATTTGGTTTTATCAACGGAGTTGACAATGTAAATTGGCCACCGTACAGAGGTTCTAAAAGCTGACGTTTCGAGCGTTAGCCCTTCGTCAGAGCGAATCGAGGGATTATGGGTTACGTGTAGTTTTTATAGTAGAGTAGGAGCTACGCTATTGGTGGTAACATGGCAACGTGAAAAATAGGAATATATTAGTTAAATGAAAAGCGTTCGTTAATACCGTGAGGATCGGCACCCTTAATCCTCACGGTACTAACGAACGCTTTTCATTTAACTAATATATTCCTATTTTTCACGTTGCCATGTTACCACCAATAGCGTAGCTCCTACTCTACTATAAAAACTACACGTAACCCATAATCCCTCGATTCGCTCTGACGAAGGGCTAACGCTCGAAACGTCAGCTTTTAGAATCTCTGTACGGTGGCCAATTTACATTGTCAACTCCGTTGATAAAACCAAATTTTTGTATACTACTTCCCCACCGACGCAGCACCACAGTTTCTTTAGAAACTACCCCTTCAATTCCAGGAATATCCGAGCAACCCTTGTGTATCGAATATGATGTGGAGAAAGCACAAAAGCATCTTTGTGGAAATCATTTGTGGACGACTGTCACCATGAAGAGTACAACATCGATCACCAAATTCAAGCACTCAGAGGCATACACCTTGCTCCAAAATGGAAACAACTTTAGTATTCTTTTGTTTTGTTGCAAATTAGCCCTTGTTGCTTCGTTCAAGGCTAAATAGTCTTTTGAATTTTAAGTTTGAGAACGAGGCATAAAGGGATTATTTGCAAGCAAAGAAAGGAAGACTCTAATGGACGCCATTTTGGAATAAGGGGTATAGGAAGCAGCTCCAGAGACTAAAACAGAGAAGCCATTGGAGTGATACAATCCTGCAGCAATCAGAAAGTGCAGAAGATCAACGTAGGAAGAGGAAAGTGAAAGAAAACTAAGTGCAAGTCTAAAAGGAGAGAGCAAAAATTTAAAGGAGAAAGGCATTGGTATGTTTGTTGACTGGAGGTGAAGTTAAAGATAGGTTTTAACGGTTCAAACTCCAACTAAAAGAAAACTGGCAGAGCTTGCCGCATTAAACACAAAGAACCTGACTCCCAGGAAACATCTAAAACCCGTTAAGAAGTTATTAGAGAATATTAATAACCATTTTCACGACTGATGATGCAAGACACTGTGTTATAAGCAGCACTGGAAGTAAGAAAGATATAGACAAAGACCTCAGTAAAACAAGCAAAAAAACATCAAGAAGACAACATTACACCCTAAAAGGGGAAAAAACACTACTTCATCTTTTCCAAAGGAAACAATCAGAGGAAGAAAGGGTTGGTGGGGAAAGTAATAAGGCTAAGGGTGTTGCTGTCGCCATTGACATCAGTGAGGAGAACAATGAGAGATAGCAGCACTGGCAGTGACTCAGGAGACAGTCAAAGTGATGACAAAACCGGATTTGCAATGCTGATCAAAGTAATCTGTCCTCTTCTACGACCTTAAGTTTTGAGACTAAACGTTATGGGTAGTTGACAGCTTGTTTCATTAATTTTACAAATCACCATTTCCACTTGACAGGTAAAGTTTAATTTCATAGGCTGATTCTTATTTTTAATTCCAACTATTCCAAAATGTTTGTTTTCCAATCCCATTCAAAATCTGCATGGTGGAATTGACTGCAAAATTTGCACAGAATGACTACCGAATACTAATCAACTAATTAAAGACAACAAATCCTTTAATATCAGAAAACTTTCAATCATGTTAATGCTGTAAATGCCACATTTCAGTTTTGGTGTATTTCTTACTTACTTACTTACTTTATTTATTTATACACGGTAAAATCTTCAGTATATATTACAATAAAAAGTTTCATTACAACTACAATGTACACTGTTTTACAAGATTGCTGTGTGGGAGCCCGACCGGCACCTACTATATAGTTGGTCAATTTCCCTTTTAAAGTATTCTAGGGAGTCTGATTGTCGCAAGCTGATGGGCAAACTATTCCATAACAGTGCTCCGCTATAACAAGAAGCACGCTTGCCATAATTTGTGCGCGGCAAAGGCAACTCAAGTTTAGCCTCTACGTTTCTTAAGTTGTATTGCGTACTGCGGGTGCTGAATGAATTCTGGAGGTACGCTGGGGTGAGTCCATTGATTGTTTTAAACATTAATATAGCTTTAAGCTTTTGTCGGCGAGTAGTTAGATCATCCCAATTTAACAGATTTAAAAGGAAAGTGGCACTTGTGTCGTAATTGGACCTGGTAATCGCCCTGGCAGCCCTATTTTGAAGCTTTTGAAGTCTATCACTTAAGGTTAAGTTGCAATCGCCCCAAACGGAGCTACAATAATCAAAGTGGGGTAAGATCAACGCTTGATAGATTTGGAGGGCAGTGCGCTTTGAGATGTATGGTCTTATTCGTTTAAGGGCGCCTATAGCTGAAGATATCTTCTTGCTAAGATCACCTATATGATTAGACCATGAGAGGTGTTCGTCAATTATCACGCCTAGTGATTTAGCTTCTTTAACTTGGTGATTAATTTAGCATCAATCTCAACGTTTACTTGATTGTCTGAGAATGAATTTAAACGTTGGTTTGACCCAATAACCATAAATTCGGTCTTCGCAACATTCAAGCTCAGTTTGTTGGAAATGAGCCATATATTAAGACTTCTTAACTCTGAATTTAAACCGTTCTCAAGATCAGTCAATGTGCTGGCAGCAAAGGTTATGTTAGTATCATCAGCAAACATCCTTGGGGAGGTCAACCTAAGGCAATTTGGCAGATCGTTAATGTAAACTAGGAATAAGAGTGGTCCTAGGTTGCTACCCTGTAGGATGCCACAAGAAACCGGTGCAGCATTAGACAACTGGCCAGCAAGACTACTTCTCTGACTTCGGCGGAAAAGATAAGATTCAAACACTTAATACTGATTGTATCAACACCATATATACGCAGCTTCCGTAAGAGAATATTGTGATCAATGGTGTCGAAGGCCTTTTTAAGATCTATGAAAACTACACCGTTGACAAGACCAGTGTCGATATTAACCGACCAGCTGTTTGCAGCATCAACCAGGGCGGTAAGGGTACTGTGTAACGATCGAAATCCAGATTGACAGTGGCTTAGTAGGTTGTTAGCGTTAAGATACTCACTAAGTTGATCACAAACACATTTTTCAAATATTTTGGCAACGATTTCTTCGGTAATTCATGGTAATTATTGTCAGGGTAAGTAGGTGCATTTGAAATAAGATTTCACAAAATTCAGTGGAAACGCTTTTCACAGCTCCCCTGGAATCAGCTTGGAACAAGGTGATGTTGGGTAGGGTTGCATCGTAGATGAAACTGAGGAACTGTGGGAGGTCACACAATGCATGGGGCCATAATAATTATACTTAGCATGACAAAAAACGCTATTTTACTCCCTTTTAAGTAAGAGATTTATTTCATTTCAATGCCCTGTTTGGAAGAAATGTCTTCAGTGATGTTTTGTCTCTGGGAGTTGGGAAAGACTTGAAATATCCACAAGATCGTACAAGAACGAAATGAGTTTTGTGGTGAACAGTTTTCCCTCGCAGTCCAACATCAAACTAGCGAAGGCAAAGAACAGCTAAAAGAAACTTC